>VZSZ01003582.1:302435-383366 GCA_013398815.1 Ibidorhyncha struthersii
GAATCCACCACCTCCCTGGGCAGCCTATTCCAATGCTGGATAACCCTTTCAGTGAAAAAAAAAATTCCTAATATCCAACCTAAACCTTGCCTGGCTTAACTTGAACCCATTTCCTCTCGTCCTCTCACTTGTCACCAGGGAGAAGAGGTCAGTCCCCATCTCTCTACAGCCTCCTTTCAGGTACTTGTAGAGAGTGATAAGGTCTCCCCTCAGCCTCCTCTTCTCCAGGCTAAACAGCCCCAGTCCCCTCAGCCGTTCCTCATAAGACTTGTCCTCCAGACCCCTCACCAGCTTTGTTGCCCTTCTCTGGACACGCTCCAGCACCTCAGTGTCTTTCTTGTAGTGAGGGGCCCAGAACTGAACACAGTACTCGAGGTGGGGTCTCACCAGTGCCGAGTACAGGGGGATGATCGCTATGAAACATTTCAGCTGTCTTTGGTGACCAAATATAGCATATTAATCAAAATAAAATTAAGTAAGAAACAGCAACAGTGCCAATGACCGACCCAGTTTAGGTGTAAAGTTGGCTCTGCTTTGAGCAGAACGTTGGACTAGGCAGTCTTTGAGTGTGATCCACATGCTACCTTTCTAGGGGGGGAAGGAGCTAGACTGAGGCAGTTTTCAGAGTCTCCCATTTTTATTCACCTAGGGTAATATGCAGTACTTCTGTAACCCTCAAACTAATATTTTTGAAAATTCATACTGCTGTCTGGCATGATTAGCTAATCCAAGTTACATGGAAATTTACAAATTTAATCTGAACATTGGTTGCTCTGCATGTTTAGATTAAAAAAAATCTATGAAATTGCAAGTAGCTCTGTTTTAAAAATCCATTTTATCAGTTTCCATTTGTAAAACTGCTATACATTAAGAAAAAAAAAAAAAAGAAAAGATTGAAACTAAGGCCTTGGGTCATTTAGAAGCTAAGGTGTATAGATTTGCAAGTGAGTAATAGTACTGATTTCCTGAAACCCAAATGCAATTTATGCATGTGTGTATGTTTACATGAGTAGAAGCTAAAACCCTATTTTAGATCTTTCTTGCAAGCAGCAATATTTAATAATCATAATGCTCCTGTATAAAATTGTTAGATTATGTAGTCTGGATAGGCCACATAAAATCTGTTTTCAAGTTACTCAGAGAGAGTTTTAAACTGTATTTTTCCCCACCTTGTTTTTATTACTTAGACTTTTGTGCCTATAGGGGCAATATTTCTTAGAGCTGTTTTGCGTATGCAAATTTAAAAGCTGTTGCTTTTGTTCACATGCTTGTACTGTACTAAGAAGAGGAAATTTGTAGATACAAAAGTCTGTAAAAAGCTCTTTCAAAGCTTTTTGGAATGCTGTAGCAGTTTCAAGTACAGTCCAGGTTTAAGCCCTTACAGCTTCCATGCTAGAAGATGTATTCAATGGGATTGTATGACTTGGATGAAATTGCAGAGTCAAGATCTAGCAGAGGTGCTGCAAGAGTCATACCTAGTGTCTGAGATGTTCAAAGGGGTGAAGTTAAGGGGGCAAAAGCCAATGCTTGTCACCTAGAGTTCTGTTATGAACAGAACGTGCTGCACTGAGCGTCTTGATACCTGTCTTAATAGAGCATAAGATTTGCAGACTGGTGTCCCTCATGTGGCCCAGCACTAAAAGCACTAAACTCAGCACCAAGTGTGGTAGCCATGGCCTCTCATTCCAAAATTGCCTGATGATGGTGGAGGAGGAAGAAATGGTGTTACTCCCTTTCAAGGTGCTGAGAACCTTTATCTCTATTTCTTACTCTTACAGTGCCTATGCCATCAAGGTATAGGCAAGTGGGCTGGTGAAGACTTGTGAAGGTCTTTCTGTTGAATCTACAACTGCATAGAGAGAAATGTAAGACCTGGAGCCAAAGAAGGAGGAAATAAGAGGAGTTCTGACTCCATATGCTAGGATGAAAAAATGTTCTTGGTGTGAGAAGGCCTTAATTTTTCTGAAGTCCTCTTAGAATGTTCTCCTTAATAGGTTAGAAGAGTTAAGCTCTATTTGGTGTAATAAATCTTGTACTTGTTGTTGCACACTTGCTAAGTATGTCCATGGAGATCAGCTCTTTGGATTGATTGATTGCTCATGGGATATTCCTTTTGCCTTTTCCATCAGAGGGTGTTCTCTGAGCCATCTATTGCTAGTTGAGATAATGGCGAAAACAGCCACAGAAGGTATTCTGAATGAAAAACAAGGAGGTGGTATCAGAAATGGTACATACTCCTTGGATGAACCAGGTCCTTGAATGAGCAAACTCTGTGTGACTTTTCTTGTCACTTGCTCTCTAGGGAGAAGAGACTGTATAGACAGCCCCTTCAAGACCTTGGGGTCTTGGATTTCAGAATAATAAGGACCCTTTCTTCTCTCTCAGCCATCCAAAAGATTTCACATAATAGGACTTGCAAGCTGATCCAGGTTCGTCAGAAATGAAAACAGCAGTCCTTTGGGATATCTAGCAGCTTGCATATTTGTGACAGTTTGGCTGGTCATACTTCAGACAGTTTTAGATGTCTGTGAAGTCAGAATATTAACAGTGCCAATGTGCTGATAAGAGTCTGGAAATCTTTCTTACCCTTTCTGTAGTGGAAAGAACAGAGCAATGTTTACCTACAAAGAGTACTGGAGCCTACTAATCCTCCAGTCACATCATTTTCTGATATGTGGAGTATGATCAAGTGTATGATTAGTGTAGTGAGCAGGAGTCGGGAAGTGATCATCCCCCTGTACTTGGCACTGGTGAGACCCCACCTCGAGTACTGTGTTCAGTTCTGGGCCCCTCACTACAAGAAAGACACTGAGGTGCTGGAGCGTGTCCAGAGAAGGGCAACAAAGCTGGTGAGGGGTCTGGAGGACAAGTCTTATGAGGAACGGCTGAGGGGACTGGGGCTGTTTAGCCTGGAGAAGAGGAGGCTGAGGGGAGACCTTATCACTCTCTACAAGTACCTGAAAGGAGGCTGTAGAGAGATGGGGACTGACCTCTTCTCCCTGGTGACAAGTGAGAGGACGAGAGGAAATGGGTTCAAGTTAAGCCAGGCGAGGTTTAGGTTGGATATTAGGAATTTTTTTTCACTGAAAGGGTTATCCAGCATTGGAATAGGCTGCCCAGGGAGGTGGTGGATTCGCCATCCCTGGAGTTGTTTAAAAAGAGGGTAGACGTGGTACTTGGGGATATGGTTTAGAAGTGGTTTTGTCAGGTTAGGTTAATGGACTCGATCTTAAAGGTCCCTTCCAACCTTAATGATTCTATGATCAAAAATGCATTTCAGGCTTCACATAGGTGTTCGAGGACTGAAAGCTGTTACCGTGGTTATGTGACTCTTTTGTTGGGTTTGGAAAAGAAATGTTTTGTGCCAGAGCCTGGACTATCTTAACAGCCTTAAGCAAGCAAGGGGAATGAAACCATTTGTGTTAGGAAGCTAACGTGTCCTGAGAACTAAACATCAGTAAATCAAATAAATTCACTGGCTATGCATCTCTGCAGGGAGGGCAAGCAGTTGGCAGACCATCTGAGTAAGTGAGCCTGTGTTTCACAGAAATAATCTCTGCAGGTTTATTTTTATAACCAGCATAAGGTTATCTATGACCATCCCCCTGTTGAAAAGGTCGATTCTATTAAATTCAACAATAGTACAGCCTGAGAATAAAGATGGTTTTCAAAGTGAAATCTAAAGCTACCTGTAGTACCCCAAGTATTCATTGATATTTATCCCTGAGGTGGACCTCCTTGCGAGCAAAGACAATGCAGATATTGTCTTCATTTGTTCTCGGGAACAGTAGCTCAATATTGATAGCAAATACTTCAGAGTTCTCCTTAGCTGATACACGCCATTTCTTAGAATTCATGGAGTTCAGGGAAAGGGTAGGCAAAACAGTGCTCAGATAATGGTATTGATTTCTGCTTAACCCTGGTAGCTCTGATTTTTATATTCTCTGTCCACACAATCACCAGATGTCAGTACTGCTATCCCAAACAATGTTACGTTGCAGAATTTAGAATTACTGTTCCATCAAGATGGATATTCTTCAGTTCATGGTGCGAAGCATATCTGAACGGCATCTACGGGAACAGATTGTTTTACAAATACCTAGAGAATGCTACTGCAAAGCTTTTTTGTGCCAGAACTTACGGCGTTAAGTGGCAATATTTTTCAAAGCTGAAAAGAAAGCATCTTAGACAATCTTTACTTTCTGTTACTCTGAAGTGTTTGTCACTGTTAGAACCTATTTTACAGTACGGGAGAGGTGCATTCGACAATGGTATCTGCCTGCCACTTCCCGGTACAATATGAATTCAGTTTCTCAGACCAAACCTTTATTGTCTAGCCAGGATGATTTCATTACTGTAGGGCTTCAAGTCTTTTAACACTTGACAAAAGCATTGTTTGAACCACTATTTTCTTCTGCAGTCTATTATTTATCGATGAAGGCAACTTTATAGTGGCTATTATTTCAGTTTACAAAGACAAGTTATACATCAGTCTTTCCAAAGCACTCCATGCAGAGCCATGAAACATCATCCCACGTTTATCTAAAATAATGGTGCTAGACTTTCATGATCATCAAGACTTAAGAATGACTTCGCTTTTAAGGTGGGTTGTTTTTTTTTTCTCGATGAGCCTAATCATCTTAAAATGAAGCAAAACTGTCCCGTCAATGTAAATAGATATTCTAAGCCCAAAGACTCAAACAGAATGAGGTCCCTTAGCAGGTTCCTTAATTATACCTTCTTTTGACAGCACAGAAAATTTGGATCAGGGTCTAACAAAATGGATTGCACATCCAGTTGGAACCGTGCATGCTGTAGACAAGCTGAATCTTCCACAGTATGGCCCCCAAAGCAGTTTAAAGAGCTGCCGCAAACTTTTACCAACTGGTTGTAAGGAGGGTAGTATTCAGAAGAACTCCCAACTCAGTCCACTGGCAAGACTGGGCTGTTAGCTCATCGCTTTAAGTGGGATCTAAAAAAAAGAAGGTTGTCGTTTTGTCGTTGACTTTGAAGGCTCATTGTTCTCTTACTATTTTTCAGCAAGTGAAAATCCCATGGCCCATTCTCCTTCTCCTCAGGCTGTTATTTTAGCATTAAGAGTCTAGAGAAGTAAGAAATGAAGATGGAAGGGGTTATTCTACTCCTTATCACTTCGGAGTGGAACACAAGAATGTGTTGGGTACATGTTACCCTTGATGCTGATGGCTGCAGAAATCTTTCTAAGCTACTGTGTGTGGGACTCCTGTGCATCTGCAGGTGCTCAAAAAGTAGCAGCTGAAAATTCAGGCAATTCCTCTTAGAGTAACCATTTTCCTATTCCCACTGATTTCCAGGCTGAGAGCTCACACATACCCTAACTTGTTCACCACCTTTGAATGGTTTTCCCTTTCTTGGCTTCTGGACGTATCTAAACTTCCCAATAATTTCTTCCCCTGCTTTCCCTTTAATTTCTGTCCCATGGTTTGTGGTTCTTACCCACTTCTGTGGCCTCATCTGGCCATTTGCAATCCCTGCTTTCTGGCTGTCCTCCAGTAATCCCCTTTGTGTGCCTCAGGGTGGTGCTTTTGACACTTCTGAGGGTGAGATTTGCCTTTCCTATACTATCTGCATGGTAATGTACAGAAGCAAATGAGCATTCAGAGCAGGCAAGGCCAACACCTTGATCAGTACACACATTTGCCTTGTGCTGTTGAAGCTACGTCTGTCCTCACTTTTGGAGCACTAAAAAGGAATTTGCCGAGTTGCTGTATGGAGATGGTACGTGTAGTGGGTTAGTCAAGCACTAGCAGAGGGGCTTCAGCAAGCTGTTAAGCTCTAAAATGTTCTGATTGAGCCTGTGCTCCTTTCTAAGCTGCAGTTTCCTGTGTGAGTGAGTTGTAAGGAAGGACTACCAGAAAACTTTTATGTTAAAAATCAACATAGACTTCCCTATCCTCATCCTTGGGAAAGTGTGCACCTTTTGGCAGAAGCTTCCAAAAATTTTGGTGCGAGGAAGATGCGTACCCTGGAAAAACGTCACCCAGGACTGCTAACTGCAACTGAGAACAGCTTGTTATAGTGAAGAGAACTCGCTTTAAGACATACTGCCGATTTGCTGAGAGTTACCTGGTCTGCGTGTGTGCAAAGCACTCTATGGTTATTCCACATTCGGACTGTACCCCAAGTCTGCTCAGAAGCAGAAATTGCAGCCATGATTATTGGATCTCACTAGGTAATCCCTTCTGCAACAATAACCGCTCGGCCCTTGCGTAAAGAGGGCATGTTTGCCTGTAGGGCATAACTATATTGGTCACATTCCTTCACTCCAGAAAACAGATGTTTCTTCGGGAGCAAGCTGACCAGTGGTCTCTGGTTATCCACACTTCAGAATTTGAGTGGAGCCAGCTCTGGGCAGAGGTACCAACTGTTATGTATTTTGCTTAGGGTGTAGACAAGGAGAAAGAGATTATAAAAGCCCAGTAAAGAATTCTGTAGTAAAGTGCTCCCTTTTCATTATCTGATGTGGTTCCCTGACTTCAAAAACATCTTTTGTTCTTGTTAATTGATTCAGTGTCTCAACCCATTATTTGTCTGCAGCTGATCTCATTTTGCTTTGAGGCAGAGAAGTGCTTTGCCTTCACATTTGTCTGTCTTCCAAATCCATTGTCTGCAATATCCAAGTATATCTTTGTAGTTTCTAAGTCCTAATGAAAATGAAACTGTAAAATTATCAATTATCAATAGTTAGTTTCAGGCAAAGTCTTGAATGAAAAACAACAAACTTAGATGCTCTGAATTAATGAAAACTACTCAAAAAATGACCTGTCCTTAGGAATATTCAGCTTTTAGACATCACAAGGGATGACAATAATGCCAGTTACAAATACCATTAATGTAATAATACTCTATGTCCTTTACCTATAGCTGATGGCAGGTGTGTGTATACGAATGTTCTCTGAGAAGAGTCTGTGTGTCCTTTTTCCTTCCCTTCTTGGGTGTCTTATTTTGTGGAGACTAGGTGTTAAAACACAAGCAGCCAGTTTTTAGATGTCGAACACTTCACTCTCTCCTATGGCCATTACAGTGGGTGCAAGCAGAGTTGCAGAGCAAAGACCACCTAGAGATGCTGGGGACTGGACATGCAAGGCAAGAGGTCTGTCACTGGGCATGTCTCTACGCATACTGGAAAAGCTCTGGGGAATTAGCACCAAGTTACTGGAGTTTATTTGCAGTAATTCTGGAACCCTGGCTTTTAAAAATGAGGTAAGTTGTCTGGGGAGGTTCTTGGGTTCTCAGTTTGTCAGAAACTCTGTTCCACCTTTGACCTATTGGGCTTGTCTACTGGCTTGGGAGTGTTGATACTCAAAATTCAAACAATGTCAAACAGCATGCTGTGTCTTGTATTTCCTTACAGCTTCCTGTAAGCCAGAAGGTGGGAAGAGGCTGATGGTAAGGTAATCATCTTAAAGTCATCACCTTTATTTTGGGAGGACTTGGCTTTTGAAGTCTGTAAATGAAGCTAAGACTTCCCCAGCTGACCCATTAACACGGGAAGCAGGTTGCAGGGACAAAGTGTGATGTTAGTCTGGCACCAGTCTGGCAATGTACTGCACTGTGAGGATGCGGCAGGGATGCAGGGGGAAAAGGACTACTAATTTAGAGAGGACACTTGTTAAACTTTCCTTGCATATCTTTAGAGTTAATTGCAATATTCTTCTATGTCATGTATGAGAAAATGCTTCCCTCGGGCTGCTCTGGAAGATTAAGAACAGCTTAGGCTCTAACTCGGGCATCCTCTGGAGCTAGTAAATTCTGCTTAATCAGAGTGATGCTCTGTTGAAAGCCAGACTTACTTGTTAGGAATATCCATTCACCTAATTAGCCATAACATCATCTGTTTTGATAACTTTGTCCATCTTGGTGCAGCTCTAGGGAGAGGCAAGAATATGTGCCATGTGGCAACTCTGATCATGACCTGCTTGAAGCCTCTGTGTTGCTTTTTGGTGGGATAGCTCTGGTCTGTACATGTTTTTGCATGGATCTTTTGGCAACAAAGTGGCCAGGAACCTGTATGGACTTTGAGGGGTTTGAAATTGACCTTACGCCATTCTGCTTGCGTTCTGCTACGGAGATCTGAAGTGGAGGCAGAGGAGAAGGTAGAAAATGAAGCTAAGGGTAAAAGAGATTAGAGACTGAGAAAATGAGGATGAGGGATAAATCAGGGGAAAAGATGTGCAGAGGGCAGAGTATATAGGTTACACTGTAAGCAAAACATCCCATTTGATTGCTCTAGGTATGTGTGCTTGGGGACCTCTGTCTGTCACAAATCACATTAATCTTTTTGAGCACCATTAATTTCTTTGTTTTCACCTCTGTAAGGGTGTGAGAGATTAAATTGACTCAAATGTCTTTTAAAAAAACTTGAGGCTAGGATCTGCTTCTCAAAGAATGAAGGGGCAGCTTCTTAATGTCTTGTTTTCTTATTGCACTTACCAGAATTGTTAAGAAGTCTGATTGTTAAATAGGATTTCCTGGTATTCAGCCTCAATTTGCCACCATCCCTCAGTTTTATCTCCTCTGCCTGTACAGCTTCGCCCTAAACATTTTTCTGCTGCCTTGATCTTAACAACTTTCATATAGTTTTCTAGGCTGTGATTGTGCTTTCCTTTCTTGAAATTCATGTTCTTGTTACAAAGGTAAAATCATGTCAAGGCAAATAACAGCCAAGTGTATTGTAAATAGGCGTAATCTTTATCTTCTATTTTCCCTTCTCTGGCCTTTCTGACTTCCTTTTATCTGTCTTCCTCGCTGTCCTGCCCCACTTCAAACTGGGAATCCTGAAGCAGACCTGCCAGAGCAGGTTGCATTGTTAAAATAAATTACAGTATAGAATGTGGCTTCGTAGCTTCTAACATCCTGGGAATTTGAATGATGCTTCCATGTACGCAAGTTGAAACAAAGATGATTTAAGCTGGACAGACATTCCAGGTGTTTCACAGCAGAACCAAGGATGCTGGGAGACACAGTGGGGGAGTAGTATGGAACAGTCTGCTGGTGAAGAGGAACCACCACCATTTTCAGAGCATAAGTTTGTGTTTGGCTGACAGGATCACGCATTGGGACAGGCTGCCCAGGGAAGTGGTAGAGGCACCATCCCTGGGGGTATTTAAAAGATGTGTAGATGTGGCGCTGAGGGACATGTTTTAGTGGTAATTTGGCAGTGTTAGATTACCAGCAGGACTTAAAGCTGTTTGCAAGTTGTTCTGGTTTTGTGTTGTTTTTTTTTTTAATTAAAAAAAAAAGGTTTTATCTTCTTGCAGGTTTTCCAGTAAGAATGCAGAATTTTATATTGCAAAAATACGTCTGTGCTAACAGCAGGCCTGTGTTTTAGTGACCTTTAGTAATCCCCACAGCAGAATGCACAGACCTCTAAGGGCCAGCAGGGAGAGGCTGAAATTCACTTGTCTTGAGCTTGGAAAAGGGATTCTTCTGTTTTGGGATGTTCCACTTGTGTACCAGATTGATTTCAAATGACAGTAAATCCTATGTGCTGGATAATTAGGTTATAAACTTTGTGGCCATTCAGCACAGAGTGGTTCAAGGTGTTTTTCTTTTCTTTTTGATGGAGGAAACTTTCCTAGCAGGCTTCATGCTTAATCAGGCATCATCTGCAGTCCCACCGGTCAGGGAAACACCTAGGTATGTTTAATTGAATTGCAGCTGTGTGCTCTCACTTTATCTGGATCACAGGTGTAATTACAAGTGATCTGGCGGTGCCCAAAGCTGATACTGATATTGATGGAACTATGGTTTTAGCTAAACTTTTATCTATGGCAAAGCTAAACATCCTCTAAACAGGGGAAACCTTGGATTTCTGGATCAAAGAGGAGAGGAAGGAGAAACTTCTGGGCATGCTATGGAGGAAGGAGGGTGTGGAACATGCTAAGCTGAATGCTGGGCCCTCGCAAGAGTTACTGCTGTCCTTCAGAAATGCGCTAAGAGCGGCAGTATCGAGCGCCTACTTAACTCCTGAGTGTGTATCAGGGCCAGAAGCCAGGGGGCTGCGTTGAGTCCGTCTTATGTCTGCCATGGCTCTGTGCACTTGCAGCAAGATCTGTAGCTAATGTGGGGACATAACATAGCAGGGCAACCCCTTTTTTCCATGGGTTTTGGCAGCCCATGCAGGAAAATGGTCATTACACAGAGGAGTAAGGTTGGGAGAGCTGACCTGTTGTACTATAGAGCTCTCCAGCAGCAGGTGTTGCCTGTGAATTGCAGGCAGGCAACTCTTGCTTCTTCACCTGGGGTGAGATTTGCAGGCTGGACAGCATGTTATGTCATGAATTAGTGAGCTGAAGCATTTTTCCATATAGGCTTGTCTACAAGAAAAACAACAAACACATGATGGCAGATCAGCATGTGTTTTCAAACACCCAGGGAGGAGAAATAATTCCAGTGCTGTGGAAACATTCAAGAAGACTAAAAAACAAAAGAAAACAAAAAAAAAAAACCCAACCAAAAAATCAAAGGGAATCATAGGTCTAGACATAAGGGTACCTTCAACATGCAGAGCAAGGGGCACAAACAACTTTAGTTGGAATCCTGGAGCTTCCAGGCTGCTGTAACACCTACTGACATGCAGATGAATGGGAATTAACCTGCATGCATCAATAAAACAGCATTTGACTTTTACGCTCTTCATCTCAGCAAGCAGTAGGTCCTTCAAAATTTAAATCTGTAGATAATCTTCAGAAAAAGGTCACTCAGAGCAGTGAAGAATCGTTTCCATTGTTCTCTTTCAACTCGCTGCAAATTGTTTTGCAGTCTCCCCTTTGAACTGCCTCATTCCAGTAACTGCTTTCCTCTGGCTAAGAGAGTTGTTCGTCCAGCTGCTCTACATAATGCTTACTCTTTTCCTCCTCTGTTATCTTGCTGTCTTTGTTGAAGTGATTAGCATCTGAAAAGATTTCAGTCAGTCTCACACATACTGTGCAGGACATACCAGTTACTAAGAAAAATGCAAACTTCACCAGGATCAAACTGACACACTTGAAAAGTTGCGGCCCTAAGTGAGTTGAGATTGAAATGATTTCCCTCAAATCAAGGTATCTGGGAAAGATCCCAGGACATTCTGCTGTGCGTGTCTCGTAACCATGTATTTCCTAGGTGAGGCATGCAGTGCCTTTGAGCTCTTCTGTTAAGTCTTGCATAAATGAACTAGCAAACCTGATCACTGTGATCCTCTGCTGCAGCAGGCTCACTGGGAATAGCACAGCACAGAAGCTGTTTTACAGAATTTGAGCTGGTGAGTTTTAGACAGAGCTTGGTCTACTGTGAACACCTACATGGTAAGATTCAGCAGGTTTTCTATCCATCTTTGGATGGACGTTGGCTGAAGGGTCTGATGACAAAAAAAGTAGCAAAGGCATAGGGAATACCATGTGAAAGAGGCAGGGATGAACCTAGCAGCTTGGTTTGATGGTGCATTGTCCTTCAGTGAGGAGATTGGATGTGGGACGGGTGCCCGGTGAGTATAGGTAGGTGGTTATAATGAGATAAGGGAACCAGAAAGACCAGTTACGAGGTTTTTCCCATCATAGTCGAGTCAAAGGGATTAAGGGAGGGAGAGGATGGACATTTTTGCAATTTAGTGTGACTTTTGGAGGGGGTGTAACAGAGGTTTTGAAAAGCCAGTAGCAGTGTTGTGTTGAGAACCTTTTGATGAAACTGGTTGGGTAGGCACAATTTTCCCCCTCCAGTTTCACCCTCTTTCCTGTTTGTTTTACAGCAGAAATAGAGGAGAGAGTGAAAGCCGCCTCCTCTCATTCCACTTGCCACTGTTTTTTCCCTTCAAGGGATAGCTAGTTGTTGTCATAGTGTCACAGAAGGCCAAGGACCATAAGGCATGTAGACAGATGCCCGTTGGGAATGCTTCTTGTCCTCTCACCTGGCTCCCCAGTGCCTCTGTCTCTTTCCAGCCTTCATGGCTCGGTGGCACAGTGGTTGATGAAGGAAGGCAGAAAGATGACACAGGTGTGGTACCTCTATGAAGACTTAGTTTCCGCAGCATTGTTACTGGATGACGGAGAAACAACGCCAATGTCACAGGGAGCAGCTAAGGGCCTCTTCTGATTGAAATTCAGAGGTAACAGCAGGGCGCCTTCCCTTTGAGCGGTGGGTGCCTGTTCCTCTCACTGTGTGCTGGGCTTACCTCTGTAGGGCAGGTCCCCAAGCACTTGTCTCAGTCTATGCAGTTTCCTGAGCCGCTTTCTCTGTATTCCCAGGTGCTGGAGTCCACAAACCTCGCTGAGTCCCTTTGACACCTGAAAAATGATGAGGCAGGTCCATGGTTTGTGCGGGAAACCAGCATGTGGGATGGGGTCACCAGGGCCCAGGCAGGGCTGTGGGAGCTGGAGACCGGTTCTGCTGCGGCATCACTGGGGCAGGGGCCGATATGGGGTCCTGGGGTGTGGGCAGGTAGGGGGAGTGCCAGGGGGGCTGGGCAGGGACAGTCACAGCTGTGGGTGTCCTCTTGGTCCTGACAGGCTGCTGTAGTCACATTGGTGCCAGGCCACCACTTAGTGAAGAACTGCATTCATGTCTGAATTTCCTTCTTTTTTAAACACAGATGCTTCTTTTTTTTTAAAGCATTAATGCTGTTGAACCTCTCTGTCCCAGTTTTCACTTATCTTGCTAGGACCTGTGGGGTGGTGCTGCCAGCATGACTAAGCTACAGAGGAGGAGGTCCATGTGGGCTTTCTGCCCCGCTGCATACTGCCATGGTGGAGACTGAGGGCAAGAGCTGCATGCTGCTCGATGGCCGTCAGAGGACTGTTCCAGTGGTTCACCTTCCTGGTGGGGATCTCAAAGTTGAGGCTGGAGCTAGTTCAGCAGTAAAGGCAACCACCAGCTTTTGGTACCAGGGTGTTACTGTCGGGGATTTGCTCCATGGGGAGGTTCTTGAAGTTGTTGCAGAGCACCGTGTGTTCTTTGGCCAAACGGGCCGCCAGTGGAAGAGTCTTCATGCCAGGCTCCCTGCAGGTGAGTGTAGAGATGCTTTATTGCTGACTCTGAGTTCCTATATGAAAGAGACTCTTCACAAATGTGCACGCTAGTAGGCTGCCATATTGACTTTTGAAAGAGCAGCAGTTCTGCAGAGCAATTACAAGCAGCATCAGAAGCCTGCTCGCAGTCCTCTGTAAAGCCTTGTCGTCAGCACTGTAACGAGCAGAGTTACGGGATCTGATGTCCATTCTAAAAGACTGTGTCTTGGAGCTATGGGATGCTAGTTTTGATAATGGCAGCATGTACATACATGCTAATGCATTCTGTGTGTGATTTGATGATCATTCTGTTACAGGGTTGTTCCTATTAAGGATTAATACATTATTAAGAATTATATTAAGAGCTATATTGCTGATATATTATTATTAATGGCATTGTTCATCTTAATTCATATTAGAGCTAGTGAGGCAGCCATTTAGGACCTTTTTCTGAGGTGGCAGCCAAAGTTCTCTTCTGCATGTAGGCTTAATTATATGCCCACGGACCCTTCCTTCTGTCCCACAAAGAAATTGTTAATGCAAATTCTAAATAATAAGTAGTAGATTACAGTAGTGGAAAGTAGGTACCTAATTTTACACGTGTGAAAAGAAATGAAGTACAATCGCAAAGCACCTGTCAAAACAAGGCTGGGTAACAGCAGTGCTTGGCAGAGGTTCAGAACACAGCTCTGTGCTATGCCAGTCACTGGTGAAAGAGGCTGATCGCATCTCTCACACTTGTTCATCCTCTGATCTCCCCGATTAGTAACACACCCTGAAGTGTCAAGGACTGTGGGATTTGCTGACGGGGTGAAAGGCAGCAGCTTTTTTATTGCGTCTATTACCAATGCTTAAGAATTCCCTATGTTTATGTTTGTCTGTTCCCCTTCCCCCTCGGACCACCTGGTTCCCAGCACTATCAAGCAGGAAGAATTTGTGAAATCAAGTGTTTCATCATTTTGGTATTAAAGGAAGCATCTGGGGACAGGGAATTCTTTCTTCATTCTGTTCAGAAAATGGACAGTTCCACTTGCTTCCAGTTGCTCTGGCTTGCTGAAGTCCAAACACGGGTTCTCATTTTGTTAGTAAATACTATTCAACCCATTCCAACATGGGGTTCAGGTCTGGGCCCTACTGTTAACTGCTTCTTAATGCTTCCCATGTCCTTGTAGTATGGATACCAATATAAATTTGCATAAATCCCATAAGTATATGCAGTTGTAAGAACATCAACCTCTTCCACGTCAACTGTGGAGCAACTTGTTTAGCAGTAAGTAGAGCAGTAAGCCCCTTCTTTCCTTCATAAACTAGCCACTAGTCTGATTACATGTGTGCCCAAGTTCTACACACAATTCTCCTACAAGGCATTCTTGAGTGGCCTCCAGAACACATCATCCTGGGTATCTCCACATGAAGTCCAGCAAGGAATGGTCAAGAACGTTTTACTGAACTCACCACCTTTGTTGCCCTGGATTTGAAACACTGTGGTGCACTCTTGCCTGTTTTAGAAATGATGGAAACTCACCTGGCAACTGCCTGTCATCTATTAGGGACTAACATCTTATACTTGTTAGTTGTATCCAAGCTGTTCAAATAATCTTTGCCTGAAAGACATCTTCCTTGTTTCGTCAAATCCAGAAAACTCTGCTTTTCTATTTGTAGTTGGTATATCACTGGGGGAGATGTTTGGGGAGTTGGGTTTTTTTTGTTTGTATGGTTTTTTACACTGACTGATGCTTCAGTACTGCAGGCCTTTTCAGAATAGCTTCTCCAGTAACAAACGCTCCAATTACACTAAAGGCACGGCTTAAATTTAATTATTGGAAAATGACACACCCGCGTTCTTTGCCATGAAGGTGGAAAAATATAATTATTCAAATAAATATTTGATTAATGTCTTTTTGCAAGGCCCTATGCCTTTTGTACATTTTGTGGGACAAAACTGTTACTATTTGTTCAATCATGACTATGCTTTGAAAGATAATGTGAAGTAAAGGATACTTCAGCTGCTCCCTGCAAACAAATCGAGTCTCTCACCTCATCCAGACCGTTAATAAGTTCATGTCTTAGGGACTATATGCACCTCCTTTCCTCCTTCAGCATTTCTCTTGGGCTCATATTCTCATGTTCTTTTTGTGTATTTCTTCTCAGTCTATATACTCAGGACCCTGTTATGCCCTCAGATCTTCTGAGAACAAGAGCATGATGCCTACGGGGATTCCCTGAAAGGACACCTCCAGTTTTGGAGTATGGGTTGGGTAGGGGTGGAGTGGGCTGACTGTGCCTGAAGGTTATGCTCACAAGCATTTTCTTTGCTTTTTTCCATTGCGCTACAGTCACAAATTGTCACTCTGAGCAGCTTTTTTGTCCCTTTGAATGATGAAGTGAGGAATGTAAAGGAGAAAATGTGGGGAGGATAGTTTGAGGAAATGGAAACAGGAGACTTAGATTGGACTTACATAGGGGTGCAGCTCTCTGCTTTTGATCTTGCCTTTGAGCATTTTATTCTTTAGGAACTACAAATTCAGCATTTCTGAGCAGCAGCAGGAATTCATAATCAAACCCAGGTAAATCCTCAGACCCTTTCTTTAGACCTACCCCTGGAGGTAACTCTCAGCTCAGACTCCATTCTAACCTGGAGCTGGATGACTTTGAAAGACTGCCAGCCCCTGACCTTACGGTACTGCACTCCAGCTCAGCTCCTTCCTTTTGACCTGAAGAACCACTCCATGAAATCAAGTGAATCCCTAGAAAATAGCTTGAGATCTGCACAAGAATCCATGGAGTCCCTGTCAGAAAAATGAAAGAAAGCCGTCTGAGCTGACCTTCCAGATATGGATGTCTGGTATCTTCTGCAGGCTGATGGGATGTAAAAAACATTTATGGAGCAGGTAGTCTCGAGTATCGTTACATACTATTTACAGGACAACCAGATGATCAGGCCCAGTCACCACGGGTTCATGAAAGGCAGGTCCTGCTTAACGAACTTGATCTCCTTCTATGACAAGGTGACCCACTTGGTAGACAAGGGAAGGGCTGTGGATGTTATTTACCTAGACTTCAGTAAAGCCTTCGATACTGTTCCCCACAGTATTCTCATGGAAAAACTGGCTACCTAAGGCTTAGAGAGGTGTACATTCCGCTGGATCAAACACTGGCTGGATGGCCGTGCCCAGAGAGTGGTGGTGAATGCAGTTAAATCCAGTTGGTGGCCGGTCACAAGTGGTGTTCCACAGGGCTCAGTGTTGGGGCCACTCCTGTTTAATATCTTTATTAATAATCTTGACGAGGGGATTGAGAGCACCCTTAGTAAGTTTCCAGATGATACCAAGTTAGTTGGGAGTGTTGGTCTGCTTGAGGGTAGGAGGGCTTTTCAGAGGGATCTGGATAGGCTGGATCAATGGGCTGAGGCCAATAGTATGAGCTTCAGCAAGGTCAAGTGTCCTGCACTTGGGCCACAACAACCCCATGCAGCACTACAGGCTTGGGGAGAAGTGGCTGGAAAGCTGCCCAGCAAAAAAGGACCTAGGGGTGTTGACTGACAGCCGGCTGAATGTGAGCCAGCAGTGTGCCCAGGTGGCCAAGAAGGCCAACGGCATCCTGGCCTGTATCAGGAATAGTGTAGCCAGCAGAGCTAGAGAAGTGATTGTCCCACTCTACTCAGCACTGGTGAGACTGCATCTTGAGTACTGCATTCAGTTTTGGGCACCACAAGATAAGAAGAACATTGAGGTACTGGGGAGGGTCGAGAGAAGGGCAGCAAAGCTGGTGAAGGGTCTTGAGAATAAGTCTTAATAGGAGCAACTGAGGGACTTGGGGTTATTTAGTCTGGAGAAAAGGAGGCTCAGGGGAGACCTTATTGCTCCCAACAGCTACCTGAAAGGAGGTTGTAGAGGTGGGCGTTAGTCTCACAACTGATAGGACAAGAGGAAATGGTGTCAAGTTGCACCAGTGGAGGTTGAAGTTAGACATTAGGAAAAAATTCTACACTGAAAGGGTTATCAAAGACTGGCACAGGGTGCCCAGGGAAGTGGTTGAATCGCCATCCTTGGATGTATTTAAAAGCCGTCTAGGTATGGTGCTCAAGGACATGGTTTAGAAGTGGGCCTGGTAGAGATAGATAACGGTTGGACTTGATCTTAAATGTCTCTTCCAGCCATAACAAGTCTGTGATTCTATAACAGTGGCAGCAAATTTGGGGGAGACGGTCCTTAACTGGATGTTTTTAATCCTCCTGAGGTTTGTGAATGGTGAGCTGAATCCTCATGACTGTGAGGGCTTAATTGCTATTGTAACCAGTCCTGAGCCCTTTTGCCATCACTGTATTACAAAAAAAAAAAGGTTTCAAGGAGCTAATGAGAAATCTGTTTTGTTTTTTCTTCTAGTATTCATGGTGGAGCTGAAGGTGAGTAACTATGAGATGCCTTTGTTTTCTATTATTCTTACTCCAAACTAAATGATGAAGTAGAGGTTTTTTGTGTGTCTGCAGTGGGCGGGGGCTGACCTATCCAGGCTGGCAAGCTGTCTGCTGGACAGTAGGATTTTTTTGAATTGTGAAGTAGTAATCTCCTGGAGGGTCACCCAGAGTTCTCTCTTGTCCTGCGAAGGGACAAGGACATGAGAGAATGAACTAGACTTGAAAAGTCTCCTTCCTGTCACTGGAGATGCTTTCTGCCTGTTTGGAGCTTTATCCCAGTTTCTAGGTGGCCAGGAAAGACAAATTGCTCGGCTCTGAGGGTAGTTTTCTCATCTTGGGCTCATTTTAAGATTTTCTTTGTTTAACTTTTGCATGGTCGTCTTAGGCTGTTTTCTGCAGATATATCCACAGACTGCTAAAGTTTTATCACACAAGAATTGTCACTGAGTAGTTGAAAAAGCAAGCTAGTCTTGTTGGATTCCAGACATATCTATGGGTAAATCCAGAGTCTATTTCTCAGGCTGCCAATGTTTAGAAAGAAATGGCTTATTTGAAGACTTCCAGTTATGGGTACTCGTGAAGTTGTTGGTATCTTTGTTTTATGCATCCCATAACCCAGCCTGCCGAATTTTCATATTGGTATGCTAGTAACCTATGTAGCTAAGTGCAGAGCGTAGGACTTTTCAGATCTTGCTGGTCTGTAACGATGGCAGTATGCTGCCTCTGAAAACAGCTAATACCACAAGCTGTGGAAGAAATTGAAAAGAAAATGTAAATAAATAAGGGACATCTAGTCATTAATCCCCTCAGGAGCCATTCCTTCCTAGTTCAAAGCAGCTGACAATTGGTGTCAGCATGAAAACAATTTGTGTCTGTGTGCTGTAGATATTTATCTGTTGCTGTATGTGCTATAACATATTATTTTATAACATGTAACAGATAATTATTATTAGATGTTAAGGGAGGAAGGATCTAACCTATTTTAGAAGCATATAATATATGCACTTCTATTTGGGCTAGTCACTTTGTGTTCCCTGGAGAGCTAATGGTGAAAGATAAGCCACTAGATGCCGTGTGTCTGACTGGATGTGGAGGGTTATCTTCAGACTTGAGTCATCTCACTCGAGAAATGTTCTGTGTGTGTCTCTCCCCACTAATTGTAAAGGTAACCTAAAGGATTAGCTTAAATGAATATGCTTAAAGGTGGCCAAGATGAATCTCACTCAATGTCAGATTTTTTTATATGCTTTGGTAGTGTGGTCTAACTGCTCTGGGATCTGTATCGTACTGGAGTCTTGTAGTGCCCTTGGGACTTTTGGGAGTAACCGATCCATGTACACTTCAGCCCAGGACTGCCACTTAAACTGAAAGCAACCTCTGCAGCATCAGAGGTGCTGTGTTATGCCTGAGCCACGCTGGTGCTACTCAGCAAAGGGCTGAAGGCATACACATTTCATCTGGAACCGTGGAGCTCTGTCTGAATAGCTCCGTGTCTGTCTTTATTTCATTTTCAGGAGAAATTTGCAAATGAAGATCTTATGTATGAATTTGGGACGATTGGTCTATACTACCTGAGCACCTATTTATGCCTGCAGCCATAGTACAGCATCACCCAGAGTTACCTCAAAGCCAGGGGCCTGCGTTGGGTGCTGGTCTGTGCCCAGGAGCAGGAGGTCTGGGTGCATTACGATATTGACTCTGTGGACCTCTTCTTTTTGAGCACCCTGTGGTCATGGTGGGTGGCAGACCTATGTGTGTTGGAGTGAGGCACTGGTGGCTGAAGCCAAAATGCCATGGGTAATGGCAAAACTGGTTTTGACTGCAGCTTCTGTGGTCTGTGCTTAGCCCAGACAGCCCTGGAGACGATCATTAGATGTAGTCAACTGTTCTCTTGTTTTGCAGCATCCTCCACCTGTTCCCACTGTTGGTTGTCCTTTTCTTCCAATTTCTTCAACTAGCTGTGACCTTTGAACTTAGTTTTTAAATGTCTCAAGGTGCTTTTCTCTGCTGCTTCACTTCTTGCTGTCTGATCTTGCTGTATCTTTCCTGGCAGTGGTAGAGTATGAAAGAATGGGGAAGATTTTCAGAGAGGGGAGTTTTCAACTGAACCTGTGCTGTGCTGCTTTTCCAGGTGATGGGAATGACAGAAACTTGTTGACCTCAAGAAGAATGTTGGGAGTACAGAAAGCTGCTTCCAAAGTAAAGGTGGCTGCACCCTGTTGAATGCAAGAACACCTCAAAATTAGAAGGTGTACCTGAGGAAGGCATGTCTTGGTGGAATGGGGAAGGACACTGTCTCTAGTAGGGAATAGTGTTAGATATGGTTGATTAGACTCTCACTTCCTCCTCTTTTTTCCTAGGTCTGAAGGTCTGTTTCTCCAACCCTTTCTCTTCCTCCTCCTACTCTGCTCCCAGGCCCTCACAGGTGGCTCACACCACATTCCCTGGTGGAGGCCTTGTTGCTGACAGCAGAATTCAGGTTTTCCCTGTGCTTCAGTAATCAGGTGAGGCTTACTCTGAAAGTAAGAGAGGTGCAGGAAGGGGAGGAAAGAATAAGCAGACATTATCTGGCTCGCGCTGCACAGAGCTCTGCTGAAGCAGTGAAAGAACTGCAGCCAGGCCACTAACTGTGTCTTCTGGCTGGTTTCTTTTTCCAATACCTTCACTTTTTGTCCCTGTTTGCTCCCAGGCCACGTCCTCCCTGTTGGAGCCTGCTGCTGGAGGTCACATTGGGGTTTCACAACAGCAAGATCTGCCAGTGAGACTTCAGCTGAGGGTAGCTCCCAGCTGTCTGTGTGTGGTGCTGTGGACCAGGGCATGATGCTCCCCGGGCTGGAGGATGAGCTTTGTGACAGCAGCCTGAGTGGCTTGCTGTGACAGGTAGTGAGGCAGAGGGATAGGGAGGAAAGACAGAAAAACTACACTGAGTTGTAGAAGGAGCTGAGCTGATGAATGGACGGCAGGTTCCTGTGCTGGGAAAAGAGCTGGGGTGAGAACTGCAATGTATCTGAGATCAACTGATGCAAATTGTAGTGCTATAAATTATTTACTTAAATACATTTAAATGAACAAATAAGAAACCTTTATTTAAACTATTTCATCTTCTTTTGGGCTGATGTCCTGGTTGAGGTAAAACTGGACCAATTTCATTCAGTAACTTTACTTCCTAGCTGGGCCTCTCCTAACTACTGAAATTAACAGCGTATTGTGCAGACACTGTTCGCTCTCTCAGAGTGATAAGAGCTATGTTTATAGCTGATGCCAAGGCATGGTATGCTGAGAGGCTTTTGCTTATACTTATTGCTATAACATCCAAGGGCAGATAACTTTGTTACTTGCCCCTTTGGAGGTCAGAGGCGGAAAAGCGTAGAGGAGTCCCACATGCCGGGAGGAGCGGACAGGACAGGTGACCCAAACCTGACCAACAGGGTATTCCATCCCATCTGCCTCATGTGCAGTGTAACAGCTGAGGGATCAAAGGATCACCTTTCTTTTCTTCAATGGCCGACGACTGAGGAGGACTCTGTCTGTTCATCTGCCTTTGATCCCGATCCTGAATTGAGATCTGGAATCTAGTTCCCGTCCGTCACTGAGTCCAGTCTGGGACTTCCCCAGTCCAGCTGGGAGCTTGATACAGATTTGTATATATTTCGTTATTTTGTTTTTATTTTATTATTAATATTTCATTAAAGTAGTTTAGTTCCTTCTAAACTCCTAAGTCTCTCCCTCCTCTGCCTCTCTTTGAATAGGGGTGGGGGGGAGCTCCTGTCGCTTGCCTGGTGGCCGGTTTGACCTAAAACATGACAGCTGATAACCAGCATACTCTAAACAAATATTGCCTACATTGCCTTTTAAAGCTATTTTTGCTATCCAGAAATGTGTGCTATGGCTGTGCATGTTTAATCAACCCAGTCAGGTGAATTTAGTCTTCACTTTTATCAGTTTTCCAGGATGAGAATAAAATAAGTACCAGGTCTTGTTTCTCAATTCATTCCAGTATAGCTTCACAGAAGCTGGAATTCAATTAAAGCACAAATCCCTCAGCACTTAAAATTTGTCATTAAATAAAGCTACCTTAGGTGTTTTGGATTCATGGAAAGTAAGCTTGTTTAAACATATTTGACGTTTACATGGATTCAGTTTAAACAAAGCAAGATTTATCTCTCGAAAAATAATTAACTGATTGATTATTTTTTTCCCTTCGTCTGGTCACTGTGTTCCTCAGTGTTTCAGAAATCATAGAGCTGGGCTCCTCACAACTAGTTCCTATTTGCAGATGTGGAGGGCAAAAGCAATTTCCATGCTTTTGCAGTCCCCAAAGCCTCTTTCAGTTTGAATAAGCTAGTCGTTACTCTGAACCAGGTGAATAAACAGGAAAAAAAAAAAAAAAGAAATGTTCTGTGGAGACATGAACAGACTCCTCTTGTCAAAAACTGGCTGAACACCTTTGTAAACTGTTTTCTAGACATTCTCTAGTGACTTACACTTGCCCAGTAGTCTATTTTTAAAACATTATAGGAAACATGTAGGGCTCTATTAGTTTTTTACTTTAATTATTTGGCTGTATGCTAAATTCTGAGTGTCCTTTTAGAATATGTGTGTTATGACTTTAAACTGACTTCTAAAAAGACTTATTTTTAAACCGAGCTTTTACATAAGCAGCAAAATTTAAGAAATCTTGACTTCTTGGGGATTTGTATCCTTATTTGTTGACACCTTTCTCCTTCATTGTAACCTTCCCTGTTTATGTATTCCCAACTTCCTGACCCTTATGACCCTATTTTCCCATGTTTCTGCACTTCTGGCTAGGGCAAGAGGCAACGCGTTGTCTGGTTGGTTGAGAACTATTTGCTCTCTGACTAAGGGGTACCCATCTATTGACTGGCTGGCCATGTAGCCGCTGTGCAGCACAGACCACTGCTGATCTTAAAAAGCATACCTCTCCTCAGTGGGAGATATGAAATCTAGTATCTTTTTTTCTCCAGCTGGGGTCTCACCAGAGCAGAGTAGCGAGTAATGCAAATGAATATAGTGGAGTGGTCCTAAGGTTTGAATTTGAGCCTGTAAGTTTGCATGCAGATTGTTTTGTGGTGGTTTTTTTTTTTGGTCCTGCAGTTGCAAAAAGATCTGGGAATTCTTTCCCCCCACCAAGTTAAAATCAAACAAACAACTAACACTAATAAAGATTCGACTAGATCTTTAAAAGCTCCACTCTCATTTTAGCATAAGGCTTGGACTATACAGCCTTGTGCCTTATGGTTTGCTCTGTGCTGCTAATACAAGGTGCTTCAGACTGGTTCTTGGGCCCTCTGCTGCTTGCACTGATGATGACAAATGGGACAGTCAGCCACATTGTGGAGCCATTGTTAAGCTCCTCCAGTTGTATGCAAAGACCTTAGGAAAGACTGTAGGGAGAAGAGATGGAGGATGGCAAAGAAAACTGAGGGAATGGCTTTAGTGACATACCAAGAAAAGAAATTGTAAGGAAACATAGAATTCCTTTTCTAATATGTTGTATTTGGTTTGGTTTTTAAATCTCTAATGCAAAGAGTACATGGGACTGAAAATTCTGCCAAATGGCAAGATAAAGAGGCCAGTGCACTGCATATTTAATCGTGAGGAACTCCTTATTTTCTTTGGGAGGATTGGTTGTTCCTACCTATAAAGTATCTTAACAGCTGCAGTCCTCCTAATGTCTGCCTCTGACAAAGGGGCTGGTCTGCCATGTCCTCTTCTTTCCACCTCCATGCATTTGTTCTAAGTGCTGAGCTGCCTTTGTGAATCCCCATCTCCGGATATTCCATGTGTTCATTTCCAGGAGTACCCATGGCTTTCCCTCTCCCCAGGGAATCCACAGATGAAGCAAGTCACGTGCCCGTCAGTTTTCCCCTCAAGACCTGGATCTTGGACCTGTTCCCCACTGGCTGAGTCCAGCTTAAATTGTTAGATGTGGTTTGGGGGCTGCTTCTTTGGACCCAGCACCCCCATCCGTGAAAGGTTAATATTTCTGGAGGAAAGATCTGCTTGGCCTTGAGCATTGGGGTTGTCTCCTCGGCCCTGGTTATGAGTCACTGTGCAGCCCTGAGAAAGTCCCTTCCCTTTCTACGACTCAGTTTCTTAGAGGGTGATGTAGCTGGTCTGTCTTCAGCAAAAGCCTGAAAAAGCACAGATGGATGTGCTACAGGTAAATCTTTGTATTAGTATTTATCCTCAGAGATTTATTTATTTATTTATTTAAATATGCATCCTCTTTCCTTTATCCTGGGATCTGCCTTCTTTTCAGGGGCTCAGGAAAGAAGCAAGTTCAAGTTGCCATCCCTAGTAGTGTAACAGAATGGAAAATCAACATGTTTTGTATCTTCGCCAGTGATGGCTTTGGGTTCTCTTCCACAGTAAGACTGATGGCCTTCAAATCTTTCTTTGCAGATCTGGCCTTACCACATTCCCTGATCTGGGGACAGTCATTTGTGCTGAAAGCTACTATGTTCAAGCATTTGAAAACATGCATTTGGGTAAGGTCGCTCATACTCAGCTCAGGTTTCCCTCTTTCTTTTTATAAATCACTCCCCAGACACACGGTAGATCTGGAACTGGTTTAAAAAAAGATATGCAATGATACCTTAGCCTTCCCTGTTTTCCATAGGCTGGGATAAAAGTCCACAACAGCCAGCGCAAGCTTTACTTCCCTTTCCATATATCAAGATGCTACTTAGATCCATAACAGGTCTGAATGGGATGTACAGCTTGCTGCTATTCCAGCATCTTCTAAATTCCCTATTAAAGAAATAGTGTATTAAAACGTCACCCACTTTCTCCCTTGTCCTGTAGCGATGTCTGCTGTTAAGCCTCCACTTCTCCTGTCAGTGGCTGCTAACTCTGTCTTTCTGTGTATCTGGGACAGATCCAGTTTATGCTGCCCAAGACCAGGGAATACCAGTTGGAGTCATGCAAGAGCTGTGACTGCACTGCTGGCCCATGTGCTGAGGAGACAGTCTTTTTTTCTGAGATGCTACAGCCATCAACCTGAATGAGAAAGCAGACGAGACAGATAAGAGAAAGTCATCTAGGAGCTGCTGTGCTCTTCAGGCCGTGGTTTAAGCTAATCCAGGATTCTGCTTTGTTCTTTGGCTTAGGCTGAGTCTGTCTTGTCCAGGTTGCTCCTGCCATGCTGGATAGGTGATTGATCTCTCTAACCCTGTGGGAGTCCTGAAGTTTGGCACTCCAATAACTAAGTGTTCTAGAACATGGCAAGCCTTTAACTCCGTTTTTATGTATTGGGTAATGATGTCAAGCTGTGTATGCAGCGAAAATACAAGGATCACTTCAGAGTACCAGCATACATTCTCCTTAAGCTACCACTTTGTCCTCCAGAGAAGTCACCAGTCCTCTGAACTCTGCACATTTCATTGCTCTCTTTCCTGAGGATTTCTGTAATCAGGCTGGAGCCCATTTGTAGTGTGTAGCTGCATGAGAGAAAGACATAATACACTGGCCACCATTAGGGAATGGCAACATGGAGGTGCCAAGACTTGCCCTGGCTCCTCTAGAGTGGCTGGAGGAGGAATGCTGGTCGCTAGTCTGTGATACAAAGTCTTTGATCAAGCAAAGTCCCAAAGGCTTGCGGATGTGAACAGTTTTTGTTGCTGTACCGCCCTTAATGTGTTTCCCTGTGTGTTTTCCACAAGCTGTAGCCATATTGGTGAAGAAGTCTCACCACTTCCTCTTCTGCCCAGAAGGCAGGTGTGAGCAGAAAAGGCAGGGAAGGCCTCAGTCATGACAGAATTTTGTGCCTGGGGAGTGAAAATCTACTGCGAGCAGGTGCTGGTGTGGGAAAACCCTTAGTAAACGAGGAAGAGCTGTCTTTCCATAATGGGAGCATAATTTATACACGCTTGCTAGTAACATGCCTGTGTATTGTGTCTGTGTGCTTTATGTGTTTATTATTTGAATAATGATTTTTGTTTACTTTCTGAACAAGTGGGTTTGGTAAATCTGGAACAACTTGCAAGTTAGGGTTAAATGAACACTTCAGCGGTGTTACAGGGTTAGGTTAACTACCAGTTGAAGATAGTGACCAGCCCATTATTTCAATTGTTTTTATGAGAGATACCCAGCATAGTCCTCCTTTTCAACTTCACTTGCTTCACTCGACAGTGCCCAAAATGGAGACAGTACATTTTGTTTTGAGTAAAAAATGTCATTTTTTACTAAAATCTGTGTTCTGAAATCAAAACAAGTAGAAATTATGTGGCGAAGACTGGGCTGAACAATAATTTCCTCCTACACCTGCTCTTTCTTTTGAGTCACTAAACCAAGATGTTACTGACATGGCTGTATTTCGCATGTATGAGAAAATGCTGAAGGGGATGAATGACATGCATAGAAATTGACGAAGCCAAGTGGAGGTTTGCAGAAGGTGGTAAAGGGGATAACTTATGTAGTTGGACAAATGTTGAGAGAATTTGTGGTGGAAAGCAGGCAGAGATGTGGGGTAAGTAGTGGTGTTATGGAAGCAAACCCCATTTGCCTGAATATCGGAGCTTTGCCCTTGCCTTTTTGTCCTTTATCTTTGATGCCCTCATGACATCGCTGTAGAACCTGGACTGCCTGGTTTTGCATCCCAGACAAATGCCTGGCGTCTGTGGTGCAGAACATGATGTTTGCCCTCATCATCTGTGTGCTGTAGTGCCTGGAGAAGATAGGACAGCGGACAGCTAAAGATTAAAGCTGTGGGATTCTTGCAGACAGGTTAATCGGATTTGTTACACCATTTCTTTATCCTGAGTAGATAGTGACTTTGTTCCATTATCAAGTCATTCCTTCAGGAGTACTGCAATGTGACTATGGCAGAGGGAAAGTAGTTGTTGCTTCTGGAAAAAAAATCACTCTTGCTTCTCTACCACCCAGGCTACCAGAGGGAGCTGCTGTTCAAACACAGCAATGGATTTTGAGACAGTCATGTGAAAGGCAACTTCTGGTAAACAAATGCCCTTCTCTTCTCAGGACGATAAAGAACGAGTCTTCCTAAACTCTCTGTCACTATTTATGTAGAGCCAAGTCTGTGGGTAGCCTGCTCTCCTGTCTCAGACTCTCTCACCTAGTCTAACAGCCTCCGTGACCAAATGCTTCTTGAGACCCAGGCAGTACATCTCCATACATGACAAGACCATCCAAATGGCTGTGAAGTGGGTGGCTGGGAAGCAGCAGGACAATGGCTGCCGTGCAAATGTGGGGCAGCTCTTCCCCAGAGGCACGGTGGTGCAACCAGGAGGCCCGCCCTTGCTCACAAGTCTCTCCCCATGCTGGGTGTAAATTTTGGCAAGGGGCTGTGTTTGCTTATGTTTACATACTAAGAGAGGGAATAATAAATAGTGACGTGGGATACCTCTTGATGGGTACTTCTCTGAACACCCTGCTGTTCCATGTGAGAAGTGACTGTATTCACTCCTCCTCAGAAGCAAGTTCAGGAACCCTTTAGAAGAAAGACCTATAGAATCATAGAATCATTTAGGTTGGAAAAGACCCTTAAGATCATATAATCCAACTGTAAACCTAACACTGCCAAGTCCACCATTAAACCATATGACTAAGTGCCATGTCTTTTACATACCTCCGTGGATGGTGGCTCAGCCACTTCTCTGGGCACCTGTTCCAGCACCCTTTCAGTGAAGAAATTTTTCCTAATATCCAGTCTAAACCTCCTCTGGTGCACCCGTGCTGTAGATGGGAACTCTGTGAGCCATGGCTTCATGGCAAGGGGAAGCTCAGCATAAGGCTGATAATGAACTCCTTAGGACTTTGAGAGTTCTCTCAAAGAACTAAGTTTCTCCCACCTCTCCCTCCTTCTTCTGACTCTCCTAGAAGGAGAAGAAAAGTGGTCTGGAACCTATAGGATGCAAGCAGTGTGAGAGTGCCTGCAAACAAGAACTGGGAGATCCCCTGCTCGGCTGTGGTACTGACGTGTTACCCTCTGGATTCCTGACTGATGGAACCACAGCATGAGATCCAAACATTGCCCAGCTTTCTGCATGTGTAGCCAGAACAACGTATGTTACAGTGTGAATCATCTCTTTGCTTCCTATGGAGTACAAATACACTTAATTGCTGTAGTGTGCCCCACAGCTGTTTAAACAGCTGGGTGAGTACTCCACTTAGCTCAGCCCTGTAACACTGTGTGGTGTAACATGTCCTCAGTGTGGGTACAGAGGCAGAAATTTTAACTGATTACCTGTAGTGTCCTTGAATTCTTCCTGGTATTTAGCAGATAGGCTCCTTGATAGCTATCACATCTTCCTTCAAACTCTGCACAGTTTGAAGGAAACTCTGCTTGGGTCTGTGTGCTGGATGCAATAGCTGGTGTCTCTGCTGTAGGGAGCAAATATTTTCACCTTCTCTAGCATGAGGAGATAGAGCTGCAGCAGAACTGTGGGGTGGGAGAAGAAATAGCTCAGAGAGGAGAAAAGAGCTTTGTTAATTAGAGACTATCTCCCTGACTGGGCACACCAGTGTCCAGGAGGGAACTACCCTGTGTGGCAGATCATTTCCCTCCAAGCGCCCTCAGACTATGGCTCTGCTCCTCTGTGAACTGGCCAGCTTCTTACTGTGTCCTGTCCTTTACAGCTTGGCAACGGAAGGCTGCCCAAAGAAGATGGCAGAGGAAAAGCAGAGAAGCAAGAGAAGGGACTGATGAGACCACCAGAGGAAGAAGAATAATCTCTGATACCTTTCCTCACAAAGAAGAAATCTTCACTGTCCCTTTCTTCATGCAGCCTCCAGAAGGATGGCAATGCCTGTGTACCTGGCATACGTACATGTGTGTCATCAAAATAGCTGGTGCAGATTGAGCAGTGTTGTGAATTGTGTCTAACACTGAGTACCTGTTTTACAATGATGCTTCTTCCACCTGCCTTTTAAACTTCTGAGCCTTTGTTCAGTAATTATGGGCAGGTCTCTATCACTTGCATCATCTCTATCATTTCCAGTTGTATGCTCAGTCCTACATTAAATGGAAAAGGTACAGTCACAAGATTTTTAGGAAATATCCTGACTTTGATCGTAGCCTTCTGCCCACATCTGGCAGCGTTCAAGGTATTCCACAAAGATAAGCTATTCCAACCTACTGCAATGTCTCAAGTCAGTTTACTAGAACTATTTCCATACAAAATGAGTTTTGTTTGGTCCTGTCAGCAAGAAGGAGCTCCTTCGGTGTAATCAAAGTTAACTGAGAAAGTAAGTGGCTTTGCCAAAGTTAAGAATCTCGCATAACACCTGGCACATGGGTCCACAAATATATTACATGTAGTTGAAACTTCACCACAATTATTCTGGTGGAACTTGCTTTATTTAGGACCCCAAACTCTACTGCTAGGTTCTGGTTTGGGTTTTGACTCTTTGTTAACACTAGAGGCGATTCCAAAGCCACAGTATTCAGATCTGGAAGTCTTTAGTGGTTTCTAAATCTTGTGGTTTTGGTTGAACCAGTTTACCAACTTGCAAACCGTTTTCAACTTCTGTGACTGCTTATATGCTTGATGGCTAGATTTGAATTTACAAGTCAGGACGTTGTGTTTCAGAGAAGTCACTGTGCCTGGAGTGCTGGTGACACTTTCTCAGTTCATTGGGGCAAGTGGGAGAGACCACGAAAGAACCAGAGTTTTGCTATTGGGCCAAGATGGTTTAGAATATAATATGCTCTTTCGGTGGGTTGTGTGGATTTTTGGAGTGTTAGCTAGAAGTAAGCTGTGTTAGGTGTTTGTACCCTTTTGTGGAAGGTATGTAAAGCTGCAGGTTCACACCTGTTCTTTGGAGAGATATCCATGGCTTGAGAGCCTTCTTGTGAAGGTTTCCAGACTCTTGGGCATAGTTCCATAATTCTCCAGAGCTCAATTCCGATTAACAAATTTGAAGCCTACCATCTAAAGGCTTACACTAGATTTCTGGGCAAAGATTTCAGAAGATTTGCAGTTCTTTAAATGATCTCAGTGTAGGAGCCAATCATTGAGAGATGCGTAGAAGAGTTTACACTATGTTGCCTTCAAACTTTCTGACACAGTTCCTGCTCCTTCTGCTGTGTTTGTCCAGGTGTGTTCTCAGTTCCTTGCTTGGCTTTGGTGCAGTGGACAAATTCTGCTGTCAAGGCAGCAGAAAGTGGGTGCAGTGCTCTATCTTGACATTATGGAGAGATTCTTTTAAGGGATTTCATTATGTTATGCATGCTGGTCAGGTTGCAGAGACATTATGGCCTCAGATTTGTACGAACCCTGCATGGACTGTGAAATATCCTTAATGCAAAAGCATACTTTGCTATCAGAACACAACAATATCAAATCCAATTGTCTTTGAAGATGCTACACAGTAGGTATGCAGTATGTGTATGTGTGCGTCAGAGGCGAGCTGCAAATCAGGAGCATGAAGTTTGTGGTTGGAAAGGAAAGCAGGGAACAATGGAGGAGGCCCTAGGCCTGTTCGAAGCTGGTGACGAGTGTCTAGAGGAGAATGAAGAATGATTCAGTTCCTTGGATGAATTATTCTGCACTACAGGCTTTCTAACAGATGTGATTCTTTAAAGAAAATTATGACTTCTCTCTGCAGAGTCTCCTGTCAAGGTGCTCTGCAGGAATCAGTGTTTCCCCAGTACTCTTCTCATAGAGAACATCAATACTCTTGCCTTTTTGTTTTCTTCAAAGATATTAAAACCTTGGAGTGATTTCCAAGGTGCTGTTGCTCCTAGTCCTTCTGAACCATGGAAGATGTCTTCCACAATCACAGGTGTGACCTTTACTAAGTCTCCTCTTCTTCCTTTACGTTTTTGATTCGGTTATCTGTGGAGAACAGGTATCTCTCTGCTTTTGCATTGTTTGTATGTATTATGTCCTTTGCTCCAGTTGAATGGTGTGTTTTCAGGAGGGGTACGTCCCTTACTCCCCATGGGTCTCCTGGCTCAGCACGTCTATCACAAGGGCCTTCTCTGAGTATGTTTTGAGAAAGAAACTGCAGAACTAGAAACTGTGCACATCCTTGCTGTGCTCTCTCTATTTCAGAGACTTTGTTAAGGTCTATGACACCTGTGCAGCTGTCAGTCACTGCCTTCAATGGAGGTCCTTCAAATGTACATTCCTGTGACCAAGACCCAGGTTTGCCAAAGTCAAGCAAGGAATAGAGAGCACACCTGGGCAAACACAGGAGGAGGAGCATGGTGGGACAGGGTCAGAGAGCTCTCCCCACTGCTGGCCCCAGCAGGTGCAGCTCCTGTCAGAAGTTTGCCAGCAGCTGGACCTCTCTGGCTAAAGTTTATGGATTTATGACAGATCTGGCTGTTGCTTTCTGTAGGAAAATCTCCAGTTTTAGACAAAAATTTGTAACTTTGCCTGCCATTATCAGTAACATGACCTTCCTTCACAAAGAGACAAGCATGGGGAGAATGTGTGCATCAAAGTAAAAAGTGTCCAGTCTTCCCTGCTTAGGATCCTAGCACTGATTTAGACCAACTCAAAGCTGATTTCTGAAATCATTTGGGATATCTGGCCTCTGGCCAGTTACCTCGATCACTTGAGGCAAAGGCAGTGCTCTCACTAACAGCTCCTGTACATCAGCTCTCGTGATGCATGGTTGTTCTACTGTGGCCCAGTGATAGAGGTAAAATGGAAATCAGCCTTCCCAACCCTAGCTGGAAAAAAAGTATGGAGAGCCTTGGGAACAGGGATCCCAAATCAGCTGGGAACTTCTAGGCATCCTGGAACCTGGTTTTATCAGACAGAAAGATCCCAACTGCCTGCTTGAGTAATACCACGTTGGGACCCCCAGCTTAGGCTGCATCAGCGCTGTTAGAGAGTGCTGGGAAATATTTCCAGGCACAGAACTGTAGCTGTTCGTGGTGTTAGTACAGTCCCTGGTACATTTCACCCTGGGCTAACTAATGCTGTCTCACACAAGTCTTGGATGTAGTTTGTGAGTTTAATGCAATCCATGTACTGCTCACAACAGGCGGTTTACAGGGGACTGTGCTGTTCTGGAGGCCGGGCTGGTTAAACAGCACGATTGTCTGCCCTTCTGCACAGGTTGTCATTAGTGCTAGAAAATGTCCCACGTATTTAATTTGTGAGTTTTAACCTGAGCCTCAGGTTCAAAAATAGAGCCAGAAGGCTGTATACCTGTACCGTAGACTTTTCAGACCCAGACACAGAATCATAGAATTGTTGAGGTTGGAAGGGACCTTTAAGATCATTGAGTCCAACCATTAACCTAACCTGACAAAAACACTTCTAAACCATATCCCCAAGTACCACGTCTGCCCTTTTTTTAAAAACCTCCAGGGATGGTGAATCCACGACCTCCCTGGGCAGCCTATTCCAATGCTGGATAACCCTTTCAGTGAAAAAAATTTTCCTAATATCCAACCTAAACCTCGCCTGGCTTAACTAGAACCCATTTCCTCTCGTCCTCTCACTTGTCACCAGGGAGAAGAGGTCAGTCCCCATCTCTCTACAGCCTCCTTTCAGGTACTTGTAGAGAGTGATAAGGTCTCCCCTCAGCCTCCTCTTCTCCAGGCTAAACAGCCCTAGTCCCCTCAGCCGTTCCTCATCAGACTTGTCCCCCCAACCCCTCACCAGTTTTGTTGCCCTTCTCTGGACACGCTCCAGCACATGAACAATGAGGAACAGGAACCAGTTCCTGAGACCTCCTCCTTGCAGATGGTGCCATTGCTAACAGGTTTTACAGGGAGCTGGTGGAGACTTCTGTTGGCCAGTATATATTTGCATTTCCCTCATTGTATAGGGGGAAGGAAAAGGCAAAGTTATTAGCTCGTTAGTGGTTGCTGGCTGGTGGTAGTGTTGCTACAGTGCTTCCTTGTGCACATGCAAGGATTTGCTCCCATTCTCAAACCCAACAGCCTAAGGAGATCCACATCCCCGTAATCTGATCCAGAGCTACTGAGCCGCTGTCCCAAATGACAACACTGCCTGCGGTGTGCTGGGGTGAACTCTTGCTGCTGGCTGCACAGCAGCAATCCATTTCCAACTGAAAACAAAGGAACGCAAGTGACAAGTGATCAGGACCTGGCCTGGGTCACTGATCAGCAAAGTTCTCTCTGTTTTTTTTCTTTTGGTGTTTTTTTTTTTGTTTGTTTTTTTTTATTTGTTTTGGGGTTTGGGTTTTTTTTTCCCCTCCATTAAAAGTCCATCTGGTCAGATGTCTTCATGGCAGCCTTGCAGGAGGGGATGTTCTGAACTGGTGGATGGCAGCCAAAGCAGCTGCTATTGGCTAAGGGGCACTTGGCACAGTACACCCACCCTTACTGCTGCCTGCGTATAATCTCAGGAGAGAGGAAGAGGTGGGGAGAGGCTGGCTCCTCCCTGCATCCCACCTCTTCATTTAGGCTGTGCTAGAATGAAATTACCCCTCTAAAAACAGCCTCAGTGATTTTGGAGGAGGAGGGCCATTGGAGATTGGGCAGCAAGAGCCCCCAAGATGAGGATAGCCATCCTCCTGAGCCTTCTGTTCCACATTGCAGCTGCCTTTCACCAACTGTGAGTGATGCTGAACTTCCGTTTAGGTCTCTCTCATGAAGGCATCAGTCTAGGTAGATGGACCACATTCCATGTCATGAGCTCTCCTGCTTCCTGCTCTATCAGATCACCCCAGAGGGTAGCTGAGTCAATTATCTGGCCTACCATGCATTAGATCGACTCTTTTGAGTTAAAATACAAGCTACCTTTTTGTGGGGCTTCCAAGTCAGAGCTTAGGTCCAAAGAGGTTTGCTTCTCCAGTTGCCATGCCAGATCAAATCACTGGTGTCTAGACGGCAAGGTTATGAGGCCACTTCTGAAGATTGCAAGGGATGGTTTGGGGGAGTTCAGGAGATAAATGGAGTAAGGGGTTTGAAATAGATTATAGGGCTGTACTTAAGCTAATCAAGCAGAATCTATTTCTCAAGTTATCAGTGAAGCAATCATTTCGCTGGGTTCACTGTTGCTTTTGAGTATTGACTGCAGCCATGGCACATTGTTGAGGAATTCTGCAGTAGTGGGCCACTGCAGGAAAGCTCTTTTGCATCTCTGAACCCTCAACCTGATGCCACCTCTGATGTCTTCTTTCCCCTGCCCCAGACACTACCTGGTGGTGATCCCTGCAGATCTCCGCTACCCGTCCACCCAAGTTGCCTGCCTCCATATCACCTGTTACGAAACAAAACTTCAAGTGAATCTGGTCCTAGAGCGCTCTGCAGGACGTGAGCTCTTAGTGCAAGAAACCATCTGGGAGAAGACTTTCACATGCACTAAGTTCTGGGTGAGCCATCCTAGGCAAATGCCATCACTGATTTTCCCTTCAGGAACTCTAAATCCCTTGTGTTACTCCCTAACCAGGGACGACATGGACAGGGTCTACTTTGCCTTGGAGTGAGCCTGCTAGGAAGAGGAGTGGGTGGTGCCTAGGCATATGTAGCCAGCACAGTAACTGTTGGTTAGCACCGAATTCCCCTTCTGAATCTAATTTTTAAATTGAAGGTATGTTTGTTATAATCTACCACACTTCTGGGTACATAAGAAGCAGCCACCTTTCCTTCTCTTCCATCCCAGACCAGGTGAAGCAGCTTTAGCTCTTCTCTGATTATGCAGCTCCACGGCTAAAGCTTGGGGATACGGTAGCGTGTATGACATACTGCAGTTTCTGTAGGACCCAAAGTCAGGCAGCAACTTGGCTCTTAGGAGCTACTGAAAAGCAGTTGGGTGGAAATGGATGTACTTGTTATTTTTAAACAGCATCTTAGAGCTGATTCATTGTTGGTGAGAATTTAACAAAGATCTAGGGTAAGGCAGACATGCCTAAACAGTATCCCTTCTATTATACAGTATATTCTGTGCTGAGGCTGCTGGGGTCTCTGGCTGCTGGGATCAGGAAGACTGTCTGGTTGTCTTTTCTAATCTGGCTTTATTACTTGCACGTGCTGTGTAGTTCTGAAGGCCTAGCGTTTGAAGCTGTGCTACAGCTCAACCTCTCTCCTTTGAGTCTGTGCTACAATCTCCCACCTTTCTGGCATCTGCCCATCTTCCTGACTAAGTCTGAAGACCTACTTGTCACCAGAGGCAAAATTCCTTAGCCAGTGGGAAAAAGAACAGGTTCCATGATGTGCAAGGCCTCCTGCTGTCATGTAGGACTGAGTGAGATCTGGATATGATCTGGATCCAGATATTGGAGGGGATGTCCTGGGACAGCTGGAGGGTTAGTTCTTCTACTTTACTCTGAATTGCTGCTCAGGAAGATTACCTGGGGGCTGCACCCTCTCCTCTCTCTGTCTGTATAGGTTGCACCTCCAGCTGATGGCACAGAGGAGATTGCCATTGTCAAACTGATCATCAGAGGTGAAGGGGTCAGTATCGAGGAGAAGAAAAAGGTCCTGATTCGCAAGGCCAGCAGTGGCACCTTCATCCAAACAGACAAGCCCTTCTATCAGCCAGGGCAGACAGGTGAGAGATGCAAATGGGACCAACCATGTGCCCTAGGCTCTCTACTGGTAACACCATATAGAAAGCTTGTGATTGCCTGAAATTCATGGACAGCCCTAGCAGAGGGCTTTGAGATGATGTGTCTTGCTGATGTGATGTTTTCAGTGGTTGTAATGTCCAGCTTGTGGTGACTGAAGTTGCAGGAGGCAATAGGTCATCGTCCATGGTATTTCACATGTGGGAATGTCTGTGTCGGATGTTATCACAAATAGGTACAGAATGGAGACAGGAGTTGGAGAAACAGATAGAGCAGGGGTCTGTAGGGAAGGAGTGAGATCTGATAAATATATTCCCCTATTTCCTTGCCTTCAGTGAAATTTCGCATTGTGACTCTGGATGAGGACTTCATTGCATTCAACGATTCGGTAAGCCATCCCTCCCAGCCTTCCACAGCCACAGGGCTGCCCTGTTCCATGCATGGATCCTACTTCCTTTCTATCCTGCTCATCTGCTAATGCTGCAACTTTTCCACATTCATCCCTGGGCCAGGCCTGATGAGTGTCCAGACGAGAATAGTAATTCAAGTAAAAGCTGGTAACTTAAGAAGGTGGCAGAGGTTTACATGTCTTTTGCTCATCTTGGTAAAATGGTCATGCAAGCACAAGCACGGGACATGCTGATTCCTGATGTGATGGTATCATGTGGGGAGTGAATAGTTCGCAAGTTGGGTTTTTCTGGACACGTAATGCAGAGGCATGCTCTTAGTGTGGCTCCTACAAGTCAGAACATGGGAAATTCTGATTAGACATTAGGAAAAACTTTTTCATTGTGACAATGATCAGATACTGAAGCAGGTGCCCACAGAAGGCATTTTCATCCTTGGAGATGTTCAAAACTCAGCTGGAGAAGGCTGTGAGCAATCTGCTCTAAGAAGACATGCTTCAGCAGGGTGTTGGACTAATGACCTCCAGAGGTTCCTTCCAAAGCGTGTGATCCTGTACCTCTAGAACCCCCTTAAGACTGCAGCTGAGCCAGAGCTAGGTCTCTCTTGGTAGTGAGTTTTCCTGGTGGAGAACTCTGCCAGGAAGTCCTTAGCAAGTGCTGGGTGACTTCCAGATTGGCTTTTCCTTTCCTTGTCTCCATACCTTACTGTAATGGACCCACCCAGTATTTCTCCTTTTTGGTGACATTTGTTTTACTTTATATTCTTGTCAGTGCTCTAAATTTCCAAGTCATTAGTTGCACATCCTTCAGAGGAGGCTCTGCATCTGAAGTACCTTGTGTGTGTTGCTGGCATGTGTCTTCTGCTGGCATGTGCTGGCATGTCTTCTAATGTTTTTGCCTTTTTTCTCCCCAGATTTCCCTGTTTCTCCAGGTAAGTGATGCTGAAATCTAGTGTTACAGTAATCTCGATGGCAGCCATTTCACTGGGCTTTCCTTATTCAGTTCCTGATAGATTTTACAGACCCATAAGTGGAATGGTAGAACTTCAAGATTTCTTAAACTAACATACTCCCTACGGCTTCTGTTTTGTGCGCTTGAGGTTATGCTCCCAGTTACTTCAGGAGAAATCTGAGTTGTTCTAGACTTGCAGGAGTATAGACAGATCAACTTGGACCGTTATGAAAAAGATTAGAACTGTGAAGGTTCTTTCCTCGAGATCAGAATTTAGAGAAGCATAGAAGGAGACTCAGATGCTGGGAGCAGAATCTGAGCATTATATTGTCTTCAAAATTTCTTAACTAGCCTATACCAAACTTCATTCCTTAGCTATAGAACCTGGTAGTCTGCAGCACTGAAATTCGGAAGCTCGATTTCTATGGAGTGTGGACCAGTGACATGCTAGAACAACCGTTTCTTCCTCTTTTGTGGGTGTAGGACCCTAAGAACAACCGGATAGAGCAGTGGCTGAATGTGGTCCCCCAAGACGGCATTGCAGATCTGTCTTTCCAGCTGAGTGACGAGCCTCTGCTGGGGACATATGTCATCAACGTAACCAGTGCAAAAGCATATGGCAGCTTCTCCGTTGAAGAGTATGGTATGAGCATGTGGGGGATATGTCTGAGCTGCAGAGAGAACCTTGCACTCTTGATCAGGAAGCTGGGTGTCTATTCCATGATAACCATCCTGGGAGCAAATAGAAAAAGTAATAGCATGTCACAGAAAACAGCCTAAGCTGAGGCTCAGGAGAGAGACCAATTTGGGACCTTGGGTCAGTGTGTGGGAGGAATGTTGTGCACGGTCCCAGACCTTTGACACAGCTGATTTCTGCAGATCTCTGCGTCACCCAAAACAAGGTCATTTATGATGGGTTATTCCAGAGAGTATGAAGTCCAGTGCCATCCTACTTCTCATTCATCTTCTACTTAAAGACTAGACTCCCAACACTTTTTCTCAGTGCTGATAGCTGTCAGAAGAACAGGGACGTGGACACGTTTGGGTTTTGGTTTGGGAAGGAGCAATCAACCAGGAACTATACACAGATCTGCTTAAGAAACAATGGAAATCTTCCCTGTCCCCTTCTTATCACCTTTCCTCTCTGTTTCCTGGCTCTTACTCCGCCATGGTCCATCTTCATGTTGATTCCCTGGAAGGGCTGTCCCTGGCCAGTGTTCCCTACAGTTGTCTGTTTCTTCCTTCCAGTGTTGCCAAAATTTGAAGTGATCTTTGAGGCACCAAGTCAGATTTATGCACTAGATAAAACCTTCCCGCTCCGGGTATGTGGCAGGTGAGAATTCTGTTTGGAGGGATGTCCCTGTGTTAATTTCTAGCCTGTTGAGCACAAGATGGCTAGGTAACCGCAATGAGCTCAGGGGAAATTTACTACCCTTCCGTTACAGGAGGCCAGAATCTTCCACGGCAGTTGTTTGGACCCTGATGCAACAAAAAAAAATTCCTATAACTGTCCTTCTGGTACTCTAATGACCCTTTTTGAAAAACATATGACAAGTCTCTACACACAAAACCTGGGGGAAAAACCTACCCTTTGACGAGCAGCCATTTGCAGGGCAGAATGTGGCAGATGTTTTGTGTTCATCTCCCTGCAGAACAAACTCGTGGGAAATGAGGGGAAGCTTTTCCAGGTTATGCTCTGCAGGAAACTAGAAAGAGGCAAAAAGGAATTGGCCCAGGTACAGTCCAAGGACAATGCTAGGGCTAACAGTAAAGGTGCTTTCTTAATGAAGGGCACTTTCTTAATCACCCATGCTTCTGCTCACAAGATGACGCATGCTTTCAGCATATCCTGGGGTTATTGCAGGTGATGCTGATATAAAATGCAGAGCTTTATGCTGAACCAGCACCTACAACATTCTGGTTTCCCAGAATAGATTAGTTTAGCACTAATTCTATCACAGAGTCCTTGATCTCCCATCACTGCAGTGCCCTAGCCTGGCCATGTGTACTGGGTCAGGGCTCCTGGGCCTGCTGTGTGGCGGCCGCTCTTGTGCTATACTGTGAATATCCATGAATAAGTGGTCTCTGGGGTGATGCAAAGCAAAGCCATGTGTTCTCTCACTGTGTGACTTGTCTCTTCCTTTCCCTGCTCCCCCAAACAGATACACCTATGGGAAAGGGGTCCAGGGGATGGTTCATGTGAGCCTTTGTCAGAAGATAGCCCTGTTTCTGCCCAGCGCTTTGAAACCTGATGTCTGTCAGGAATTCAGCAACCAGGTGAGATGCTTAGCAGGAGCTAAGCCATATTCAGAGACATTTGTGCTCAGCTCCAGGGTAAGGCAAGGCTGCTGGCGACTTTAGCTGAAAAAATAGTGATGTTACCCAGTGTTTTTGGCTGCTTGGCCAGTGGTCTATTGGTGCTGCCTCTTAACTATGCCTGGTGACTATGACTGGGTGTGCATCATGTGCCTGCTCCACATCCCAGACTGCTATGTGCAAAGGAAGGCTCCCTGAGAGCAGGGATTTTGTGCTGCTGTTTCTGCCCCATTTGGGTAATTCCTAATGCAAGTGCCTTGCTCAGACCTTGTTCCCTCACTTTGTACTTTCAGACAGACGAGACGGGTTGCTTCTTCACAAATGTGAGTCTGTCTTCCTTCAGTCGAGACTTTCGGTACTATCAGGACAGCATAGTTGTAGAGGCCTTGCTGGTGGAGGATGACACAGGTAACTCTGGAAACATCTCTAGTGGCTGGGAAGAAGCATGTGGAGATGCACTAATCTTACCAAGAACAGTGGAGACTCTCAGGCTAGGAAGGGCTCTGAGCTTCCTGAGCCCGTTGGGGCCTGCCATCTAACCTCACAGATACAGAGAGCACCACCAGTTCCTGGTGGCATGACATAGTCTCTCTGAGTGCCTGCGGTCTCAGATGGTGAAGCTTAGGGACCTCTCTAAGGGCTAGAAGATAACCAGAGCCCTGGGCAGATCATCTGCCTGGTATGAAATGTGTGTGTGGCTGAACATGTGCATCAATGGGTCACTCTGCAGGGAAATTGCTGAGGGGTGCTTGGCTTCCTTGCTCCCTCCCTTATGTTTCTGTCTTTCTGCTTTCATTCAGAGATACAGGTCAATGCTTCCCACAAATTACTCTTCTCCAAGACTGGTGGGATGGCCTTATTTGATGGTGTGAATTCTTACTACCACACTGGAGAGATGTACAGGGGGAAGGTAATTCCTAGTTACAGTCCTTTGGAGGGGAGAGCGTGAGCGATGCCTTCACAGCAACTGTTACCTAGCATCTCTTTGGACCTCACCTCCAGCCAGGGGCTTGGGAGGGCATGAATGATTCCGAGAGACAAAACTCTTGGACTGTCAAAAGTGAAAATAACACCCAAGACTGCCATTTGCCAAATAAGCCTTGAGTAGCAGCAGCTATGGGGATTCATATGTGGGGCACAAACCTGAGCATTTGGAATTTCAGCAGCCGGGAGGCCTTCTCCTGTGAAGGGGTAGAGAGCAGAGCATGGGGGTGAATGAACATGGTAGTGCAAGTAATAACAGGAGGTCATCAGTAGCAGCGTTGATAATATTGTTAGTGACTGGAAGGGTGACCCTGCTGTCTTTGGAAAATGCTGCTCCTGACTTGGAGAAGTAGGAGATTCTATCTGCTGATTAGACCCTTCTGCACTTCTCTTGCTCACCACAATGTTCTCAGATTAAAGTCATTGACTACCAGGGCAAGCCACTGAAGCACAAAAAAGTCATCCTCATAGTAAGCTGCGGTGAGCAGCAATTTAAGCAGAAGTACGTCACTGGGGACTCTGGCACAGCTTCGTTTAGCCTGAACACAACTACTTGGAACAGCACCTCAGCCTCCCTGGAGGTAAGTGAGAAAGGGTCTGTCTTATTGGCAGGGGTACACATGCATCTCAGAGCTATATACTGCCCCACAGACATCTCCCCTGTTCCTTCTTGAAGGACAGTAATTCAACCCTGAAACACCTCAGCATATTCTGGATCTTGGCTCTCTCCGAGAGCTTATTCTCTGGATCCCAGTTGCTTTCCTCATGAACTCTCTACACAGAGACCTGTGCTATGGTGTTGCTCAGACCCAATCTGAGCTTCTTACCAAGCTGCAGCTAGGGTGATTTGCAGCTGACTTGCTTAAACAGAGAAATTAACTGTGGTGGGTTTTTTTTGTCTCACCAGGCAAGTGTCCTACATCAAGATTTGGATAAAGAGCCTGGGACAATTGATTTGAGTTACCAGCGAGCCTCTTATTTCATACGTCCCTTCTACAGCACCAGCAGGAGTTTTCTCTCTATTGTCCGTGTGCCAGAAATGATGCCCTGTGGTAAAAAGCAGGCTGTTCAGGTGGACTTCAGAATTTACCAGGAGGACCTGGAACACGGGCCCAAGCGTGTCATTTTCTCCTACTTTGTGAGTTTCTGGGGAAGTGCTACTGGGTGATGGCTCAAGACACAAGATCAGCATCTCCTACAGATTCAAGCCTGGTATTTGATAGATTTGGCTCAGCCCAGGACATGTAGCTCATCCAGCCATCATGGGGCTGGATCCTGGTTTCAATCCTGGGGCTGCAGTAATAGCAAGAAAGGTAGTGCCTTTCTTTTGGGCTTTGCACAGGTTCAGGGCAGGTATTGGCCTTACCTGTCCTCCCCCAAGTCTCTTGATCCCCTGTGCTCTCTCTGCTACCTGAGAGCAAGTAAAGCTCATATCCCTCCGTCCACCCCCATTTAATCTGCAATTTCAGAGTTGCTTTGATCTGCATAATGATCTCAAGGACTACGTGACTGACATTCCCTTCCCTTTCTGTATTCTTCCCTAGGTCACAGGGAAAAGAGGGATAGTCCATGCAGGTCAGAAGACTGTTTGGGTTGGGCTGCCAAAAAGTAAGTGCACTACTCTCCTGTTTCATGCATAGCAAGCAGTCAGTGGTCTGTGGCATCCTGTCTTATTTGGATACGTGCATAAGCCTCTGCAATTTAGAGCTGGCTCACCACTTTTCTGTTGCATCAGAGCAGCGTGCCTTTCCAGCTTTCATGTTTCCTTTATCTTCCTGCTTGGTACTGAAAGAACAATACTGAGCATTTCCCAGCCCTTAGGCTCCTCTATTTCCTTTGTTTTCAAAGAAGTCTCCTTTTGCTGTCCCTGCAAGCGTCATGGAACTATAGCCTTACCCTCTATCAAAACTCTCCTACTTTAATTTGCAATTGTGTCTACAAATAATCTTTGAGTAGTTAGGATGCCACAGCTTATAATTTTGAGGGGTGTTGACTCACTGTTGTCTACTTCTCGAGCTCTTTTTTTTTAAAAAAAACCCTAAATTATAGGTGCTTTGGACAAAGGTCACCTCTTTGTTGGGGATGGGAGATGTTTGGTGATGGGAGGCTTTGAAAGATGTCTGAAACTCACTTTTTGTGGAGCTAAGCTTGAACTCCAAAGAGCTGTTTCATCTCCTTGAGGCAATGAACAGAACCAGGAAGAGTCTTTTGCTGGTCTTGAATACCAGATCCAGAGATGTGCTGATCGTTTCAGTGGTCTCCAGAAATCTCCTTGGTCCTGAAAGACTTGAGGAAAGGAATTAAGAAGGCACATGCAGAATGGCAAAAGCTGATCAGAGTCTATTTCTGCTACCAAATCTGCTTTCTCTTCTTCCCTCTCTTCTCCATCTAGTGCTGAAAGGCTTCTTCTCCGTCCCTGTTACCTTCAGCTTGATCTATGCCCCAGCTCCAAGAATTGTTGTTTATGTTATCTTCCCTAATGGAAAAATCATTGCCGATTCTGCTGTCTTCAGTGTCTCCATGTGCTTCAGAAATAAGGTAGGATGTGTCGGAGGCCATGACTAAATGTGTGAGCATGTATGTGTCTGCTGCAATGAAAGAAGAGACTGAAGAATACACGGTATGTGTAGCTGTGTGTGGCTGATACTGTGTGGGATGCTGTCACGTGAACCGCAGTATGTGAACAGCGAAGTGTGCTGTGATGTATGGAGCAAACACGTGCTGAGCGTTGTGTGGCCTGCTGCAGTGTTTGGGAAAGGTGGAGAATTGGTGTCTATCTCCATAGGCTTGTATAGCAACTTCAACCCAGTAGGATCACAGCCCAACACGGGTTATTAGTGTGATTTCCAGGAGAGCTCAAGGCTGTTCTGCTGCTGCAGCAGACACTTCGACTTGTTAATATATGGTGTTGGGAAGACAGCTGAAAGTGGCTAATGGAAGAAGTGGATTTTACTGGCCATCCAGAAAGGGCTGAGCCCTTGCGGTCATTGTGACATCCATAGGAATCTGCTTTCTGGGCTGTGTCTTGCGCTTCAAAGATGAACTTCTGAGGCCTGGCATTACCCTGCTCCACAGCTTTTTATCTGCCATGGACAGTCAGATTCAAGCAAGGACAGGAACTGCTTCAGGAAACTGAGACCAACCCCACAAAGAGCCTGGAGATAAGGACTAGGCTTATTTTTGATCTGGGGCTCCAAAAGGAGCAGAAAGACAGCTGTGTGAGGTGTGTGATCACGGCTGGCTGGTTTGCTGTATTCTCATACAGGAATGTCTCCAGTACTGTTAGCTGTGCACACCGATGGTTCCCCCTTTGTCATCTTTCCTGTTAGAACCTCAATGTGATGTTTTTTTTAAATACCTTCTGGGGTTCCTTAGGAGATTCATAGGGTTTCCATCCAAGGCAAGTCCTTGGAAACTCTCTTCATGTAGTTCCCTTCCCTCTTCATGAAGTGGTAGGGTTGCCAGCAGCAGCAATGTCACTCACCTGCATTCTTCCTACCCAGGTGGAGCTGGGCTTCTCAATGCCCAAGACCCTTCCTGACTCAGAGGTTGGTCTCCACCTGCGAGCATCTCCTGGGTCCACATGTGCTGTCTGGACTGTGGATCAGAACGACCTTTTGCTCAAGCCAGGAGAAGAGCTCAGCAATTCCTTGGTGAGTGAGCCTGCTCTGACTTCTTCCCTTCCCTTGTCCTGACATGAAGAGGGAGGGAGGGACAGAGGGAAGCCATTGCATCTGTGCAGAGCTTATCTCCCAAGGAATTCAAAGCACTGCCCAGAGGGATCAGCAGCACACTCAGCCTTGCACGGGTAAGGGTTAGGGGGCTAGGGGGCATGCTTTAAGAAAGAGGTTGAACATCACTCAGTGCACTGGTGGTAAATCAGCTTCTGTTGTTCTGCCTCATGTTCAGTTCGGTGGCATGTGCTGGCTCTGTCAGAGGAGAGCCAGGGAAGAGTGACAGTGAGCCTGGGCTTTCTGGCATGCATTCATGCACTGTAGCCAGAAGCAATTCAAACAGGATGTAAGACAGGAAGGGAATGCCAGGTTTTATTTGTGCTGATGTTTTTTTCTTCTTTGTCTTGCTTTCCCAGATCTATGGGCTGTTCCCATCTGTTTATAACTCCAGGTATCCTCACCAAGTGTCTGAAGATGATCATTCATGCGGGTTCCCAAATTCTGATGAGCCTGATGTGTTTACAACATTCAGGGTAAAAATGGTTGATTTGGTGGGTTGGGATAATTCATGAACTGCAGGGAGTGTGGCCCCCTGACTTTACCAATATCCTAGGGACGCCACTACAGATAGTATAAGGAACGGGTCCAGTTTAGGTCCTTGTAACTCACTTGTTGTTTTAGTAAGTGGCTTGAAATTATTGACCAAGAAGAAATTATTGTGTGATTACTGCACTTTGGTTGTGTGATTCAGGGTGCCAACAATGATTGGTTACTTTAAGTGGATTTCGCATAGTTTGTTTAATGTCCATAGCATAAGCACTCTGCAGGCTGAGAAGGCATAGTACCTAAATGATGATGTGTTTGAAAATTTGGCTGACTCAGGCCAGATGAATTAGCTTAGAAGACCTTGTTTGCTCATTGCTGAATATCTGAATAATTCTCTCTTAAAATGAAGCAAGAGAATACTTTGCCAAGCTAGAGGACAGCCAGGTCCCCATTGTGTGAGGGGACAAGAAGACAGAGGGTAGAGAGCAGAGAGGAAAGGACAAGTTTCTGGAGCATCAGTTTTTTTTTTTTTTCCTACAGGAAATGGGGTTGAAAATTATGTCCAATACCAATATCAGGAAACCCAGGGTGTGTGCAACCACTCCATCGACAACTATGCTGCAGGAAACAGCAATGTTTACTTCCAGGCCCATGTTGATGTTTGCGCAGCCCCATAAAGCATATAACAGTAAGCATTCGCCGACTGTTTCTTCTTGCATGTGATGCTCAGTCTTTCAGGTGAAAGCAATCCTGGGTTTGAGCTAAGAGGTAGTACTTGCTGTAATTGCAAATGGAGGAGCCAGAGTGTTCCCTCGCTCTAAACCTGTTGTGCTATTTGGAGGTCGTCTGGGGCTCACAGCTTCTGGCTCTGAAATGTTAGTGAGCTGACTGGATCCCAAGTCTTGTCTCCAAGTTAAGGGAATAGTTGCCCTTCCCTTGGTGCCTACAAATGCAAGTAAGGCCCACAGCATCTCTGTTGTTTGAAATGAGGCAGAAGATTTTAGAATTTGGGATAGCATCTTCTGTTCCAGTGCTGTGCTTCCCAAGATGGAAAGTCCTGGATGTCCTGCAGCCTGAGCTGGGCTGGAGCCCCTATGCTCTAAACCAGGGCCTGAGGACCCTGTGGTGACTGGGTCTTTGTTATTTCCAGCAGAGCATCTGACAACATCTGCCTATCAGCCCACTATGTTTTCACCTGTTTCTTCTGCTGAAGAGAAAATACACAAGCATTTCCCCAAAACCTGGATATGGGATTTGTATTCTGTGGGGTGAGTAAACTGAGCAGTGGGCGTCTGGTCTGGGTGGCTTAGTGCAACCAGGAATGGTGGCAGGTACAACTGGGTTTAGATCATAAGCTGCTGAGGAAGATGTCTGAGGACATATGTTATGGGGCCTGTCAGGCTGTTTCTCATCAGAGATCATGGCTGCATCGAATGCATTTTCCAGTACTAGAGGATCATATGGAAGTATTGTCCATCCATGGGAGGTGGCTGGCATGGGAAGATAGGAAAGCAGGTGCGGTGCAGCAAAACAGCTTGGTTTACTGCCTGCGCTCTACTTGTGGTAGCCCTGTGAGCCGGTGTTTCCCAAATGGTGCTCACAGGATGTATCCTGAGATGCAGGGGAAGCGGATTTCCACAGAAGTCCTTCACAGGACTGGGAACTGTGTCCTGTGAGAAAGGCTCAGTGAGTACACAGGATCTGCTGAGAAAGCTTTTGGAGATTTTTCATCTCTGACTTTAAGAATTTCTTGCCTTGTGTCTGGACACTGGAGTCTGCTCAGGCCAGATGCTCCCACATCTGCCCTCTCCCATTTCCACTGTCCTTCCAGCTATATCTATCTCTTCACTCCCTAGCAGCCGGTATCTCCTATGTGATTTGCCCACCAGCCTGATCTGAGCAACCAAAGGTCTCTATGTTGTATGTGTTGCCTTCCTGTATGTCCCTGGCAGAAGTGAGTGTCTCCAGTTATTAGAGTCAAATAATAGACAGCTAGGGCTGTTTTGTAGCAGCCACAGAACAGTCTGCTACTCTCAGTAGTTGTGATGTGGGCACAAGCCAAGTCTCTGCCCTGTGTTTATGCTGGACTTTAAGGTGTCAGTGTCTCACAGGAAGGTGAATGTCTGGGTCTGTGTCTTCTGCTAAGTTCTACTGATGTTGGGCCAGTCTTGTTGCTCTTCTGGTGTCTGTTTCTCCAGCCCTAGGCCAAGAAGAATAAAACTGCTGACATCTGTAAAGCATTTTTAGATGTTCGCAGGGCAAGCGCTGTCTGAGAAAAGCACTAAGTATGATTGATGGCATCTCGCAGCCACGTAACCTATTGTCAAAAATGTTCTGTTGATACAAGGCAGGGGTCCCTACTTCTACAAGGACCTACTTGTAACCCTACAAGTGCTACAAGTTCAGCAGAGATTAGGGGTTAGACTGAGGTAGAGGATGGGGTGCACTGGAGAGAATGACGCAGACCAGATCAGCTGGTGATGCATACAGGAAGATTCAGTTAAATGCATCTGTTGCTGTCTACTTCTCCTCAGTCCCAGTGGGAACAAGAATGTCACTGTCACTGTGCCGAACACCATCACAGAATGGAAAGCAGGGATGTTCTGCACAGGACGCAATGGCTTTGGACTTGCTCCAGCCTCCAGTCTGCTTGTTTTCAAGCCCTTTCTTGTGGAGCTCACGCTGCCATCTTCTGTGATCCAGGGTGAGACCTTCATCATGAAGGCCACAGTCTTCAACTACCTGCAGCGATGCATGAAGGTAGGTGAGCCCTGACAGGCTCTGCAAGAAAAGCCTATGGGTAGGCAGGAGATGGCTGAAATCTATGGCCTGTGTTGTTTATCTTGTTGCCATCTGCCGTCCCTGCTGCCCCTTCAGATCCAAGTGACCCTGGAGGAGTTCTCACACTTCCAGCTGAAGCCATGCAAAGGCTGTGTCTACAGCAGCTGCTTATGTGCCAGTGAAGCCAAGACCTTTCAGTGGAGTGTCACAGCTGGGCAACTGGGTGAGAAGAACAGGGAGGTGGGGTGGTGGAATTGGAAAGGGGTGAGACCAAGGTGGGGATATTTTGTGAGAGCTGACGTGGGGTGGGGAATTGTTGACCCTGTTTATCAGAGAGTACTTGTTTGCATTCATCCTAACGTCATGATTACTCTCAAGACTGTGCTAGGAGGTACAGAATCATACAGAGCTCTGATCCAATTTTTCGTTGTCAACAGGTGACTTCTAATATATTAATGGGAAGTGCTTCCTGAGAAGTTGTTTTATGCACCTAAATGCGTGTTATTTTCAGGGCTCATGAACATCACCCTCAGCACAGAGGCTGTGGCCACCGAAGAGCTCTGTGGCAAAGAGATACCATTTGTCCCAAACCAAGGACAGAAAGATGTGATCACCAAACTCCTTCTAGTCCGGGTTAGACAAGCTCTTCTGTTACACAGACCTAAAAGTGGGCTTTCTGCAATTCCCAGATTTTGCGCAGGTTAATTTTGGGAGTTACCCCTTGCTATTCAAGGTGTGTAAGTAGAATCTCAGGGCCTCACCTGCGCCTAACTGTGATGGCTGATGGATGTTGGATGTAGAGGGGTATCTTCCACTTCATACCATGGAAAACTTCAAATATGTCTACTCTTTTATGTCTTCACTCCTGAGCTCTCTGCTGAATCTTGCAGCATCAGTTTCACGGACATTCAGAAGTTATATTCTGAAAATCCATGTTGTTTTCTTATCTGAAATGAAAATGATTGACAATAATTTACATTTTTATGTGATAATGTTAATCCATCTGACTCTCCAACTTGAACCAGGATTTTGTCCATATCTATTTCTAATCCACTTGTAATCCTGTTTCTCTCCTGTATGCTCATTATAATGCTACTTTTATGTGCTCCAACAGCCAGAGGGGGTGTTGGTAGAAAAGGCTCACAGCTCCATCCTGTGTCCCAAAAAAGGTAGAGAGATTGTTTTCTTCTTTCACCCTGCTCATCCACCCCTTCCTGCCTAACCATGTCCTGGGGCTTTCCACATGTTGAAATATTTTCTCTGTCAACATGACCAAGCTACAGAAGCATATTCTAATAACGGTGCCAGCTAGAGCTTTCCCGGGTAAGGATGTGGGGATCTTTTAGTATCAACATCCCTCATACTAATGTGACAGCTTGAGGCCTTTTTCACCTGTGGTAATAAACCTAGACTACTGAACACGGTGAGGCTGGTGGACATGACTTAGGATTGCTGCTCCTGTCTTGAATCTTATGGTGTATGATGGGGCCATTAGCAGATTTTGAGAGCAGGAAGTGCATTGAGAAGACATGCCTGCAACCGAAATCTGAAATGACATGGAGTAACTTCTGTAAAGAAAAGCAGGTGGCTTTGACCACAGAGGGTTTTCAGTACAAGATCCTGTCAACCTCTTTAGAAGGAAGGCTGTTAGGATAGCACAGTCGTGATGAGGGGGACGGAGGGAGTTGAGGGTGGAATGGTACAGGGTTTCTGATGTGATCTGCAGCCTCTGTGACAGGAAAATGGGATGTTAGCACAGAACAGTCTTGAACAGTTTCTAGGGGTTTTGAAGGCTGTTTTCATCAGAATCTCTTTATTGTTGTCCTCCCTGCACACCTTACCCCGCCGGTATCAGGAAATCCAGCACAGGAATCTGTGTCTCTGATGTTGCCTCTGAATGTGGTTGAAGGTTCAGTCAGAGCCACCATCTCAGTCACTGGTAAGGAATTCAGCTATGATAGTACGCTTTCAAAGTACGTATCTCTGAGTTTAGGCCTAGGAAAGCCCAAACCAGAACCCCCTGTACCCTATTCTGAGGTTTCTGAGGCTCCACTGCCTTGTTCTTCCCATGTGTGGCTGCGTTTTCTGGTTCCACATAAGTAAAACACTCAGCGAGAGAGGGCGTTCTGTTCACGGGCTTCCCCTGCCAGGATGGGAATGTGTACAGCTTGTACACAGAAGGCACAGTGGGACTGACAAGCTGGCTGGACAGAGGTGCCCCCAGACTGCTGTGCTGGGGCTATCTTGCCTGGCACACTGCTAGGAATGGGTCACAGGTAGGAAGAGGTGAATCTCCAAGCCCAGGAGGTGGTAAGGGTGCCTATGCTCTGTTCCAGGTGACCTCATGGGGACGGCACTGCAGAACCTTGACCACCTGGTGCAGATGCCCCATGGCTGTGGGGAGCAGAACATGGTGCTGTTTGCCCCCATTGTCTATGTGCTGCAGTACCTGGAGAAGACGAGGCAGCTGACCCCTGAGATCAAGGAGAAGGCAACAGGTTTCCTGCGCAATGGCAAGTACAACAGACCCACCTATCTCCTCTGCCTTCCCCTGTATCCAACCTGTCAATGGTTGCCTGCTGCCCTTCCCTGCAGAGCTCTCAACCACTTACAATGTTAACACCGCCCCATTGTCTGCCTGGTGATGTCGTTACAAATACCATCCTGAGCACTAATGTGCTATCCTGCTTCGCAGGGTACCAGATACAGCTGCAGTATCAACACCCTGATGGTTCCTACAGTGAATTTGGTACTAAGGATGAGTATGGTAATACCTGGTAAGCACTGGGCTCTGTACCTGCTGTCTAACAGCCTAGAGGTGGGCATCTTTCTGCTTCCAATATTGAATCCTTTCTATCCTTTCTGTCCTGTTGGACCCAAAGTGTTCCAGGTGCTTTGCAGGCTAGGGCACCCCAGGGGTATGCAGCTGTCCTTAGGATGTCCTTAGACTAGCAAACAAGGAATAGCAGAACAATAGGTGAGGAGAGACCCACCAGTTTCAAACTCCCAAATTTTCTCTTCTTCATCAGCTTCTGCTTAGATTCATTCTTTCCACCCATTCTTTCCTCTTTCTTATTCACTCCATCTCTTTCTGCTTCTCTCTTCCCTCTCTCATGCCTTTTTTCTGTTGTTTTCCCAACCAGGCTGACTGCATTTGTGGTTAAATGCTTTGTCCAAGCCAAGCCATACATTTTTGTGGACAACAGGACCATCCAAGCCGCTCTCACCTGGCTGGAGTTCCACCAGCTTCCCAACGGTTGCTTCAGAAATGTGGGCCAACTTTTCCACACAGCTATGAAGGTAGGAGCCAGAGCACCGTGGAGGACAACTCAAAGCAGTTCTTGCCAAGTCTACTGGTATTGTTTTAGTTCATGTTCCTGTGTTGTTCTGCTTTCTTGTCTGGGAGCAAGCCAGAGATAGGTGGGATCTTTACTGAAAAGCTTCAGGTCTTTTGGATGTTTATGCTTTTTGTAGGGAGGTGTGGATGGGGAAGACCCCTTGGCTGCCTACATCACTGCTGCATACTTGGAGGCAGGACAGACACCAGAGGTAAATATTGGGATTCTTTGCTATGCTCTTGCCTTAAGATCTGAATCTTGAAGAGCTAAGTGGTGTCACAGAGGCAGGCAACAGAGCGTCTTGGAGAAACTTGTGGACAAAGTAATAGGTTGGGGGAGGAAGAACTTACCACTTCTCAGGAAAAAGTCTCCACTGTCCCTTGAGGAGGACATTGTTGGCTGGGAAGAAGGTGAGGTTAGACTACAGGGAGCCATTGGAGTTCACAGCTAGATACTATGCCCATTTCCCAGGCTTTGGCTGCTCATTCCTGCTCCCCACTCCCCTCTTCCCACATCCTCCCCCAACCCATTGCTACCCTTTGTACTATACACAGCTGAGAACTAGTGGTGAGTAGTTAGGGCGGAGAGGCTGGTGTAGCTGCTCCTACAGTCAAGTGAATAGCCATAATGACATTTTTATTGTGCTTTAGATTCCCAGAAAGTGGAAGTCTAGGAAAGGAGTGCTGTAGGGAGATACGTGTTGTGAAGTAGGGCAGTTGGAAGTGCACACCTAAGTAATAAAAAGAGGGAATTCTTACTAGTGCTAAAGACCATAACTAATTACTCTGTGGTACTGGCAGTTAAAAAATATAGTCAACTTGATGGAGAAATACTATTGTTGCAGATTTTTAGAAGCAAAATTCTCTGGAAGTAAGAAAAGTAAGTGAAAGAGCAGTGCTTTTCATTGCAACTGAAAGCAATGAGCTTAGGGGAAAAAAGAGAAACAGATGGAAATTAACCTTCTTTCTGGCAACTGATGTCCTTCAGGTCACCTTTTTTCACCATAAGGACAGTCAAGTGTTGGAACAGGTTGTCTAGAGAGGTTTAGTTGTCTCTGTCATTGGAAGTTTTCAAGACCCGACTGGATAAAACCCTGAGGAACCTGGTCTGATCTCATAGCTAACCCTGATCTGAACAGGAGGTTGGATTAGAGACTTTCTGAGGTCCCTCCCAATCTGAATTATTCTATCATTTGGTCATAACTTTCATGGAGGAGGCTTTTCATGAAACTGGATGACAAATATTTGACATGTACTGTGCTCTGCAGCAGAATGAAACAAAAGGACAGGGACCTTCATCCTGGTAGAAAATTAACTAAGAGTTTGTTGTAGGTCTTAACCAGTTTTGTCATTTGGGAAGGAAAGCAAAGAGTTGCTGAGAAGAGACCAGACTGTGCTCCAAATCCATAAGTAAAATCCTGAAAAGGAGACAAACAGGACCTCAAAGCAATTTGCATGATGAGCTAGTGGAAGCCACTCTGTCCTGAATGAATCCACAGAGGGTGACTTAAGTGCTCTGACAGTGGTGAGAAAATCTAGGCTACTACAAGGTAGGAGCCTTCATAGAATTCCTCATGCTCCAGAGATGACAAGTGTTGTCAGCTCAGAAAGGATTGTCCATGGAGCGAGGAATGCTTCATTGCATCAGATTGGTTGATGTGAAAGTAACCAGGTAGTTGTTCAATTGGACACACATTCATAAACCATTGTTTTTAGATAAAAATGGTTCCGACAATGAAAGACTCATAAGTAACAACAAATTGGTAAAAATACAAGTCTCGCAGTAGTTATCCTAGCCCCTCAGAAGGAATTTTCTGAGTAGGTCTGTGGGTAGATGAAGTGGGAAAGACAAAGCTTGTCATAGTACCCACAAGAGTATCCTTGAGTGGATTATAAATGATTTTACAAAGAATACACAATCACTAGAGGACAAGATCCTGAGAAGAAGTTTGAGGATGTCCTGCAAGAGCTAGTGCACTCAAGATGTTCAGAACAGATCCTACTTTCCCTTACAAGCATACCTACAAGGCTCGTGAAAATTGTTAGACATTAAAAAAAAGGCTGGAGATACTTTACATTGTTCTGAACGAACTGATATTAAAGCATGGTTTGTAGGACAAAAAGTCTAGGCAGAGACAAAGAGACCTCTACCCCCACCCACACTGTGTTGGAAATCAGTCTCTTGGAAAAAAACAGATTATTTATGTTGACTGCAGAAACAAAAGGCATGTTGTAGAGGAGCAGTTTCTTAGCTGGTACGTGACTGCTCCCAGGGAAGCTAAGTGCTTCTGTACGTTATGCACTTAGGACTGCTATTGTCAACAACGAGATGAGCACACTGTCAAAACGCTTCCAGTAGAGTGGGACTCTCAGTTCTTGTGTTAGTTTCACCAGAAGACATGAGAGCCAGGTGAGTTATAATACATGTCAGACTGTTCCTAGACAAGGTATTAAGATGTATGATAACAGTCAGCACTTCAGAGATAGTACATCAAGTGTTTTCACTTGAAATTTGGTAGTTGTACAAACATTAGTGATGTTACCTCTGTTTTAACTGTCTGGGAGAGTGAGAGATTTAAGAAGGAAAAGGAATAATAAAGGAGCCTCTGAACAAATTCACAAATGTGATATAATTCCTGCTTAGGTCTATTCAGTTACAGAATACAAAGGTAACTGTGCTGCTTGGAGGTATTAGATTTAAGGGCAAATAGAAAAGTAGGACTTTTGAAATGATGGAAGCTCAGCTTACTGCTTCTGCTGGGATTTAATGAAAGAGAATGACCAAAAAGCATCATCTGGATCCTGGGAACTTTTGGTACTGCATGAGTAGATACTATGACCATTTCTGAGAACTGGTGGCTGCATCTAGCAATTCTACTCTACTATCTAGAGAGCACAAGATGACACTGATGTTACCTTTTCTCTTTCTTAGAAGAGAAAGAGGAAAGGAGCATGTTGCATGTTAGAATAAATCTTAAATGTAGCCCTTTGTGTGATCCTTACTTTACTTAACCAAGAGGCCACTGGAAGAGGGGAAACTGTGAAGTGCTGTAGATACACTTATATGGCACAGGTGACCACTGCGCCTTTGGCGCATGTTTGCAACAGCATAGCTGAATGCTGGGATACAATGCTGCTGAGACCAGTGGGTTTGCTGCCCCCTGCCATCAGCAGCACTGGTGTCTCAGGGGAAACTGGATATCCCAGTGACCTTGTAAGGCACCGTAGAGGTGAACTGAACATGGTAATCTTGGTCAGCAGGCTGGGTGTAAGCAATTGCAGTTGTGTGTTGTTGCTCTTGTTGTGTTCGGACTTGGAAAGTATGACGTGGGGGTGTTATTCCAGTAGTAAAGGTGTTCATTTCACTGTAAGCGCATTGCTGAAACCCACGACTAGCTTAGGGAGGTGTCTGTCAAGCACCTTCCACCAAGGGATGGAGACACTGCTTACTGGTCCTGCACTGATACAAAGAGAAGAGTGCATGCTCGAGCACAGACACACCTTGGTGAACGTATGGGGTACTTTCTGTGCTGGCATATGCTAATATATCCTTCTGCTTGTGTACCTCAGTGTTTGCCTGCGTCACATGTGTTTGTGTGTGACCAACATCCGTGCAACTCTTCTCTGTAGAGTACAGTGGTGCGCAAGGCTCTGGGCTGCATCGCTCCTTCTGTTCCCAAAGCTGCCAGCACTTACACCCAGGCCCTGCTGGCCTACACCTTCGCCCTGGCTAAGGACTCTCAACGCACGCAAAAGCTACTTGATATGCTTGATCGAAAGGCAATCCGAGCAGGTACGGGAACCTCAGTGCCAGGTGAACATCAGAGAAGGGACGAGTGACCTTTGTGGGCCCTTGGTTACATGCAACCTGGAGGGACTGTGGTCCTTACCCTTTAGGTGTTAAATCCTGTCCTTCACCAAAGAGAGTTTTTAGATACCCAGTCTACGAGCTCAACGTATGTGCTGGCAATACTGTAGTGTGGGTGCTGATTTCCTTCAAACCTCTCATCCTGTTCTGGTACCCGAAGTAGAGGTTGGGCTCTGAGACAAGCGGGCTTTCTTAGGCAGAACTGCAAAGTGCCAGAGAGGGAGACAAGCTGCCCCGCATCTTGTTAGTCCCTGACCCCAGGACTGGCTAGTGGTTAGCTAGCTAGTATCAGGTATCTAGTGGACCTGGCAAACAGGACAATGGAGATGTCTGGGATGGTAATATGTATGCAGATTATTGGCATATTAGTATTGCGTATCACCTTGGTAAATGGGTCTTTAAATGCGTAACATGGAGTGTTGGGTGTTGCGAAATACATGGGGTTGCAGTTCACCCAGTGACGTGATGACCCAGCCACGAGGTGTTTACTTGATGGTCTTTGCATAGACAAGCCACTGTGACTCCTAGGCATCAGGATTTCTTTCCTGACACCCCTCAATGTCACTTACTCCCTTCCTTTCCCAGGTGGACAGATCCACTGGAGTGAGACCCCATCCAAGCCCAGACCCAGCACCAGCCCTTGGTCAGAGCCACTGTCTGTGGATGTGGAGTTGACAGCCTACGTCCTCCTGGCCCTGCTCTCCAAGCCAAATAGCACAGCGTCTGATCTCACCACAGCCTCTGGCATTGTGGCCTGGCTCACCAGGCAGCAGAATGCCTATGGAGGGTTTGCCTCAACACAGGTAACTCCCGGCCAGGGAAGGGGGTGTTGCTTGAGAAAGAACCTCTGCACAATATATGCAAGTGTGAAACTAACAGCATGAAGGCTTTGAGGAGAGGAGCCCTTGTATACAGAGGTCCTCAGGACAGCAAGTTCAAGTGTCTTTGGGTCTTGGAGCTGCAGAGCAAACGTGCAAATATAATTGTTGCTTCCTTTTCAGGACACAGTAGTTGCTTTGCAGGCCTTGGCTAAGTATGCAGCGCTGACATACAGCACAAAAGGGGTTGCAGAAGTGAGGGTGAGGTCCCAGAGAGGCTTTGGGAGGAAGTTCCAAGTCTCCTACCAGAACCGGCTGTTGGTGCAGGAGGCGGCACTGGCAGAAGTCCCAGGAAAGTTCTCGGTGCAGGCCCGCGGCAGCTGTTGTGTCTTTACCCAGGTGGGTTGCCCCCTTCCCACAGACCCTGCTGTGACAACCCTTTGCTCCTCATCTTATCAAAGCCAAAAGTCCTCATTGCAGATCTATCAAAGAAATGTGCATTAACTGGGCTTTAATCACAGCCTGCTGCCAATGCAATAAACCTGTGTGCTGTAGGAGACTCAAGAGACGTAACGTGTCCAAATGTGAGGACAGTGATGCTTCCATGGCTTTCAGGAAAGGATGGAAATCTTGCGCAGATTGCCCAATGCTGTGTGCCTGACTTGCACAGTCTCCAGGGGAAGGGTGAGGAGAAGGAGCCCCAGCAGGAAGGATCATGGAAGGTTTCCAATCTGAGTGACCTTTATTTTGAGTACTGGGATGAGTGTGCTCACTGTCTGGGGTGGTCCATATCTTGAAGATTAGAGTAATCAGTGGAAAAGAAGATGTGGCAGATGATACTGAACTAACTATCCATGTCTTATTCTGTCTTTTTGTCTCTCCCTGCAGATGGTGCTGAGGTACAACACGCCCTCCCCACAGGTCTCCACATCCTTTGCCTTGCGAGTGAAAACCGAGCCAGTCAATTGCACGGAGGATGATGCACACTCTGTTACTGTCTATGTCAATGTCAGGTGACTATAAAGACACAGCTCCACTTGGGAAGGAAAGCCAGGCATGGCTGGAGAGCTGAGGGGTGCTTCTTGGCTGCAGTGGAGACACTAGGCAGTTTCAGCAGAAGGTCCAGATGGCAGATGGAGAAGGAAAGACTCAAGTGTCTCTGGGGAAGGAGAAATGTTTCCAAGGGGTTTGGTTCTTGCTTCTCTTGAGGAGTGCAAGTAGTCACCTCAGATTGGGGATGCTCAGAGCAGTGCAGCCATCATCTGCCCCCTGCAAGAGGGAAGAGTGACTGCCTTGGCCCTGTTCCTGGCTGGGCTGCTTGGCTCAGGGTCCTGCACACAGGGCACGGTGGTAGAGGGAAGGGGAGGCTGGGAGAGACTCTCTTTTTGATCTTCTTCCCCAGGTACACTGGGAAGAGATCCACTTCCAACATGGTGATTGTGGAGGTGTCCCTACTGTCTGGATTCGTCCTGGCTCCAGGATCCAAGATGTCTGTAAGAAGCCTGGAATTAGGATGGTGATGTGGTGTCAGTGGGACCATCCGTGCACAAGGAGAGGGGGAGGTTGCATAGGAAGGTGTTGCCTGATTCTTTCTTGATCAATCTCACCATCCCTTCCCCTCTGTCACACAACAAACATGAACACATACTCTCTCTTTGAATCTTGAGGATGGTGATCCTTCTGGCCCAATTCACTCAGCACATCCTTGACAGCTAAGTAGCTTAGGTTCCTGTCCTTGGGTTTTGCAGAAGCTGAGTGGTCCTTCAGGGAGTTCAGCCTGAAGGGCTGAGAGCCCAAAATAAGTTTGGAAGTGAGTGAATGAGAACCTGCCTACTCAAGCTTAGATAAACCTTGATGGAATGTCTCATGCTTGGTTTTCAAAAGACCCAACCAAATCGCTTCCTCTGTTCTCCTGTCCTAGCTGCAGCATTGGCACCCTGTGAGAAGAACTGAGAAAACACAAGGAGGTGTTGCCCTCTACTTGGACAAGGTATATGTGTGTTCCACTAGAGACGCTGCAGGAGTCTCAGAGGACAGTGGCAGAGTTGTGTGGGGAATCAAGGACTGGGCTCACAGAGCAGGATATTCAAGATTCATCTTGAATTCATGCCTTTGACTCAACAGAGCTGATACTGTCTGTCAGTAGGATCAAATTTAGGTGAGGAATAAAAAGAACAGCTTGTAAGTGAACTGTAATTTGCTCTTCTTCCCCAGCTGAGCCATAAGTCCGAGACATGTGTTCTGCATCTGGAGCGGGAGGTTGGAGTGACCAACCTGAAGCCAGGCCATGTCAGAGTCTATGACTACTACCATCCAGGTGAGTGTGGAACCATGGGGTGCCAGGTCTGTCTGGGTGTTTGCGCTTGGCTCTGTGCAAGGATAACTTAGGTCTCTTCTGTCCTGTTGCAGAGGAGCAGGCCCTGGCTGATTATAACATCTTCTGCATCTGAGGTAGGTGTGAGTTCCTTCCTCAGCCCCTGTACAGACCTGGCAGCCTTGTGATGTTTCATCTGCAACCCAACCACCTCTCTCCTGTCCCAGAGGAGCCATGTGTATCTCTGATATAGAACGTTCCCTTCATCTAGGACTACATCTAGAATTCCCTAGGCCTCCAGGGACTTTAGTCTCTTCCTTCTCTTTACTGGACTTTGTAATGTAGTCTTTGCTGGATTGCCCTGTAGGCAGAACATGAAGGGATTCATGTGTTCGTGCTGTGAAGGACTAGTTGTGTGCATTTTCTGGGACACTCTGCAGGGCTGTCTAGGCTGGTATAGTGCCTGAGTCTGCCTGCCAGATAAGTGACGGTGCTTATAGATGGTATGCACTGTTCTGGAAGAACTTCCAAGCAGAATTCACTGTACTACTTTCAGTTTACGCTGTTTGGGTATGGAGAGTCCCACCTCTTCCTGGGGAGAGGCTGAAATAAAACAAGGGCACTAGATCAAACCAGAGAAACGCTTTGTTTTAGAGACCTTAGTGAGAGCCTGGTCTCCCTAAGCTGTTAGCATCCCAGAGTTAATAATTTGGGTCATATTATTTTCTCTCTGGGTTACTCCTCCTTCCTGCTCTCATTTCTCCAAGGGCTTGGTCTGCTCCCTTACTGTCCACTGTTTCAGCCCACAGGGATCCCACTAGTGCGAGATGCCCTGGGACAGCAAGGCTGCTGCATTAGTGCTTCTGATATGATGGGACATGCATCACCTGGAAAGTCATGTCTTAGTGGGCTTGGGTTATTGGTGCTGGGGCAGATCTCAAGTTGGATTTCCAGATTAAACCCAGCCCAAGTCATCCTGACAGCCATTTCCTGGTGAATTCTTTGGGGTGTCTGATTAATTCTGATTGTTTTAATCCAGGGGTTTTCTTGCTCGTAAAAGAATGAAAATAAAATTAAGTCTCAAATCTGGGTACTGCGGTGTGTGTTTGGATTTCATGACAGAGGATTACCTTGGATGAGACTACCGTTCTAGAGAGAGTATAGCTGAACAGCGCACCTGGCATTCATTTCTTTCAGCACTGGATTCCACTCCAGCAGCGTTGTGCAGCCATCAATATGGGGTGAGGACCTCTCAGCCTTCACAGAGACTGATCCCACTGAGCATCACTTACTGTGCACAGATGTACCTGAGCATTAAGGCCTTGGTTGATTCTGCGCTTTACATGGATATAAACTAAATCTATCCCGCTGTGTATCTCACAGATTAACTTCTGTCCTCCTAGCATAGAAAGAGGGAGGGGAGTAATCTTAGCTTCTGCACCATCTGTGAAGCTGGATCTTGCACAGGACAATTCAAACATGAGTTGTCAGGCAGGGATGGTGCCCCAGGGCTGAAAGTTCCCCGCTAATGAGCTACTGGAGCCTGAACAGGGTCTTTGTCACATGACAAGGAAATGCAAGAGCAATTCAACAACCACAGGGTATGTGAAAATTCAACATCTATCACTGCTTTTTAAAATCAAACCTCATGATTTAAGGAATTCCAGCTCATGGTCTGGGATCTTCAAGCTTGGCAGTGCTGAAAGGCTGAGGGACTTGGGTCTTTTTAGTCTAGAGGAAAGAAGACCGAGGGGGGAATCTTATCAATACTCATAAATACTTAAAGGGAGGGTGCCAGAAGGATGGGAACAGTCTTTTTTCAGTGGTGCCCAGTGGTAGGACAAGAGGTAATGGGCACAAACTTGAACATAGGAAGTTCCATCTAAACATGAGGAGGAACTTCTTTACTTTGAGGGTGGCAGAGCACTGGCACAGGCTGCCCAGAAAGGTGGTGGAGTCTCCCACACTGGAGACATTCAAAACCCGCCTGTACACTGTCCCGTGCAACCTGCTGTAGGTGGCCCTGTTCTGGCAGGGGGGGTTGGACTAGATGATCTCCAGAGGTCCCTCCCAACCCTGACCACTCAGTGATTCTGTGTCCCTCTATAGACAGGCAGGTCTGCACAGACCCTCGCTAGAGCTGGCTGTGAGAGTGTGATGGCTAAGTGCAATATCAGTCTTAGGAGTGGAAGATCTGGGAGGGGGTGGGGGTTGAGCGTCTGGATTTGGCTACAGCTCTGAAAAGTTCTCCAGACCAGACCCTGCATCAAGGCTGGGATTTGTGGTGGTTTAAAGGGAGGGATTTGGAAAGCGTGTTTAAGTTTCAATTTTGAAGTTCCAGAGTAACCATGAAGTCTGCTCTGTGAGGCAAAGATACAAGCGTTGCATGTTCTTGTGGTTAAGAGCAAGTGCTCTCCATAACGCACTGAGGAGATCTGCCAGCAAGGCAAGCTGCTGGAAGCCTGCTTCATGTGCAAGTTAATAGGACCAGAATGAATGCATAAATTCAGCACAGTAGTTAGGTGTTACCAGTGCCCAGTGCAGTGCCAGAAGTGGCTGCGCTGAGGTTGGCATCATTCCAGGTGTCACTTTCTCCCTCTTTCTGCACCTTTGTTTTAACAGGTGCTTTTTCCTTCTCTTTATTCCATTTCCTCAGCAGTCCGTGAGCAATGCAGAGCCCGAGTCTGCAGAACAGGCTTTTTGCCAGAATACGACTTTCTCTGAAGCTTTTCAAAAACAACTTTGCAGATACTGCATCTTTCTTTGCAAATGTCTTCTCTCCCCCTTGTCCTTTACCTCTGGCAATGTCTGTCCTTGCTGATACAGAAGAGCAGAACTGGAGCCAGTCAGGTCTACACCTGGTATTGGTACTTAGAGAGCACCACTGGCTAGAGCTCGGGCTCTTGTGGAGAGGGAAGGACCCCACTTATAACTGTCAATGCCACCACGTTCTTATCATCTGTTTTGCAATGCTTAGCAAAGCACAGATGACAGGTTTGATAAAAGTCCCTGGAACAGAGGTTTATTGGGAAAGTAACTGCTGTAGTGGTCACACACACACACATATTCTACCTACTCCTTACTGACCCTAGGAGGGGTAGCTTCTGCCTGACCCCACTATTGCAGGAGGAGTTCACACACAAAAAAAACCCTACTCATATGCATATGTGTACATGGACTCCGCACAAAAATTGTACATAGTGACATTTTTTGACTCAGTATCCATCACAGTGTCTCTGCCGACTTAACATCTCTTCTGGGTCCTTCAAAATATTCTTTCTTGGACTTAAACTGTAGTACCTGCAGTGTCTGGCTACTAGAGAATGTTTAGAGGGACGTGACTGTCTTTAGGAGAATTTAAAGACATGGAAAAAAACACTTTTGTACAAAACACATTGACTTCTCTGAGGCCCAAGCTTCCCCTTCTCTGCTTAGACTAGAAAGTGTCAAATGTCACACTCATTTGTTTATCCTTCACAAAACTAAGGGGTTGAGATGATTCAACCTGGAGACTTGGTGGTATCCATGCTTCATCTACCTTGTGATCACCTCTGCTGCTTGACCAGCGAGGGCTGCCTGCCTCCAGCGCCACAAATAAAGCCTCAATTGTTTGTGTGCCTCTTGCCTGTCTGTGGGCCAAGTGGTCAGTGGGTCTGTGGGCTGGGGAAGCATCTCGGCACGAGACAGCAGCTGGGTACCGTGTACCCTGCCACAAGTGCCAGTTGGTGCAGTGCCCTGCTAAGAGGTGCTCACTTCCAAGTGCCTCCTGGCCACCAGCAGCTGGTCAGCATGCCAGTGATGGGAGAGCGAGATAGGGCTGAGCTGGATGAATCGTGCCCACCAAGCCTGCGACTTCGCTTTTGCTGCTCCAACATTCATTCTGCTTCATTTTCTGGGAGTTGGATTGGGTTGACTGCTCAGGATGTGTGTTTCCAATCAGTGCTACGTCCAGAACTTCAGAGGTCTTTGGTGTCCACTCTCACAAAAGGGCTGCTGGAGTCAGTACTCAATACCTTTGCCATTGTGGGCGCCTGTGCTGTTATGCGGGATCTGGCTGTCCCTTGGAACTGCTGTGGATCTACTGCGAACAAACAAATGTCAGCTGGGATTGTTCAGCAGGCACTGCCTGTACTTTTTGGGACCCATGGAAAGAAATGAAAGGCAGCCTAGTGACAGAGACTGATTCACGTTCTTGCTCCAGTTCCTGTTCACTTGTTTATCCAGGTGCACTCACACCTTTTTCTCAGCCATTGGCACCAACTTCTCTGAGCTGAACAAACCCCAGGGGGAAAAGAAAAGGATTTGTATCTGCCCACTATGGGGGGTGTGTGTGTGTGTGTGTAAAAAAAAAAAACCAAAAAACAAAGCCCTAGTTTCCTTGTTATGCATCAATCTTTCCTAAAGAAAAGGTGAATATTGCTAGGCCCTACATATTTAAGAGCTCAGTTTGGTACTGGAGGATAGATCAGTGGTGTATTTTGATATGAAATGGCCATTACACTAAAAGAGAAGAACTTACTTATTTTAAGAATAAGTAGTTTCAAGGGCCAGATTTTCTTTTCAATTATGGTAAGATACGCAGGGAAAAGTTCAGTAGACTAACAGGTATAAAGTTAATATACGGAAAGAGGCTCCCAAACTAGGTAGCTTGTGTTCCTGTCACCTAGGGGCAGAGCCACAGCCTCTTGGTAGCTGGAGAAAACCCTGTAGAACTCAAGCCACACGGTTTTTGACCTGCCTGACCAGTGTTCAACCCTCATTTCCAGCGGTGAGTGTGTGTGTAAGCTGAGCCTGAACCGGACAGCGCAGGACTGTGTGATATAGCTGCAGTGAACTGGAGCTGTTAGGTTTCCTCTTCAAACTGAAATACTCCGAGGGCAGAGAGAAGGTGAGGACTCCAGCTCTGTCTGCTCCCTGTGCTCTCCTCCTGGGTAAGTCAGCACTCTGCCTAAGAGCAGACCACTTCAAATGTATACTTATTTTGTACGAAGCCTGGTCTCCAGTTCAAGGCTGAGACCTGCCTTGGGAGCTGCAGACTCAGAAAGCTTGGGGACAGTATGACCACAAGAGTTCACCATGAGCTCCAGCTGAGTGCACGTGCCAAGGGGACATGGGACAATCCAGCTGGAGGCAAAACAATGGGACCGGAGCTGCAGCTGGCACAGGGACCAGGGTCAGTGCAGTGAACAGGAAACAGGCTGTTGCTTAGCGAAATAAAAAGCAAATTTGTCTGAATGATGCTGGTCCATCCACAGGGGAGTAGGAGAACAGAGAGGCTGGCGTCCAAAAAGACTTGGATTGGCTGGGGAACATCCTGAATGGTACAACCCTGTGCCTGCGGCACTATAAACACAGGAATGAGGCAGAAGGAACGGAACTTTGGGGTTTCTTGTCTGCTTCCTGGGAGAAACAGCAACAACAGCAGGTGGCCTGGAGACCTTGGAAGGAGAGAAGCTGCACCCTTACCTTCTCTTCTGACTGGCATTCCAGAGGAATCCACCTCTCTGGGGGTCTCTCATGAAAATGTGGACTCCCTTCCTTCTGAGCTGCCTGCTCTACACCCTGGGGATCATGGCACAACCGTAAGTGCCATTTAAAAATCTCATGGTTGATAGTTGTGATGCTGAGGGAGGGGCCAGGACAGCAGGGAGAGAGCGTGGGACCCTGCAAGTCATCTCTGGGAAGGGATAGGCATGGGTACATAGTATGCCACAAGCCTTGTTGTGAAGACAGGATCCTCCTAAAGGTGGAATCCTCTCCCACAGATCTTGCCACAGTGCAAGAACTAGGTGAAGACTAGCGGTGGGAACAAGAAGACTTGAGGGACTGCAGCCTGAAGGGAAAGGTGTAGGATACCATGAAGGGCAAATGAAAAGGGCTGCAGGGCTGAGGATGATTAAGCAGGAACCAGTCTGCTGCCAGAGGAGCTGTCTCAAAGCAAGAAGGGTGAATCCTTTTCTATTGAGGGGCTGCAGTAAAGCTCCGGAGAATCCTGAGCTCATGATGCAGGGCCAAAACAGACCTAGAGCCTCAGAGAGCTTTGGGATCAGAACTGCACAGCTGCCACCTCAGGTCTGAATGAACATTTGGATTTGGGCACTAGCCTGAACTTTGCAGCTTGCTCCATTTCTTAGTCCCATAGCGCTGTTGCCTTTTCCATGAGAACTCCTAAGAATGCTTCCCTTTGCAGAAGCAGAGTTGGTTGCTGCTGTATATGTTTCTCTGTGCTGCTGTAGCATCCTCCAGAAACACGTGCACACCAGTGTGACCTGAGGTTACCTGAAAGCATTTCTGTTATATTTTTCTGACATTAGCTATATACTTCCATCACCCCTGTAAGAGTGTCACCCTCTCATTGTTAATCTCTCCCTCTCACTCCAGCAGAGCAGCACCTTCTAACCCTGGAGATGTGGGAAACCCTCCTGATTCCTCAGACCATAAAGTATTAGTGCCAAGAGTGAGTAAGACTACTCCCAGGATGTGATGTCTTGTTTCCCCACTGCAGGAGGTACCTGGTCATCGTTCCAGCTGTGCTGCCCTACCCCTCTTCCCAGAGGGTGTGCTTGGACCTCCGTGGGGTGGAGAAGCCTATCCGTGTGGCCTTAACTCTTGTGCATCCATCTGGCAACCTCAGCCTCTACCGCAAGGTCGTCCGGAACAACTGGATCTTCGAGTGCTCCAAATTTCAGGTCGGGATCATTCTCGGCAGGGACTTCTAGGAGGCAGCTCCCAGTGTGCTCTTTTGGCTCATGACTCCTCTCATCAGAGAAACAGTCAATGAAGGTGACGGGAGGAGAGAGGGCATGGAAAAGGGGCGAATGTAAAGTCAGGGAGGCTGTTTAGTGGGAGCCTAGTGTCTTTGGTCCCTGCCTTTGTCAGTCTGCATAATATTGTTCTTGCTGGGTATTTCACAGTCCACCCTGGTGGCACACGGAGGGAAGGCTGCCTGGCTGAGCACCAAAGGACTGAGGAGGATGGAGGAGCTTAGAAGCGCCCAAGCGGCAGCTGTGTAGCTTGTTCTCTCCACTGAGAAGGAAGGACTATCACAGGGTGTCGTTTGTGGATTGTAATGTGGGAAGAGCCAGACTTTTCACCTCAGACAGCCTCTCATCACATCTGCTTCTCTCCAAGCTTCTCTTTAAGGGCTGGAAAACGTGCTGGAGGACTAGGAAAGACGTGGGAGGTTATACACACACGCTCAACACAAGGCTTTCTGATCTGCCAAACCCATGAACCTTATTTTCTTGGTTGGTATTGATGAACACGAGTGGATTTCGGTCTCCATGACCCACACAGGCCAGGAAACAGGTTCCTTATGAGCATAGACCTTTCCTTCCCTTGGGTTGAGTCTTCTCCATCTTGCTCCATGCAGGCTGTAACAGTGGCCCTGTGAAAGGGGCAGACACATTTTCTGTGCCAGAAGAGGCTCCCTTTTCCTCTTGTCCAAGTGCAAAGGCCTTGTCTCCTGCGCTTCCATAGACACAACCCTGTGTCACTGAGGGGACACCCTGTGCTGGCCTTCAGAGTAAGACAGGGAAGAGGCTGGCCTCACAGTGCAGCAGCAGCGAGGAGAAGAGCACTGCCCTGATGCCATCTTGTCCTTTCCTGCTGCCTGCTAACCTGGTAGCTCCTCTTTTGTGTTCTAGGTCCCCCGACCTGCAGGCAGCCAAGAGGTGGGTACCGTCCACCTGCGCATCTCCAATGGCCACTACTTCAGTGCAAACGAAGAGAAGCAAGTCCTGATCCTCAGGGCTGGTACAGGCACCTTCATCCAGACGGATAAACCCATCTATCACCCAGGACATACAGGTGAGCACTCTGCATGGAGCACCCTGACAGTTGCCCTGCCTTGATCTGCCGGCACTTTGATCCCAATTTCCCTTGAGTGGCATGCCAAGTGCTTTGTGCCATGCAGCCTCCGTGGGGACAGAGGAGAGGGAAGCTATCTGCTGCCTTCTGGAGTGATGTATTCATGCACCACCTTTTAGGGGTGGGAGAGAACTGGAAAGGTCAGTCTCACATGCTTGAGGAGCAGAGCTGGTTCAGAAGAGGGAGCAGACCTGAACATGGTCTTCTCAGGCAGGGCCAGGTAGGACTGGTCTGCTCATGCTGCGGATGAGGAAACATAAGAGTAACTTTGGAAAAGCCCCTAAACTGGGAGGCTGGCTGCTGCTGCGCGTGGGGAGGGAAGAGGCAGTGAGCAAGGCTGAGCAAGGCGGGGCTGCAGGCATGGGGCTGCCGGTAGGGCTGTGTGGGGAGCTGTGATTTTGAGGTAAGGCAAGTGCAGGGTAAGTCCATTCCTGAATGCACTCTGGCTCTATAATATGCTTTTCTCCCTTTTCTCCCTTCAGTGAAGTTTCGGATTGTGACGCTGACTGAAGATTTTGCTCCCGTTAACAGCAAGGTAAAGCCTACCTAAGTGGAGGCGAGGGAGTCTCTGGGGAGCCTCTGTCAGTTCTGTCTCCTCTGCCAGGCACACGCTGTGGAGGCTGAGACAGTCCCAATGTTTGCAGCACCCAGGGTGGCCAATGACGACCCGCAACCAAACTGAGTTGGAACAGCGGCGCCTGTTTGCCGATGGCTGTGCTGTCACTGTCACAGGATGGCTGCTGGCTGGTGGGAGGGTTGGTGCTGCTGATGGCATTTGGGGAGTGTGTCAGTCATCCCTCCTAGCTCAGTTAGTACAGGGCAGCCTGGGAGCTGCATGCACCTGCCTCCCCCCCTCAAAAAAAAAACCAACCCAAAGAAAACAACCCAGGCAGGTCTTCTGGGCGCATCCTGGGAACCATCACCAGACAAGTTGCGTACAGACTCGGGCAGCCCGAAACTGCCCTCCTGCAGCTCTGGAAAACTCAGTGCTTTGTGGAATATGTTGCACCCAAGGGTGACAGGAAGGTCTGAAGCAAGCTGTGACACATCTGCACAATTTTAAGAAAAAGTAATTGATAGGGAGAGGGATATGCATGAACTGATCATAAAAAGAGAAAAGAGAGAAAAGAGTATAAACAAATTATACTGCCTTGCTGCTGGCAGCAGCTCATTCTACCCGTGACAAGGGAGTGAGAATTTGCCAGAGACTTCCATATGTGCTAGCCAGGAAACTGCAAGGCCAGCATCTTTCTACGGTAAGCGATTATACCTGCAGCCAGCAGGTATAGCTATTTGACATTCCTCTGTCCTGAAGCAATTTAAGGAGAGCTAACGGGAATTCATGCCATGACAGTTAAATACTGAAGGGCACACGTGAGAAGAGTTGGATCAAATCCCTCTAGACTGAAATAAAGGGAGAGATCCTTCTGGCTTCCTTATTGCTGACTTGATTTCCTCTTTTTTGGGCTATTCATGAGGGCCTAGGATCATGCATTCCTCTCTCCCCCCAACAGAGAGGTCATATCTCTTATACCAGATAACAGAGTAAACAATACATTTGCTTCTATGCCTACAATTGGTTCATGAAGATATTTGGCTGTAAATGTTTGATGTCTATGTGTGAGTATAAGTAAACTAGCCTTGTAACTGTTAATAAGGCCGTGATGAAAATTCAAAAGAGGTCATGTTTAACCAAAGCTATTATGAGACTTGACTGCACTGCAACATTAAAGGTATCATATATAGTTTGTAAATTAGGTGAGTTAGAGATAAAATAGGTGCTGTTCACCAGTGTATTTCTTTTAGCATTGACATTAGATTCAAGTTATGAAAATAGTTAACCTGCACATTTTTTTTGTTTCAGTGAAAAGAGAGCTGCCTATGATAACTTGCATGAAAGCTTAGAATAGTGAGAATTAGTTATGGCCTTCTGTTTACAGACCAGTCACTCTCCCAAGCCCCTGCTCCTGCCTCGTTATGCCCCATGCTCCTAAACCACGTCCTTCACTGCTACTGCCTCCTGGCTGTAGAAAAATGTGGAGTGTATTCTTCCTGTAGGTGATGCAGTTTTGCTAATTCTTGGGATTTATGTAACAAAACTGATGCCGTTTAATATTTATGAACTTGGAATGATGGTTTTTGTGAGTCTCTACTTTTCTCCTTTTTTATAGTAAATTCTAGCTTTCACAGTTGTACAACATCTATCAAAGTGCATCTTAAAAAATTAGGCATCAAAAAGCAAATTCAAAGAATAGCACAGATTTTTGTGTTATATATTTTCCTTACTATTTCAAAGCCATTCTCCTGGTTTCAGTAGGATCAAGCTCCTGGTATTGTAATGTTTGTGATGGGCGGTGTTGTCACAGCACACGGGCTAGGTGCGTGAGATAAGTTTATATGCAGGTTGCTATGTCATGCCAGTTTCTGACATTGCTGTCTGTTTGCTTTGCAGTACTCCGTGGTGGAAGTCCAGGTGGGTGCTTCAGACTCCTCAAGTGTTATGAGGAAAGTTACTTCCGTATGGATAATATGTAGGCCGCTCTTTTACTGCGTAAAGTTACTTTTCTTAGGGTCTGTGTATACACATGGATGTGCATACTCTCTCCATATGCTTCTTGTTAACAAGTATTGACAATCCAAATGGTTTGCCTTCCATGCATTTCTACATTCAGGAACACCAGCCAGGCTTTGGCTGACTCTAACAGTTCATCTTTACGCAAGACTGGAGTTTCTAAATGTCAGGACCTTTCATATCTTCTTTCTTCGATGGCAGTACAGAGTAGAATAATCCTGGGTGGGCTGTGTTCACCACTGTTGGTGCTCCAGTGCTCAGATCACTTCAGGAGATCACCATCTGGGGAAAAAACAGCAGGAACCTGTGAAAGCCTCTGAAATTGCTGAAATGCTTTTGAATCCAGGGGGTAGAGGATAGCAGGTGTTGCTGACGACTGCTTCTTTTTTCCTTCCCTCGGACTATAGGACCCAAACCAAAACCGCATTGGCCAGTGGCTGGATGTGAAACCAAAACAGGGCATTGCAGATCTCTCTTTCCAGTTAGCTACCAAACTCACTCTGGGGACTTACAGCATCAGTGTGGCGAACCCAAAAGCATCCAGTACCTTTAAGGTGGAGGAACGTGGTAAGACGGAGTATGGAGAACCAAGAACGGGATGGAAAAGTTGCTTGTTTCTCTCTGTATAACAATATATAGCCAAACATTGTAAACTAACATTTACTGCCTGAGAGCCAGGATTAAACACAAATCTGTAGAGTGAGCAGTATGAGAAATGAACACAAGGGAGACTGTGCTAGAGATTCCTGGAGAAGGTATCTGCTAACAACTAGGCTGGCACAGAGTAAGAATACACTAAAGACCTCTGTGAAACTGTTCGTATGTGAGGGGAAAAAGGGGGATTATTTCTTTGTTTTCCCTGTTTTTAATTAGTCCTTGCATTTACCTCATGAACACATTCCTTCATGGGACTCCAGACTTACATGAACACACTCTTCCCTTTTGTGATCCTGTGTCTGGGTAGTTTGTTACCTTCGATGGAGTAACTCTCTGGTTTTTGTTCCAGTGTTGCAGAAGTTTGATGTTTTCTTCGAGGGACCAGCTCAGATTTATGCTTCAGATAAAACTTTCTCACTGCGTGTGTGTGGCAGGTAGGCAGAATGTCAAGGGGAAAGGAAAGAGCTCATCAAAATTGTGTCTCTCTTTCTGTATCTGTGTATTCTGTGTCTCCTATCTCCTGAGTCTGTCAAGAAGTGGCTCAAGAAGGGCCAAACACAGTCGTTCCTTTTGAAGAATCCCAAATAGTGCTAGGGTCAAACTGATGGATTCTTCCTTGGGGAAAAGGTATATGAGCCACACTTGGGAGAGACCATCCAGCTGTAGGGAGGCTTGTCCTAGGCAGTCCCTACCCTGCTCTGGAAGCTGTGTATGTCCAGCCTAGAAAGACCTTATGTGGGGGAAAAATCCATATCTGATATGGGACTGATTTGCTGAGGTAAAGGAGCAGGAACTTGTGTTTCTTTAGAAGGTAATGCTGTTCCTTCTCACTTACATGCTGCTGAACTTATTACCTTCTTAGAAGCAGTGGGTGGGTTTCTCCCGTTATGTAGTCATTAGCAAAAACTGAGTAGATGAGGGTGTGAAGGATGGCATGACCTCAGATGGTGTAAGCACAAAGGAGGAAGGAGAATGACCAGGAAAGCACTTTGTAGACAGATAAAGGGGGTTGAGCTCATTTGTGTTTTGGACTGGGTTGTCCAGAGACTTTTGGTTTCTTTTTGCTGCTGGTCTGACATAATTTCTCATTAATTGGCACATTTAAAATTAGACCATACGAAGCTCTAGTAGAAAACAGTACAGCACTCTGCATCATAGTCAGATGATGGGGATGGGTCATAGATGTCTTCCTGTTACTGATACTGTCAGGAATGTTGCTCCAATGGGAAAGCCAGAGAGGAGTCAAAGCAGGGAAAGGGCAGCAAGGCAGGCAGGGGAAATGTCTGCACTCACAAGGGCACACTTCTGCTGTACCTTGCAAAAACCAGCAGAGCAGGTCTGATGATGGTAACAAGAGTCCAGATCATGATATAAGCCCATAGCGAGGTAGGTCTGAGGTCACTCTGTAGCTCTATTACTGCCACACCATGCAGTTGCTGTTGCTGTCTGCAGGGACACAGGTTTCTGCTGCTTTCACACCTGAGCTAATATCTCCACCGAGTGCTGCTCTGTGCCATGTGGACACATCGACTCAGGTCAGCTCTTCGCCTCTGCCTGCAATTCCAGAACAGCAAGCACCTGGAGGGAAAGCTTTGGAGAGTGTGGGTCCTTTCCTGTCTGTGTTTTGTTTCTGTCTCTGTTGGACGTGGGACCGTGCTATTGCACTCCCCAAGTACACAATGTACTGTATTTCCATTTGTGCCTGCCTGCTTACCAGCTGCATTAAGACCTTCATCAGGAAGGCCACCTTGTGTGGAGCAATGTGCCCAGCAAAACACTCAGTGCCTCTGCTCTGCAGCTCCTCTGGTGTTCTCCCTGCAGGTACAGCTATGGGAAAGCAGTGCAAGGGATCATGCGGGTGACTTTGTGCCAGAAGGCAAGGAGGCGTCCTCAAAATGCCAGCAAGGACGTCTGTAGGGAATACAGCGGTCCGGTGAGTAAAATCCTGGAAGATACATGGGTAGTGGAGGAGCACCACACAGGACAATGTGTCAAAGACTGAGTGAACAGAATGAATTGCCATGTAGGGGAGGTTTGCCAACCTCTGTAATGTAAATGTAGACTAACAAGTTATTGTTTTTATTCAATTAATGCAATTATTGTTGTCCAAACCAACTGAGAAGCCTTTACCCCAGAAGTTCTTCTCTGCAACTTTGCTTATTTATGATAGGGAATAGAAAAGAGGAGTTTCACAGAAAGATTTAGAGTTCTGCTCTTCTCTGGAAAGGAGCATAACTAGCCAGAAACTGATGCAGTGTAGGAAACAACAATTAAAGGAGCTTTCTCAGGTGCAAAAATACTGTGTTAAGGTGAACCTCTCCTGGAGCTGCACAAGGACACTAACATATGGTGAAGACATGGTTAATTTGACAGCCAAATCACACAGTGGCTTTATTCCTTTTATCTTTTTATATATTTATATATTGCATATTTTTATATTATTTCCCTTATTACATCTTTCCATTCCTAATGAAGTACTTCATAGCTGGGCTCTTCCCTCGTACATGCAGTTGAAAACTTTTCATTCTTAATGATTTGTCATTATGACTTGTTACAGTAGTTGTAACCCTCCAGTCCTGGAAGCGACTTGTTACTTTGAATTTTCATTTGATTCTGCAGTTCTCCTAGCTAGATATCTTAAGATACTCAGATATTTGCTTAGTGATCCAGTTAGTGCAGTCTTCAGTTTTCTACTAAAACTGCAAGTTGCCAGCATTGTAACTTTGATAATAGTGTGATGCACGATTTGTTTTATATTTCTACAATATGAATTATGCATACCCATGACTACAATATAGAAAATACAGACTTTAAAATGTGAACCATAGCCATCTATATATGTTTGCATTACTACTTGTTGCAATCAACGGTTATGACAGAATGACTAATACCTCTAACTCCTTCCTTTCTCCCCAGCCCCAAATAATATCTACCACTTCCTATTGCAGACCGTGAGCAAGGGGTGCTTTACTCCTTCTGTAAGCACATCGGCCTTCAACCTGGCTCCTAGCGAGGAAGACAGCAAGCTGTACACAGAAGCCTCTCTCCTGGAGATGGGCACAGGTACCTGTGGGATCTGCTTACAACCAGGTGCAGCAGAGAAGGTGCAAGGGTGAGAAGGGACCACTCTGGGGGTGTGAGGGTCAGAGCAGGCACGCCTCCTCCTCTCTTCCACCTGGTGTTGGGACCACCACAGGACACACCTTGGTCCTGCCCAAGGAACTCGCTGTGCCCACGGAGAGCTACTCTGCCAGCCAGCAGATGAGGTGTGACTGGAGCATGGTCCGTGAAGCCACAAAGGGGCTTGGAAACAACTAAAGAAGGAGCTGCCACAGGAACAGCCTCCAAACCTTGATGGGTGCTGGTGTTGGGGAGGAAGTTTGAGACACTCTAATTAGAGGGGCTGGGAATAACAAAGTGAGATTAAACTAGGGTGTGGTAGTCACCTCTGATACTGATCCCACTTCCCTTACACTCTGCATTCCAACAGGGGTGCAGATCAACACCTCCAGCCTAATCCTAATCTCCAGGACAGCTGCAAGGGCAGTATTTGAGACACCAAATCCTTACTACATCCCTGGAGTACCCTACAGGGGGAAGGTAATTTTTTGCTTTGTTTCTTCCCTCCTCATCATTTTCCAAGGAATTCAGTGTCTAGTAAATTTTGCTGACCCAAACCATTTTCTGTTCCCCAGACAGAGCACTTTACCTTGCAGTGTGTCACATTACTTGACCATGCAGCTCCATTTTCTGCATTTCAGATTCCCTGATGTCATTACACCTCCAGCTTCTGCTGAGAGCAATGAGTGATGTCTCAGCAGGGATGCTGGGACGAAAGGATGTCTCAGCTGTTGGCTAGGAGATGAGCTCCTTGTGCTCTAGCCACACACACCTTTTGGAGAAGGCAGGTTTTAATCACTCTCAGCTTAGCTGTAGAGGAGTTTTATAGGTCTGTCTTGTTGGGGCCAAACTGAAGCTAAGGCCACCTACACAGGAGGTTCCGTGTTTGTCAGAGGGGGGGAAGGCTTCAGGTACAATACTGGAAGGAACATCTGATTTTGGCTTTTCTTCCTCACCCTCTTATCACCAGATTAAGCTTCAGGATCACTATGGAAATGGTATGAAAAACAGAAAAGTTTATCTTGTGATAAAGTTCATGAGACGTCGGTTCATCAAAACATACATCACGGATGGCAGTGGAATAGCATCATTCAACCTGGACACAACTGCCTGGAACAGCTCGTCAGTCTCTTTGGAGGTAAATCCCACCTCTGCATACAGGAAAGTCAAAATCCTTGAGTTCTGCCAGTGTTCCTGGCTCTTGCCCTGCAGGCCCCCTGTCAGCTCAGTCCTGAGCTCCCCACACAGCTCTGCCTGTGCAGAGTCGTGAGGAAGGCACCAAGCCACAGCCTTTCCCAAACCAAGCTGATGACATCCTAACAAAGCACTGAAGCATAAAACTCTTGATTTATGTGTGTCTCTGGTCCCCTCTCAGGGAAGGTTCACACTGGAGGATCTCATGCACGCACCTTGGAAAATGGACTTCAGTTATACAAACGCTTATCATCACCTGCAGCCCTTCCATGTCACAACCAAGAGCTTCCTGGACATACACCCGCTCACAGGAACACTGCCCTGTGGGCTGAAACAGAATGTCCAGGTGACCTTCACGCTCAATCGGGAAGACCTGGGAGAAGAGACCAGCCGTATAGGATTTGCATATTATGTGAGTAAGTGTAGGAGAGAACCTGGGGGGGAAAGGCTGCACTGATGGCACCAGACCCCAGTGAAAGGTTGAGGGTGTAATTTAGATCATCCCTGGAGGGATGAGAGGAAAAGTTTTCTCTTGGAGAACAGGGTGAACACTACACCCAGTAGGGCTCATCCTGGCCACAGTGTAATCCTGGTATCAGAGCCCCAGTCACGTCCATGAATGGGAGGGGGCTTCTACCTTTGCAGCCCATCGCCCCCTTAGCCTCTGCCAGGGCTGCAGCGGGAAGTGTCTTGTGCACAGTCTGCTGTCAAACTCTTCTCCCTTTAAAACTAGATGGGGAATCACTTTTTCACTCTGGTTATCAAACAGCTACTCAGTGGAAATAGCTTTTGGTCCAGCCTGGAGACCTGCCTACTAGAGGGGAAATACCTTAGCTGTCTCTCACTTATCTCCAGTGAACCCATTACCCATCCATTGTCCTAACTGGACAGACCAGACCAGAACCTCACGTGTTAAAGCTTCACCTCCTGCACTGTGATGTCTACAAATCTGCTGGGCCCAAGGTGTGGGGTTGGATTGGACCCTCAGTTTATTTCTGAGGTTGCTTAGGAGAGCAAGATGCACACAGGCAAGTGTGACTGCGCACCAGTGACTGCAAACAGCAGTCCGCTCATCCTGTGACCCTCCTTCTCCAGGTCACTGGGAAGGCCGGAATTGTTGTCAGGGGCCAGAGGAGTGTCCAGGTCGGGAAGCTGAACAGTAAGTCTGTGGTGGCTGGACAACAGGACACAGTTGGGTTTCTAGGTTGGACAGTGAGAGTTACCAGAGTTTCTCCCAAATTCCCTGAACCTATAGGTCATGGGCAGTCAGCGAACAGGACAGAGGGAGGCTGGGGAAGCAATTGTATCAGCTAGGAGAGGCCGAAAAGACAGAACGAGGGAAACAATGAAGGGAAGAGAGACTGGGAGGACCTGTGGGAAGATGGAGCACATGGGGGCCAGGAACGGAGGGAGGGGGCAGACAAAGAAACAGCAGGAATCGGTTTGACATTGTGAGATTATAAAGAAAAAAGAAGGAGGCCAAAAGGAGATCTTGGTGGGGCTGTGGTGAAAACACTTTGCCTTTCCTTCCTCAGTGTTGAAGGGCTCCTTCTCCATCCCTTTGACTTTCACTGCTGACTTCACCCCATCGCCTTCCTTAGTGGTGTACGCCATCTTCCCCAATGGAGGGGTGACAGCTGACAGCATCCGGTTTGATGTTGCCTTGTGCTTCGAAAACCAGGTGAGACTCACTCCTGTGGCTGGGGGAGAGCTTACAAGCAGGAGTCAGCAGGCCTGTGGAAAGGAGACCCTCAGATCCTTCAAAAAGAACTGGGGAGAAGAGGGGAAGGGAATGTCTGCAGCACAGTGCCCAGGGACCAGGAGAGCTTCAGCTGTGACTTCTGTTCATAGCAGTGGCTGAGCAGGGAAGACTCCAGTTGGTCTCCCTCTTTCTGTCTGTGCCGCCTGTCTGTCAGCCTCCTCACCATTCTTTCTCTCTTTTTCATATTTCTTTTCCTGGTGTGTTGCTCAAGGTCAAGGTAGGATTCCCAGCTAAAGAAGCCCACCTAGGGTCCACAGTGCAGCTCCGACTGCAGGCAGCCCCTGGCTCCCTGTGCGCGGTACAGGCAGTGGATGGAAACGTGTTCCTCGCGAGACCAGAGAGCGAGCTGACAAACCAAATGGTGAGTGTCTGTGCAACTAGGCAAAAAAACAGGAGTGACGGATGAGCTGGGAGAGGCAGGGGCTGTGGCAAGGGGAGCTAATGGATGAGGAGGTCTTTGTTTGGAGGAGAAAGCGGGGTCTGCCTAGGGAGATGGGCAGGAATGGGTATGTGAGCTATGGGAGGGTGGAGCAAAGCATCTGGAGGTGTCTGCTCCTTGCCCAATTCTTCCCTGCCTGTGAGTTTTCCTAGGTCTACGGTTTGTTCCCTGCTGCCTACCGACATGGATACCCTGCCCAAGTAGAAGAACATTCAGATCACTGTGTTCAGCCCCAGTCCACGTCACCTCTGATACAAGGGAAGCCACAACATTCCTTTCAGCCTGACATCTTTAACCTCTTCCGGGTAATCACTTCTGACTTTTCCCAGAAATTATGAAAATTTAAGATATCTTTCTCCCCAGGCAGTCGGAGAAGCCCTTGCCTTCTCCAGAGAACTGTCTGTCCTGATCTAGCTGTGCTGTCTCAAGAGACGTACAATCCCATTATGAGAATGAACACCTGTATTCCCGTCCACAGATGCAGAAAGCAAGATGATGATTTCCTAGACCAGCAGAACCCAGCTTTTTGGGCTTTGGAATGAGGTCCTGCACACTTAGCTGTGTACTCTTTTCTACAGTATTAGAGAAAAGAGAGACAAGGAGCGATCCCAAGTGTTAGACCACAGATAGCTGACGTGGCTTAGTCATTAGCCTGCTCTCTGGTACTGTTTTGGACTGTTCCCAGGCAGATTTCTTGCTGTTTTTAAGACAGATCTCCTCTAGAAAAGACAAGCCTTAAGCAGCGTGGACACAAGACAGGCAGTGCCATTTGGCCTTGGACCTGGGGGTCAGACACACTTATTTAGCAATAGAGATGCATCTTAGGAGGGTCTGTCACAGCATAGGGACACCTCTTGTGTTTGTGGACAGGCTGGTGTCACAGTCCCAGGGGCTGAATGGGATGTGTGTTCCCCGACACCTCTGTATGACCTTAGAGGGCAGATTTCATCCAGCTATTCCCTCCAGCGTGCATGAGGGGATGGGGCAGGACACTGACACCTCTCTTCTGTGTCCTTGCTACTGGGAATGCGTTGAGAGGAGCAAGACATCCCAGTGTCCCCTGGAAGAGAGGCAGTTGCTTAGTAGCCTCTTGAGAAAGAAGGGATCAGGGAGGCTGTGCCATGCCTCCCTCAGCACTGTGTCTGCTTGGGCCAGTGCCACTCTGGGCCACCTGGGCACCAGGCTGTCCTGGCCCCGATGGTTTTCAGAGTCATTCTGAAGCACAGTGGCCCGTCTTCTGCACTCACAGGCACTTTTCAGCTTCCCCTGCCCTCCTTCTTTCCCTAACAGAACATGGGGCTGAAAATCTTCTCAAACCTTGTAATCAAGAAGCCGTTGCAGTGCTTTCATCGGATGGACAGAAAGCTGGCCATGGGTGAGCTGCACTTTCGGCCTACCTGGGACATGAGGTCACCCAGATGGAAGAGCCCTCTGATCTCTGGAGTTTGCTGGTGGTGGGTGTTGGCTCTCTGAGGAGTAACGGATGCTGCTGCCACAGCCTAGCTGCCTGGTCCACCAGCTTCATCAGAAATGACCTAATCCCTATAAAAAGGGCTCTGAGGATTGTCACTACCTGCATGTTCCCTGACATTGAAGGATGGCATTCCCTTTCCTGGCACAGCCAAACACAAGCGTGGGCCAGGACCTGTTTCACAGTGACTGCCCCGGAGGCTGTGCTGAAGGCTGGCTTCTGTCCCCTCCTGAAGCTGCAGGGACAGTAACTTCCTTCCTCTGTGTCTCAGCTTGCATTAGATAATCATCTAGTGCAGCATGCATGAGCCACTGCAAACTGATTCTTCTGTTACCACTCTCTTTTCCCTTCATATTTTCCCTCTCCTACCAAATCAGCCTTGTGTTTTCCTCTGCTGGACTCTTCCCATGTCTCGGTTACAGTTTGCTTGGCCTCTTGCCCAAGTGCTAGAATGTCTATCATTGACAGGGTTCACCTCTCCCACTCTGGTGGGACTCATTATTCTTTCTTTCAGGGGAACCTTCACCTTCTACAGAAGACCAAAGAATCCCTAAGGAACAGCCCCAATTTACAACCCACGGAAGACTTCACCACTATTTTGCTGAAACTTGGATCTGGAATCTGTTCTCTGTTGGGTAAGTGAAGCCAGACTTTACAAATGGACAGATGGGTGATCCCTTTGTTACTCTGTCTTGGATAACTTGCATTTGTGCAGAAGTCCAGTCATAGGTGTGAAGACAGATCTGCATGTGAATTTTGTCTGTTTCCTGCATTTGTAGTGTGTCAAACTGAAGGACTAGTAGGCTTTAAGGTACAGAACTGAAGTCTATACAGGTTTAGACAACAGCAATACACTTCAAGACCAAACCACCAAGTATCCTTCCTTCACACGTTGGGGTACACTCTACTAACTTCTCAATTTGGCGGGTCCACCAGCTAAATTTGTAGCCCTTGTTGCCACAGTGCTTAGATTAAGACTGATGAATCAGTGCTCAGGAAGATATGATGCTGCTGCTTTCCAGGACATCATGCTGTTGACTGAGTGTACAGAACTGGAATGCTGGGGCAGTGTCTTGCTCAGGACAACAGTATAGCCTAATTACTGATGGAATTTAGCAGGACTTATGTCTTTAGGGAACAAATTGCTGAGACCTGCCTTGCTGTAATCACTGGAGCAGAAATCATTGACGATAGAGCAGAGGTTGGTCTGAAGACCTGCATAGCCTCCCTTATCCAGGGCCATAAGCCTTCCCCATTGCAGTGATGTGGGATGAATTTCTTCACACAAGTGCTCTCTTCCTCTCAGCTCCAACGGCAGCAGGAGTGTCCCAATTGCAGCGCCTGCGGTTGCCACAGACTGGAAAGTCAAGACGTTCTGCTTGTCTGGGAGGGGATTTGGCCTTGCCCCGACCGCGAGCCTCAGAACAGTTCAGCCCTTCTTTGTGGATGTGACATTGCCACATTCTGTCGTCCGAGGAGAGACCTTTGTGCTGAAGGCTACTGTCTTCAACTACCTGCAGCAGTGCATACAGGTGTGTGCCTGTGCCACAGGTAACACTGTATGGGACAGATCTACTCTGCCCTCCAGTTTTAGAGTGTGTTGTGCCAAGCCATCTCCTGAGTTGCCCAGTCACTCGCCTGCATCTGTCATTCCCTCAGATCCATGTGGCCCTGGCTAAATCCTCAGACTTCCAGGTGGAGCTCTGCCGGATCTGCAGGGACAAGGAATGTCTGTGTGCAGAGGAATCCAAGACCTTCATGTGGAATGTGACAGCAGTCCAGCTGGGTACAGCTACAAAAATGGGAGTGGTGATGGAGAACCCTAAAACTGAAGTGAGAGGGAGTGGGAGGTCCAGAGAAGCTGTCAGAGCATTGCCCCCTCTGGATCCTGAAGTTTGTTCTTAGAGGTTCAAGCATGCAATCCATTGTGTCTGCTTTCTTTCTCCCTTCTTAGACAAGCCCATCAGAGAGGGCAGGAGCTGAATGGGTGGCATGGAGAACTCTTGAAAAGAGAGCTGCGGGTCCAGCTGGGAGGATGGGGCTGCGTGGATGTGGGTGGGGGAACCTTGTATGTATTGCTGGTGCTGGGAAGGATACACTGGGGTCCAAGGGGCTGCTGAACCTTCTGTTGTTACAGTCATATGTAGTGCAAAGAAGTCACTGTTGGTGAAACATTACCTGCTTCCTTCATGCTTAAGGTGTCTGAACAAGCCATCAGTACTGGCTGTCTCACCTTTGCTTGCCGAACCACTGAGGCTATGAGGACTAGCCAACCGATGCATCTCAGACCACTATCAGTTAAAACAAGTTGACTCCGTTTGGCCACAGGCATAAGAAACAGGCTCTGTTCAATTTATTTGCTAGGGACTATTAATATCACAGTGAGGATAGAGGTACTGGACACCACACCACGTTGTGGGGGCAGGAAGCCCTTGCCAGCTACCATGAGACGGAGGCTCATGCTGGTCAAACACTTGCTGGTCCAGGTCAGTATGAGAACAGGCTTGCTTCCCTCTCTTTGAGTATCCCTGCTGCTGGGGGAAGGGAGACTGAGCTGGGCTAAATGGTTTCCTCTCCTCATTTTTTGGCCTGCATTAGGACACCAATGCTGTGGCTCAGTTTGCTTTGCTCCCCCCAGGACCTAGCCAAGCCTATTCCCTTCTTGCAGTACTCTTTCTTGAGCTGCATTCACTCACCATGTCTGTGTTTCTCCCTGTACCTTTCCCTGCTCAGTCACCCATTGTACACGAGCTTTTGTATATGCTCACTGGCCAGGGAGCCCCGTCCCTCAGGCTTGCTCTTGCTCTCTTGAGCAGTGAAGCAGGCAGCTTCAGTGCAGCCCTGCCAAAGGTGAGGAGGATGGAGTCCCTGACAGCCTGGGAACTAACCACTGAATTCAGACCTGAAACTGCTCTGAAATTTTGCTGCTGTTTGGAAATTTTGTGTGTAATCTTGTTTCTCCTGTCCCATGTTCATGTTCCTGCCCTGTCAGCCAGAAGGTGTGTTAGTGGAGAAGTCTTACAGCTCTCTTCTGTGCCCAAGAGGAGGTATGTGGACAGCCTGAATGGATCCTGCAGCCTGAAATATCTAGATCTGAGAGTAGAACTGAGCCGTGGGAGGTCTGATGAAAGAATGTTTTCAAACGATTTTTCATATAGGAAATTTTACTTCCTATTAGACAGGAAAGAGCAAGAAATATTATTTCCACACGTGCTGTCCTACTGAATTTGCCACTGAGTAAGGGTGGCAAAATCCTGCTCTGTAGTCTCCTTCCTACACTGCAGCCTCTGGGTGTTCCTGGGGCTTGATAGTCACCAGTGAGAGCTGCTCCTACCCTCCCACCCTGTCCCTGCAGCATTGCAAGTGTCTCCAGGATGTCCCCCTGACGAGTGATGACCAACTGTGATTCTTGTGAAGCTTGTGAAGTGTAGTGAATTGAGTTGTGAAGCTTGGTGAGCCCTCAGCCTGGCCAGCAGCTCTCTCATCTCTTCTAATCTGAGAAGTTTCCAGGCAATAGAGCTTGGTGTGATGTCTGGGACAGGCTGTAGGGAGCAGTCTATGTGAGTGGGATGTAGGCAGTGTCCCATTTATCTGTGCCAGTCTTGTCCGTCTGGTTAGATGCATTTGGCCTGATTTTTCATGCTACACCTTTATCCTGTTGTTATCAGGAAACATGGCTGAAGAACCTGTGTCCCTTCGCCTGCCTGACAAAGTAGTAAAGGGATCTGCCAGGGCTTCCATTGCCATCTCAGGTAAGTGATTTTTGTTGTGGGGTCTCTGACTGCTGTTACAGATGAGCAAGGCTTAACTTGCTGCTGATGTCAGGGGATCCATTTGACATGAGATTGCTTAAAAGAGAGGATGCTGTGTTTCTATTCTCTGCAAGGTTTGCCAACACCAGGCTTTCAGATTTTGGTATTAGCTCTTAGGATTTCATGGGAAAAGTAATCTGCAGAGGAGAATAATCCTTATCTTTCTAACTAGGTCTTTGGAGCAGAGACTCTAGGCCATTATTTTTACTGGGACTTCGGGACCTTGGCTAGTTCTGTGTAGATACAATCAGCACAGCTCATAACCATCTTGCCTCCCTGTTAAGTTTTGCTGTTACAACAGAAGCTTCTGGAGAAAAGAAAGCCTTCTCAGCATCACAAAGTTGCAAAAGCACACTTTGGAGAGGCTACTGGGACCATTCATACCTACCATTCAATACACTTATTTACACTGGGCTCATTTGCCCCCGTGGCAAAATTGGTATGAAGCCGTTCCTGGCATAAGTGGCCATGGATATTATACAGCAGAGCCCCAAAGGAGGAAACCGAATACAAGGCGTTTTTGCCTGGCTGGGAGACATATGGACACTCTCACACCATCTGACTAGCACCCCTGCTGGCTCACTGACGTTTTGGTGCTTGACACTGACATTTTGGTGCTTTGGCTCTACAGAGAGATCTGGACAGGCTGGACTGATGGGCCAAGGCCAACGGTATGAGGTTCAACGAGGCCAAGTGCTGGGTCCTGCACTTGGGTCACAACAACCCTATGCAGCGCTACAGGCTTGGGGCAGAGTGGCTCGATAGCTGCCTGGCGGAGAAGGACCCGGGGGTGTTGGTGGACAGCTGGCTAAATATGAGCCGGCAGTGTGCCCAGGTGGCCAAGGCGGCCAATGGCATCCTGGCCTGTATCAGGAATAGCATGGTGAACAGGAGTCGGGAAGTGATCATCCCCCTGTACTCGGCACTGGTGAGACCCCACCTCGAGTACTGTGTTCAGTTCTGGGCCCCTCACTACAAGAAAGACACTGAGGTGCTGGAGCGTGTCCAGAGAAGGGCAACAAAGCTGGTGAGGGGTCTGGGGGACAAGTCTTATGAGGAACGGCTGAGGGGACTGGGGCTGTTTAGCCTGGAGAAGAGGAGGCTGAGGGGAGACCTTAT
>VZSZ01003582.1:383428-425384 GCA_013398815.1 Ibidorhyncha struthersii
TTTTTTCACTGAAAGGGTTATCCAGCATTGGAATAGGCTGCCCAGGGAGGTGGTGGACTCGCCGTCCCTGGAGGTGTTTAAAAAAAGGGCAGACGTGGTACTTGGGGATATGGTTTAGAAGTGGTTTTGTCAGGTTAGGTTAATGGTTGGTCTTGATGATCTTAAAGGTCCCTTCCAACCTTAACAATTCTATGATTCCATGACATATGGCCAGGTAGAATAAGCCTGGCTAAAGACCAGAAGTATCTCAACCTTTCCCTAAAAGCTTTTATATTTGTCTGTCTGTATGATGCACACCGAGTAACTGCAGCTCTGTTCATAGCATTTTACAACTAGTACTTGTTATGGTTGGAGACCTTCAGACTGAAAAAGATGATAAGGGAAAGTTCCTCGTGGACTCCATAGTGTGGTCACCCTGCATCATGATGGCCAGACTGAGAAGAGTCAGAACAGTCACCACTCTCCATCCTGCACTCTGTTATTTTCTTCTCTTTCCTTGTCTCTCCAGTGTTTTCCTCCTGTGCTGAGATAAAGCACTATTCTCCAGTCCCTGGCTGAGAAGCACCTGATATCACACTTACACTTGCTTTGTTTCTTACACCCTTACATAGGTGATCTCATGGGGATGGCACTGCAGAACCTGGACCAGCTGGTGCAGATGCCCCATGGCTGTGGGGAGCAGAACATGGTGCTGTTTGCCCCCATTGTCTATGTGCTGCAGTACCTGGAGAAGACGAGGCAGCTGACCCCTGAGATCAAGGAGAGGGCAACAGGTTTCCTGCGCAATGGCAAGTACAACAGAGCCACGTGTCTCCTCTGCCTTCCACTGTGTCCAACCCACCAATAGTTCTTGCCCTTGCACTCGGTCAATGTTGCCCTCTCTGTGTTACTGTGCTGTATTAATTGCTGTTCTCATCTCCCCAGGATATCAGATGCAGCTTCTTTATAGGCATAGAGATGGGTCCTACAGTGTCTTTGGGCAGCAGGATGGGGAAGGGAACACTTGGTAAGCACTGGGAATATCCCTTGCTCCTGATTTGTCCTGTCTGGGCCAGAGCAGCTAATGTGCCTGGGAAAGCTGATTGATAGGATGTGCGTGCTTTCTCTTGGATGAAAACCACAGGAGCTCTCTGGCAGGGAGACAGATTGAGGGACCTGAGCCACTTGAAAAAGCAGTGAGGCATGGCAGCAGAGTTTCTGGGAAAGTGGAACAACAAAGATGTGGTCCCAGGGGGCGGGAGGTCCCTTTTTTGTCTCTATGGCCCTGCTGCTGCCCCACAGAGAACACCAGGTACTACTGGTGGTGTCCTGGCAGCCAAGAGGGGTATGTACTGACTGGAGGTAGATGGTATATGCTGACTGGAGGTAGATCAGGGAAGAGCAATAGAAAATCATCTCCCCAGGCAGGGTATTGCTTGGGACAGTTTGAAAGAGCTGCCCTGGCCCAGATTGGCCCTGTGGTGTCTAGTCTGGGAGAAATGGAGACAGGGAGGGAGGGAGGAAAGAAACAGGGAATTCAAGATTGTGTCTAGGTATTTGGGGGAGATGAAGTACAGTGGGTAAAAATAGAAGGGGTAAGAGGTTTTTCATCTGTGAAGTGACTGGGTAAAGCAGAAATACATGACTAGTACATTTGTGGAGCCAGGCTGAAGGAGAGGAGCCACTTGGGTCCTGTGGACCATTTCCACTTTTATCTTAACTCTCTGGATGAAAATGACTCATTTTTGGCACCCCACTATGTCAGCGTTAACTTCAGGGACAAGCACCAGGAGGCCTTTGACTTTCTCTTTGCCTTTTTCATGTTTCTCTTTCTCTCACAACTCATCCTCTTCCTAGGCTGACAGCTTTTGTAGTCAAGAGTTTCGGCCAAGCCAGAAAATACATCTATGTAGATGACAAGAATGTCCAGGATGCCCTACGCTGGCTAGAGCAAAACCAGCTCCCCAGTGGCTGCTTTGCAACCAAAGGGAGTCTCTTTCACTCCTCCCTAAAGGTAAATGAGGGCCAAGGCAGGCAGCACAACTGGAGAATAGTTGGACAAGTGTTGTTACAGCAAAAGATTGTTGGATTCCGAAGGATCCTGGAAAGTTACTCTTGCAACCCATGTAACCATGCTTAAAGACAGCAGGGTATGGGGTGGGGAATGCATAAGGAATGCTTTTCCTTCTGGGGAGTCACTGACTGTGCCCTCCAAACACCACTCAGAGACTGAAAGGCGCATTCCCTTCACAGGGTGGCGTGGATGATGAAATCTCCCTGGGGGCATATGTCGCTGCAGCACTGCTGGAGCTGGGTCAGCCACTGAAGGTGAGCACACTCCCACTCCCTCCTGCTCCCTTGTATGCTCTCACGCCTGGGCACCGCTATGGGGATATGCCAGCTGGTAATGCTGGCATTCTCCAGGCCAGGAACAGGTAGGGACCTGCTGTGAGTGAGCCAATGTTTGGCCAAACTGTGAAGTCATTCCTCAAAAGAGACGGTGCTGTAACACTGGCATGGTACAATAGTGTTTAGTGCCTATGGCTCCCGGTGCACTCTTTTCTCAAGAGAGCATGTAATTTACTGAGTTTCACCGGAGCTACATCAGGAAGACATAGCCAGATCCCTGGGACGAGCCCACTGCCCCCCTGCTTTGCCCCTGTCACAGTTTGTCATGTGTTTCTTCTCCCAACACAGAGCAAAGTGATGCAGACTACCCTCCGCTGCCTGCAGCAGGCGGTTCACAACATCACCAACATCTACACAGAAGCTGTGCTGGCCTATGCCTTTGCCCTGGCTGGGGACTACGAGACAACCCAGGAGCTGCTGTACAAACTGGAGGAACAGGCCATCAAGTCAGGTGCTGGCTGCTAGTTGGGGTAATGCTTCTTGTTCACCTGCTGGGATCTGAAGTAATGCATGCCCAGCTACAGCAGTTAAAAATGATGTATGTATTTATACATATTCCTTGTATATGTGCAGTAACTGCACGGTGTGACTGAAAATACAGTAAGTTATTTCACAAGCGGTCAGGGTGACTTATCAGAAAGAGTTTCCTCAGCCTGGAGGATTTCAAGATCCTCTTGAGAGAAGAGGTGATCTGGAGAATAAACTGAAGAAAGCAATCCTGGCCTGAGTACAGGGAATGAGCCCTGAAAGCACTCTGGGTTTTTTTCCTGTGAACCCCCAATTATGTCCTCTCCAAATAATCTGCATGCTCCTTTTCCTTCTGCAGGAGGATATATCCACTGGAGCCCCAAGCCAAGCTCTCCAGCTTCCACAGACTTCTGGCCTGATACTCAGTCAGTGGACGTAGAGCTGACAGCCTATGTGCTCCTGGCGTACCTCTCTAAGCCACGGGTACATGCAGGTGACATGACAACTGCTGCTGGCATTGTGGTGTGGCTGACCCAGCAGCAGAACGCCTACGGGGGCTTTGCCTCCACCCAGGTAACAAGTAGCTCCTTGTGGATTGGTATAGTTTTGCACCTGAGGTTGGCAGGGCAAGTCCTCTTGAGGTCTTCCTGCTCTAAGTCAGCTTCACTAAAGCTGAAGTTTTCAGAGGGGTGACTGTCTCTCTCTTTCTAGGACACAGTTGTTGCCTTGCAAGCCTTAGCAAAATATGCAGCAAGGACATTCAGCACATCAGGCCAGGCGCTTGTGAGGGTGAAGTCCCAGAGGGGCTTTGGGAAGACTTTCCAAGTCACCCGGCAGAAGCGGCTGCTGGTGCAGCAGGCAGCACTGACAGAGGTCCCAGGGCAGTTCCTGGTCCAGGTCCATGGCAGCAGCTGTGTCTTCACTCAGGTGAGGTGGTGGGACAAGCATGGGAAAGAGGAGACATGGAGGACTCTGCCTCTTCTCCCTGCATGAGGTCATGCCTGGCCTGTCTTTTCCCCTCCTGGCCCTTGCCCTGCAGACAGTGCTGAGGTACCACGAGCCTCCCACGCGGGCTGCTGTAACCTTCACTCTGCGTGTCAACACAGAGCTGACCAATTGTAGCCAGGCCAATGCGCGTGCCCTCACCGTCCGCATCCTTGTCAGGTAACCCCAAGGGTTGTTTCCTCCTCCAGCAAGACCTGCTGTGCTTGGGGACAGCAGCTGGGAAAGCCTCAGGGCTGCAATGGAAGGACCCAGCACTTGGGGCAGGCAGGACAGAGGATGAATTTGGTAGGTGGAAGGGGTGGGGAAGGAAGGTGCTGGCTACCTCCCGAAAGAGGGAGCAGTGGCTGACATGTCCCCAGCCCTGGATGGGCTGCCTGGCTCAGGGTCCTGCACGCAGGGTATGGCGGTGGAGGGAAGGGGGGCTGGGAGGGCACTATTGTCACAGAGTCAGACCATCTGACTGTTTCTTCTACAGTTACATTGGGAGCAGAGTCACATCCAACATGGTGATCATGGAGGTCTCCCTGCTGTCTGGATTCATCCTGGCTCCCGGATCCAGGATGCTGGTAAGGACTCTGGAATCAGAAAAAAGGCAGCTGTCATAGAATGGTTTAGGTTGGAAGGGACTTTAAAGAACATCTATTTCCAACCCCCATGCCATGGGCAGGAACACCTTCCACTAGACCAGGTTGCTCAAAGCCCTATCCAGCCTGGCCTTAGACACCTCTAGGGATGGGGCATCCACAGCTTCCCTGGTCAACTTGTTCCAGTGCCTCACCACCCTCATAGTGAAAAATTTCTTCTTAATATCTAATCTAAATCTACTCTCTTCCAGTTTGAAGCCATTACCTCTTGTCCTATCACTACATGCCCTTGTAAAAAGTCCCATTCCAGCTTTCTTGTAGGCGCCCTTCAGATACTGGAAGGCTGCTATAAGGTCTCCCCAGAGTCTTCTCTTATCCAGGCTGAACAACCCCAACTCTCTCAGCCTGTCTCAGCCTGTGGTGAATGGGTCCCACTTGCTTGCTCCTGATGGGAACTGTTCATTTTGGGCCATGAGGTAACGAAATAAACAGGGGCCTTTCGCTGTTGAAATTGAACCAAACCCTCTAATTTCCATACAGGGCCCACAAAGGTTGGCTACAGTGGTTCAGCTTCTCCCACTGACTGTAGTCTGCCTTCGGCCAGAAACAAAATGTGCTGCTGGGTGTGCTAAACACCATGATTGGTTTGCCAGAAATTCTAAGACAAGATTTCTTAGAGAGATTCCAGTTTTATCCAAAAAGATTATTTTTTCCAATTAAGCCATAAAACTGAAAGATGAAGTATTTGCACAGCCCCCAGGCAGGTCTTTAAGAGTAGTCTAGCAGTCAGTGAGATGAGATAACAAGAATCTATACCAGTGCCTGCACTGGTTTGCTGACCAACGCATCAGTCCTATGTACTATCCACATGGCCTTTTGTCCCCAGAGCAGGAGATTCCTCTAATTGAGCAGGGAAGCATAGTTCATCCCTGAGATGCTCACAAGGGATACCCAGGAGGGACTACCAAAGATCCACTAAAATCTGTATGTGTGAGAAAGACACAGTTCCACGCAGAGTCCAGCTCCACGCCATCCCTTCAATACAACAGTGTGCCCCACAGGTCAGGAAGCCCTAAGAAAAGTGCTTACAAATTTCCTTGTGTTATTGTTTCCTATCCCAGCTGGAGCACAAAACCATCGTTAAGAAAATAGAAGTGAAAGCTAACGTGGTCTACATTTATTTAGAGAAGGTAAGTGGGAACAAAAGCATTTGGTTTGGCACAGGGAGAACAAGAGGTCAGAGGACAAAGAGCTGTGTGAGAAGCCCAAGGCTTGGCTAGTCATGGGGAAAGAGCACTGGCAGAACTGCGGGCAGAGGAAGCTTGCCCAATTTCATTGTCATTGGGTTAGCTTTTGCTATTCCTCACACATAATCCATTTCTATAATCCACAGTGTGTAATGGATTAGAGAGATTTAGTGCAGGAAAACATTCAAGCTAGGGAAGATGAGGATGCAATGACTTCTTTTTCCCCTTCCTTGCTAATTTCTTTCCACCTCCACAAGCTCAGTGATGAATCTCAGACTTTCATTCTGCAACTGGAACAAGTAATTCAGATGAAGAACCTGAAACCAGCCATCATCAAAGTCTACGATTACTACCAGCCAGGTGGGTTGCAGATTCCCTCCCACACTTGAGTTGGGAGCTGTTGGGTTCCTGGTTCTCTGACTGGGAAAAGATGTTGTGCACTCTGCTCTGTGTGCATGCATGTGTATGTAATCATCTTCCTCATTCCCTTTTGCAGAGGAGCGAGCCTTGGCTGACTACAGTGCTGTCTGTAGTTGAGGTAGGCAGCAAGTCCCTGTGTAACACAAGCAGTGGCATCAGGAAATGATGGGTCTTGAGTGGGAGGGAGGGAATGTAAGCAATCAAAGACAGGAAGGAGGATGGTAATTGGTGAGGAGCATATATCCAGCTAGGAAGAGGAACCAGTGGTTGCCTGTGGCTAGGTGTGTGGAGTTAGGCTGGGGGTTCTTTTGCAGCCGGGCAGGCAGCTGGAAGGCTCTGGTGGAAGTTGGAGACAGGGAGAGCGCCTACCAAAATGAGAGTGAGGAGGGAAGGGCTGAGCATCATGTGGAGTGAGAATGCAGAGCCTGTGCTAACAATGGGCCTCGGATCTGGATGTAGCTCCATTCCCCCCACCCTCAGTGCAGAATAAGAAAGGGGGATTCAGGGACCCAAAGGAGCAAGCTGAAGCTGCAAGATGTAATATTTTGTCCTGTAGGGTGACATACGCAGCTGCCAGAAGGGGAGTGGTTTACTAGTAGCAGCCTGAAGCCAGGACAGGTCTGGAGAAGTCCCTTCTGGAAGAATCTTGACATGGTGCATGCTACATCCTGACACCATCCCACAGAGAGAGCACTGCCTAGGGAGCTGCCTGTAGAGCCACCCCCACTACTAACCAAGACAAGGCACCTTCCACAGCCTAGTGATAGCCATGGAGGGACCAGATCATGCCCTCCTTGTTTATCTTACCTTTTGTCCCCGCAATTGGACATGGTTTGTCAGAAAGGGGTAGAGGAGCTCCCAAATTTGTGATAAAAGAAAAGAGAGGTACTGCCACAACATGACTCCTGCCTTTGCCCAATATTTCAGGTTGGACACTGAATGGAAGGAAGTGCCCCAGCTAGGACACAGCCCATGTTAAAGTTGAGCCCATACGGTCCTGCGCCTGAGTGGATGGACTGAGGGATCACAACAGTCCAGCAGTTGTGCCTGCACTGTGGGGGCCGGGGTTGGGGCGGGGTGTGTGTGTATCTTATATCTGGTACACTCCTGGGAAGAAGAATTAAAGTAAGCATAACCCCATACCTTGCTGCCATTGTGCCAGTTGCTGATGAACTACAGGCTTAGCCCATGAAGATACTATTTCTGCCATTGTCAATGTGCAAACCTTCTAGCTTCTCTATTGCTCTCTTCTCATGCTTCCCATGGTTTCTCCTAATACTTCCTGCAGTAGGAGACTTGGGCAGATTTGGACTACAAGATGCAACCGAATATGCTGTGAGAGCTGTATCTCCTGTGCCTTTCCTGCAAGCTCCTGTGCCATCAGCTCTGCTTTGAAGCAGTCCCCAGAGAGTAAGGCAGTGCATTGAGACTCTAGCCTCTCACCCCCCTCAGCAGCACAGCCTTGCCAGTTGCTCATGGTAAAGGTTTCTAAATGCAACTGTTGACCAAAGGAACTGTTGAACATATTCCAGCCCTCACTTGCCTTCACCTCAAGCTTGTGTGATGGTCACCTCCCCTGGGTACCAACTCTGCCTTCGTCCGTGCTCCACTGCCTCCTGTGCACATTTGTTATTAGAGGGGCAGAGTTTTGCACGTGTACTTGTACATGCACACACAGAACAGAGGTGAAGTTGTTTTTCCCAAGTGCTTTTAAATGTAATTTTCCTTGTTTGGGAGAAAAACCGTAAACCTGAATAATCACTCAGTCAAACAGGTCTAGTCTCCTGAATTTTAATAAGATGCCAGGCGCATTCTGAGCCTTTCAGAAACTAACTGCTCAGCAGGAAATTTCAAGCATTTTCTCTTTGCTTCACATCTCCATGTAGTGGCTGTTGGCAGGGGTGACAAAGGACTGACGGACAGAGACTGCAGAGGATGGGTCTGTCCCTGTTCCTGTGAAGACAACAAAGGACAAAAAAATCTGTATTCCTGAAGTATTAAAACTAACCACTGGGAACTCAAGGGGTTTTTTTGCACCTTGTGACCAAACGGGACTGCCAAGCCATCAAGGACAGGGCGCTCTCTGACTCTACTCATGCAAAGCCTACAGCAGAACCTCCACTAAGAGCACAGGGCTTGTGGCAGGCATCCCAGAGCAGGCCTGTGTGCCTCCCACAGGTGTTTTTCTCCATCTTGTGGGCTGTGGGCAAGGAAGCACGCAGATGCAAACAAAGTTTAGAACAGGAGCAGGCACTGATCGAGTTCAAGGTTTGCCTTTGCCCAGACTGAAAAGAGGAGGGGCAGGTGCCTGTTCCCTAGCATGGATCAGAAGCCAGGCTGAGACTGTGAAAGGCTTGGCACTGAAAGGAGCCAGGCACTGCAGTAAAGGTGAATGTGGTGTGTTGCTTGTACAGGGCTGGAGGGCCGTGGCACTGCAGGAAAAGTGCCAGGAAAAAGAACTGTGTTGACTTGAGGAAAGTATATTTGATGCAAAATGCCAGGACTGGTGGTAGGGCTTGGGACAGGCAGCCCTTGTTTTCTGTAACATGTCTCCAACTCTGTCATGAGCTGGGCACATCAAACCTTCCACTTCAGTTCTGTCTTTCCCCCAGTTTAACCACTGGTATACAAGAACTCACCCTTACTCATCATTTCTAATCGCTTCCTACCCTGAACCTGCAGTCTCGCAAGTTTCTTGACCAAGGGCCCTTGCCTGCATCTCCCTCCCTCCCTCTCCCTACTCTTCAGGACCATGCCTGTGATGACAAAAGAGGTGTTGGGCCCTCACCTCACTCGCAAGGGGCATGGTAGCTCATCACCGTAGTTTCTTCTGGAAGACAAGAAAAAAAGTGCTGGTGGTATACACTTGCCAAAAACTCAGTAAAGCAACCCAGCATTGTGCCTCTGTTTCAAGGAGAGGCATGCCCTCAGCTTACAGGACATGACTCCCATCCCTGTGACACATGAAATCACTGGTATGTCAAAGATGTGTGTGACTATTCTGGATTCACCCAAGTCCTGGGGCCTGTGATCTTTTAAAGCTCGAAGTCCCCATCAGCTTCATACAGTTATGGATTCCTCACTTTCTGAAGCAATAACCATCCCTGACACACTTCTAGCTTTTCCTCCCACTAGGGACCCCAGAGAACAAGTTGTTTTCAGTGTCATTCTTCTAAGGGGGCCCTCATTCTTCTAAGACATCCCCTTACTATAGTCCCTCTGCCTTTGCTGCCTCCCACAAAACGAGTGTACAAAAGCATGGCCCTGAGCTCCTTACTCCCCTTTTATTGGAAGTGGTAGACCCTAAGTGGATCTGCATGCCAACTTCAAGCTTGCAAGTTCTGAGGCCAGAGAAAGAAGGATCTACCATTTTGAAACCTAAGTGGGTACATCCATCACTAGAGAGCTTCTAAAGGGCAGTTACATAAAAATGTCAGGGATGGTATTGTCTTTGACTTGACAATTTCAGAAAATTCCTTCCCATGATACATTTGGGTGGTTTCTGCAGTACAGCATCTGAGCTCACCTGGCATGTAGTAATCGTAGACCTTGATATTAGCTGGCTTTCGATCCTTCACTTGCATGTCCTGCTGCACCAGCAAAGTGTAGGTGTGAGGCTGTCTAGTCAGCTAAGACCAAGAGATGCAAGTATTACAGCCAGAACCAAAGTCCTGTAAGACAATCCCTTCCACCTGCTCTCACTCAGGCTCCTGTGGAGACTTCACCACTGCAACAGATCTTTTCTGCTTTCCAGTCCATCTCAGAAATATCTTGTACTTCACATTCTGTGGCCATCTCCCATTTTCGGTCACTAAATTTAACTCAGCTCATGAGAGACATCAAACCCACGCAATCAATGTGCAGTAGCTATCTAAATTTAGCACTCCTGTTCCCAGCCAATCCCACAATCCCATCCAGCTCTGCTCTGAGCTCCTTTGTGCATCTTGTCTCGGTGGCTACTTTCTTAGACGCAGTCCCATTATGTCAGCTCTTATTCTTCAGTTTCACACAACCTTCATTATTAAGCAGACAAGTGCAATATGTGGATGAACATCTGCTGTACAGTAGTGGTTACATGACCTGCTGTTGATTTGGTTCCACCTTGTCCTGCCTGGTAGCCTGAGATGAAATCTTTCTCTGGGAGGCCTTTCTGCTCTGTGCTGTATGTGTAACAGAAGCGGCACCTCTGCAAGTCTAGTGCATCCACGCAGCAATAACTTGCTTATTATGAGGCTAGCTTAGCTCAGCCTATTGACAGGTAGGGATGAAGAATCACAGAAATGTACAAACGCTCCTTGGAAATTCAGAAGTTTTAAAATTCATGCCAGGTCTTGTTTCTAGTGTTGTTTAGGTATGCATGTAGCTAGAGAAAGGCTGCAGTAGTTGTTTCTCTGTGGACTAATGAGGCTGTGGAGCGAGCGCTGCTGCTCACACAACCATCTGGTCTAATTTTGAGTGATCTTGGCAAACTCCGTGAGCAATCTTGGATGTTCTCTACTACATTCAGGCTGCTTAAGGGCTTTCTAAGAATTCAGGTTTGCTTGAATTTACTGGATGGATCCTACTACTACTCCCCAGTCCTGATCAGACACTGTATATGCACTTTCAACTGTCTCTGAACAGTGCCAACAGGTGTAGGCTTAACATCAGAGTTAGCCTCATTTCACTCACATTAAGTGGCGCTGTATACAGGCTCTATGGCTGAACTACTGCAGGCTGACACAACGCGCTTCTCCAGGTCAGCAAATGTGGCTGGTATGTTGGAACAACAGCTCTGGATACTTAAAATACTAACAAAATGAAGATATAAGAGTGAGCTAAAAGCTATCTACCAGTCCCTAGTCCTTTTAATGATAACATTAACCTAAATTACACTCACTTCCTTCAGGTAGAGAATGACTCGATCAGCTTCACTTTCAACTTTCTTCACTAAAGGCATTTTCTTTAGCTGAAAATAAGGGAAAAAATGTCAGAAAGACTCTAACAGAAAGCAGAAATATTCAGGGATATTTGTCTTTGTGAGAGCACGGGGAAAATGTTACATGGCCAAGGAAACCCTTGGGGCAGAGGAAGGCAAGGTGGGGCCTGGAGGAGACTTTGGATATAAAGATTTCTTGGGAAGAAAAGAACCGTGTTTCTCTACCCACAGGAATGATCACAGTTCTGCATACAATCCTGTATGATGGACACCATCACCATTCCCATCCCAGCTGGACACAAACTCGCAGTCTCACCTCTTCCAATGAATCTGCCACAGGGCTGTATCCAGACAGCAGCTCCACTTGGATCAGGACCATGTTGGTGGACACACGGTTCCCTGTGTAGCTGCAGCAGGAACCCAGTAACTAATGTTACTTTCTGAGGCACGATCTCCAGATACTCCAGCCCAACTTTGGTGCTTAAGTGGAGGAATCTGCCTTTCCTTCCAGTGTTTCTCCTGTAAGCATACCTGTTCCTGTACTGTAATAAATCTTTGTGCTTTCCCTAATCTGTCTTCTAATTGTGCTGAGCCAAGGAGAATGAATTCCTCAGAAGGCTTCTGGACTTAGTTTCTCTAGCCATGGCAGGGAATATCACATCCTCTGCCTGCTCTCTTGGTAGTTCTGTCACAAGTCAGGTAGGGATACAGCAGAGGAAAGCAGTGTGGCAGTCAAGCAGGAGCAGAGGAGGGAAGACTTAGGAATAAGTGTCAGCAGTCAGTCCCACAGGAGCTTCAGATCACTAATGTTTTGAGACCTAATCCTAGAAGGGGGTGAGACCCGTAGACCTTGGGAGAACTTGTGGTGACTGGCATGATGATGAGATAGGACTATAGACAGAGCTGTCCTTCTGGGGCCCTGTACCTTTCACCCAGCTGAGGAGAGCATAGTTAAATGAATGGGGACATCTTAGCACTTGGACCTCATGAGTGAAGGAATCCTGCCCATCAAGAGACTGACGTGGTGCCAGAAGCCTCTTAGCACAAGGGGAGGCAAGGAGCAATTGAGTGTCTCCTACCGAGCATGAATGGTGACAGGGAACTGGGTGGCATTGGGTGCGGTGCACTCTGTCTGCACAGACATGGCAAAGGTGGCGTCGCTCCTCAGTGGAGGGATGTGGTACCGCAGAATGGCCTGTCAGGACAGAAAGAACCTAGCTGGCCGAAAATAGCAGGTGTTTTGCTGGTTAGTGTTCTTGTCTAGCATTTGGCTGCTGTTTTCTGTCTTGCAGGGGTGTAGGAGAAAACTATGTGGCGTAAGTGGAGGTTCTGATAGTGCACTGCTCCTGGTTGTGTTCACTGGGCTTCTTGGAGAAGAGTTGCAGCTCTGCCTGGGTGAATATAATTCAGACTTCATTTGGGGAATTGCTATTCCCTTCCTGTTGGATCCTAGCTACTCTTCCAGCCTTGAAGCCCAGATTCTTGCAAGTCACTGCAGCAGTTTGTTTTCATTCTTGTCTAAGTAGCAAGGTGAGAAGTCCCCTCACTTTCAAGGCTTTTCCCCAAACAGACCTTTTCTCCCTGGCTGGGCTTACCTGCAGGAAGAGGCACCCACGGCCCTGCACACGCACAGTATAATCTCGGGGAATGGCTGGCAGCTCCACTGTCTGCAGCAGGAGGCGATTGGTGTTGCCTACTCGGATGTTTTGGTTGAAACCCTCAGAGGAGAGAGAAGCCTGAAGATCAGGGCCATCCTTGCTGAAGGTCTTGGTTGCATATAGGGCTAGGGCTTCCAGAGCAACCACTGTGTCCTGAGGAAAGAGAAGCACATTGGGCAAAACAGAATCCCTGCTTCCTGCGGATGCCCAGTCCTTAGCCTTTCCCTCTCTCATACTGCAGCTACAGCACAGTAAGTGTTGCACTTTCCCCTTGGACTTTTAGCATGGGATTAGCTCAGAGGAATACAAATATTCGCCCTTTCCCAACTCCCAGGAGCTGTAAATACATAACTCTTTTTTTTCTCCACCCCCCCCCTCTCTTTCCTGCGGATGCCCAGTCCTTAGCCTTTCCCTCTCTCATACTGCAGCTACAGCACAGTAAGTGTTGCACTTTCCCCTTGGACTTTTAGCATGGGATTAGCTCAGAGGAATACAAATATTCGCCCTTTCCCAACTCCCAGGAGCTGTAAATACATAACTCTTTTTTTTCTCCCCCCCCCCCTTCTTTTTTTTTTTTTCTTTTTTACTACAGGCTGTGCTGGAACCCATTGCTCTCATAAACCATAGCTGACAGCAGGTTCTCTGCTAATGATGGCTCAAGGGGATTACCTGGGTTGAAGCAAAGCCTCCATAAGGGTTTTGCTGCTTGGTGAGCCAAGACACAATCTGGGATGCCTTCCTGATTTCATCTGAAGACAAACTTGACTTTGAAAGGTGAGCCTTGAGGATACTAGATGTCAACTCCACATCAACAGATGGAGCCCGATACCAATATAGGGAGTCTTCTTCCTGTTTGGACTGTTGACTCCAGAATATTTGGTCATCTAGAGGTGGAGTGGGAACACTTATGGAGTATGTAGCTGTATCTAATGACCTTGGAGTCCTACTCGGCTCCTGTGCCTAGGTATTGAGTGAACATGTACATTGGACAAGATATGAGTGCATATCTTCCTATTTGATCCCCCCTGCCCCCGGCTTTTCCCAGTAAAAACCTAGGCCTGCAGGCTGGGAAGGAGCTCTACAACATCCATGAATCTCCCCTGGTTTGGATGACTGGGAAATCAGGACTGTGAGATCATCTATAGAGCAAGTCTGTCTCACAATATGGATATAGCTGTGACAGCTTGGCAAACAGAGGCTATCCAAGACTTTGGCTCCCCACGGTGCCCACCACTGCTGCCCTGCATTCCTTTGGTTGTTCTGCCCTGGGATCTCCACACGGTTCTGCCCATGACCCTCTCTCCTGCCCCATGGTCTTTGGTACCTGATATTATGGCCGCCTTATCCAATCTTTTGAGGATTTTCTGCCTGAGAGCCTTATCACCTGCTACTGCAAATGCGTTTGCAGCTAGGGCCAGGCTGTAGAGGTTGGAACTGCTGGCATCAGCATTGACCAGGTCCTTCATACATTTCAGAGCTTTCCACACAACTGGGTCCTAGGATACAAATGAAAGCACACTGTTTGCTGACAGGGTGTATGGGGTGGGAAAGCAGCCTTGATGTGTGCAGAGAGGATGGAAATAGGGACAGGACACAAGGGGAGAATTTTGGTAACGTACCCCTGTGTGGCCAAAGGTAGAGTGCCAGTGCACTGCCTTATGAGAGGCTGCACCCACAGCCCGTCCCTGCTGCCAATACTCACAGAGCGTGGCATCCCTGAGTGTATGAGAGCTGTGACGATCGCAGAGGTCAGCCCCAGTCCTTCCTCCACTGCACCCTGCAGCCACCACAAAACAGAGAACAGGAGGGCTGCCATGAGGAGAGAGAGGGAGAAGTTTTCCATTGCCTTCTGCTCCATGAGCAAATTCCAAACCAGTGCAGGCAACAGTGCTGGTCCTATTCCTTCACTAAGGAAGCGCCAGGGCTAGTATCTGCTCTTGCAGGTCCTGCTTGCTGGGGCACTTCTCAGCCACAATGCCCCAAGCTCTTCTAGGTAGCTGATTCCCACCCTCTGCTGAACACATTCCCCTTTCCCCTCCCCTGCCAAAGGTTTTCAGTAGCAGATTTCAGTGCCAGGGGAAAGTGGTGTTCCCACAACCTAACTGCAAGGTGGCACCTCAGTTGAGGCCCAGGGCAGTGGCAAGGGTATGGAGGAGCAAAAGAAATGGTAGCTTTTGCAAGGGGAGTTTTTAATTATCTGAGGTCCTACCCACTGAACTGCTGCTGGCTCCGCTTTGGTGATACACTGTGTGTGTCTGTGCATGCACAAATGCTGTGTTTCTGAGTGTGGAGGGAGCTTCCCTGGCAAGGTGAATCTCATATGAGTGGCTGCCATCAATCTCCATTCACTCCATTTCTGACTGTCTCTGTACATGGGGGAACTCAGACTGAAGGACAAATGGCAGCTTAATAATGGGAAAGGAAGCTAAAGCACTTTACCAAGGGAATAACACAGAGCTTGGAAACCTTTTTAGCGTTTTTTTTTTTTTAAAGACATGTTAGCTTTTGGGATAGGGCTAGGGCAGGGCACTGGTTCAGTGCGTATTATCAAATGTAAACCTTCATCATTCATAACATGAAAAAGTGCCACCATGACTAAGCACAACCCTGAGTGTCATCCAAGGGTGACCTTGGGCACACCAGAGCCTCCCTCCTGCAGTAGGGTTCCTCTGTTCTTGGCACCCAAATTGGCCCAGAAAATGAAGATGCTCTGAGGTACCTAATGAACAGCCAGGACATATCATACCATCAGACCGTTGTTGAAGAGCTTCCCCACACTCTTGAAGCAGCCAGATGGAGTCTGACTTTTAATCAGGGCACTGGCAGCATCCTTTATATTCTGCTCATCTATGTGGATGAAGTCCTGGGCTTGGCTGAAGGTCTTGAGGACAAGAGCAGTAAGCCTAGAGCCAAGGAAGGGAGATGAAAGTTGGTCTGAACCAGTCACTGATGCCCATCTCCAGTAGGAGACAGGAGCCTCTGTGTCTTCCACTGTCTCATCCCTGGAGAAATACCAGCAGGCCAGAGCCTCTGTGTAGATGGAGACTTGGAAGCAATGCACATGAGATAGGTGCTTTTGAAGCTTGAGCTCAGATCCATTTGCAGCAAGAGATAAAAAAATTCACTGACAGTTCAGTGCTTCCCCCAGATCCCTGCCGATTCCAACAGGGTGCACTTAAGTGATTTAAAGCCAGGAGGGTTGGTATTTAGTGAGCTCACACAGTCCCTATCCCAAACCTGTTTGGGCACAAAAGACTCTGGAAAACCTGGGAAGAAGAAAGCTTTGCAGCAAAGTTTTCAGAATCAGCCTCAGTGAGGGTGCCCAAGCACAAACAGTCAAACAGGGGTACCTCTAGTCAGTTCATTGGCACGGTTCTCTTCCAAAAATCTCAGGAGCAGTTTCCATTCAAAACTCCGCACCTTCAGACTCCCTCAGTTTCCCCAGGCCAAAATCCAAGCCAGCTTGAGCCTGACTAGATCAAGCTGTTGTTCCTCAACTGTGTATGGATATCTCTGCTTACCATGTATTCCCTGGCTCACTTCCTTCCCCAAAGGCACTGTATGAGCCATCTGTGTGCTTGTACAGGAGTTGCCGCTGATATCCTGTGGGAAGAGGCTGAGATTAGTGAAGATGTTTTGTACTGTCGTGTTCTTAAGGTGACAACCTGCCCAGGATTGCCTGCTGATCATTATAGAGAGCATTGTCTCCGAGGAGTTCAGCAGAGGGCTTTCAGAGGGTGCCGTGCACCCCTTGTTCAGCTGAGAGTTGGCAACCTGATTCACACTGCTGTAATTCCCATGGCGCCAGGCAAGTGATGCTGTGCAAACCCTGTTCGGCACCAAGCCTCTGCTGAGATACTCACTGCACAACCTATTGTAGTGGACTTCACCAGCTTAATAACCCAACACGAGCAGAAATCCACTCACCGCTTTCCAGATAGCCAATTGCCTTCTGTTTAATTTCTGGAGTCAGTTGTCCTGTTTCTTCGAGGTATCGTGTGATAAAGACATTGGGGGCAAAATGAACCATGTTCTGCTCACCACAGCCACTGGACATCTGGAGGAGCTCGTCTATGTTGTCCAGTGCTGTTCCCAAAATGTCACCTGTAGGACAGAACCACAGCTTTGGGAGCTTTACATATTCTTGTGTGTAAAAAATTTCTGGTCTCACCGATTCTGCAGATAACCTGCTAAGACTAGTCTCAGTTCACCTCTGCTCACACTAGGGTGACCTTAGTGTCTATAGAGCCCTGTAGGAACAGTGATATGGTAGTTGCCTGTCTTTCCCTTGGCTGGGTGAAATTATATGTCCATCTGGCCCAGTGTCACTTGTATAAGAGAGATGGGATGTTTCTCTGGAAGACGAAAAGGCCCAATATCACACCTCACTGTACACATTCCCTTTGCTAAAGCAGATGTAGTGGCACCAGAAGAAAAGACTCCTGCAGGGAGAAATCTTACCTTCCAAGACCCGCCTAAATCTCACCTAAGAAAGAGATGTGGGCTTTCTCTGACCCAAGGATCCTGTTCTCTGGCATAGTGAAAGTGATTGTCTCTGAAGCTGAAGTTCCTGCAAATGGCAAAAGCATCAGAACATCACCACACAGGAAGGAGATGGCAGACCCACAGGTATCCCCAGGAGATGGTGTAAACAAGGCTGGGATCACCTCATCAGGTGGTGAAATCAGCATTCAAAAGAGAGGATGACACAGATCAAGCCACCCACTGATGAGTGACTGTGATACAGTTAGGCAATAGCTTGGTGCTGCCAGGAGCTTGTAGTACTGGGCAGAGCTGAATTGCTTTGCCTGCCCATAAAAGCTCCAAAATCCCTGACTTTCCGCTCCCCATGCACCTCCAGATAGTCCTAGAGTTGTTCACAGACCACACTGCTTCTATTCGTTCTCCTTGCTGTGTGTACATGTACGGCCCCAGTGGTAAGACAGTCCCTGTCTTCGGGATACCTGCACCTACCTTTAGGGCACAGGAGTGAGGTGTGGGTCTTTTCCTCCAGCAGCCCTTCTGCCTGGTGGGGAAAAGGCCGGTCAGCTCAGAAGGGAGAGCAGAAAAATGTGATAGCAGCTGCGCAGCACCCGACATTCCTGCAAGCACCTCTTCCATCCTCATGAGCTATGCAAAGGGCCTCACATAGACAGCAGGGACATGTGTGCCAACAGTGACGTTTCACTGGGAAGTAGGTTTCTAAGCTGCTACATGGCCTCTGCCCCTACTGGCCTGCTAGCAAGCACTTCTGACATTTCTGTCCCACTGAGTGGCGGTGCTCAGCTTACACCCTGACTCAACCTATCCTTAGAATCACTCCTTGACCAGCATGCCTGGGAAACATGCCTACCTGCCTAACCAAGTCTGCCCTCCCAGAGCCACTCACTGGACCATTTTGAGCCTGACCCAGTTCCGACCTTGCCAGGACCCTGAAGCATACTCTGACCTTCACCAGCAGGTGTTTAACCACTGTGTCCTTCCCTCCAGACTCTGGTGCAACAGCTGTACTCTCAGTGCAAACACCTTCCTGCTCCATCACCTCAGCAGTGACAGTGAAATTCACCTTCCCTAAAGAACAAAACATCAAAAGGCCAGTTGGCACATCCATCCCTACGTTTTTGTTTGCTCAGCCTAGGGCTGCCCACTCATGCTTTGCGTAATAAGTCACTCCGCCTTCCAGCCCAGCTCTGGTTTCTTCAAGCATCTCTGCCAGTGCCTCCCACTTCTGCCCCTCCCTTGTCCCCTTACCTAATTTTGTAGCCTTCACGTCCCAGAAAAATGTTTTTGCTGAATCGGGACACAGACAAATAGTGAACCTGACATTTGCATGCACAAATTCAAAATCCCTGGAGTCCATTAGGCTAAGCTGGAGCTAGAGGTGAAAGAAAAGGGAGTTAGAGTTACGGAGCTGCTGCTGTGTTTTTCCTTTCAGCTCCTTGATCTAAATGTCAGTTAAGCCCAGAAAACCCAGGTGAGTATGATGATGGCCTTGTTGCAATATCTGTGGGCCACCAATAGTCACAATCCTGTAGGGTTGAGCTTATGGGGAAAGATAAGATGGACAGAGATGGCTCTGCATGAAGCTTTGTGAAGAGCCACCTTGGTGTCTTTTAGCCAGTGCCTGAGGAGACCCCTGTCTGGGTCTCTATCAGTGAAGAACTATTACCACACATCCCCCTGCCCAACAACCATCCTGGAGGGAACCACTCACCACCATGCACTGCTTCAGGTAGCTGAAGACTTTGACTTTCAGGGGAAATGACTCTCCCCGGAAAACAGAGTAGGGCAAGGTCGGTTCCACGAAGAAAGGCTTGAAGCTCCGCAGGCTGGTGGTCTCTGAGATTCCCAACCCATGGCTCTCTGAGGTGCAGAAGGTCATGGCTCTCCAGTCTGTGATACTGTCGGGTACTGTGACAGCTAGCTCAGCAACCCCTGAATCACTGAGGGTAAAAGAGAGTGGAAGGGGTTGTCCCCATCCCTGAAAAGATCTCTTTTGGGAAGACAAATGCAGAAGGACTATGAACTGGAATTGTGTGTGAAGGTGTGGGATTCCTAGGGAGTAGGAGAGAGGTGTGGGAAAGATAGTAAACAGGTGGTCAAGGAAGGTCTGAGAGGCAAATGCAAACCAATAGTTTCTTCTGGACAGTGTTGCACCTCAAATTCTTGTTTTGTGTGGGCACACAGGGCTCTCAAGGTTCCATGTTATACACCCAGCCTGTGTCAGGGAGTACTGTGTGACACTTCCACCACACTACCACACAAACTCCCAACCACAGCTCTGCAGTCATCATTATAAATGTCACTTACAGATTTGCACACACAAAATGGAAGATGGTCCCAGCCCTGAAATGGGCATAATCCAGCTAAATGAGATGGAGAGGTAGAGATCCTATTTTACAGATGGAGAACATTGGCATATGGGAGAATTAGGAAAGCTAAGAAGTGCGAATAAGGGGAGAACAGTGGATGCTGCATAACGTGACTTTAGCGAGGCCTTTGACACAGTTTCTCATAGTATCCTTGTAGCCACATTGGTGTGGACTGGACAAGTAGATGACAAAACGAGCAGAAATTTGCTGGACCGTTGGGTACAATCCAGTTGGTGTCTGTTTACCTGTGGCATTCCTCAGGGACTGATACTTGGGCCAACAGTGCTTAATGGCTTTATTAAGCCATTAAGACCTGAATAATAGGAGAGAGGACATCCTCAGCAAGATTAGCAGACTGTACCTTGTTGGGGAGGGGTTCCTGATATGCTGGAGGTAAAGGTTTCTATTAAGAGGAACCTTGACAAGCTGGAAAAATGGGCTTGAAAATGGGTAAATACAAAATTCTGTATCTGGGATGGAATAATACCATGCAACAGTACAGGCTAGGCAGTGACTGGCTAGTAAGCAACTTTGCAGGAAAAGAGGTGGGGGTCCTGGTGGATAACAAGTTGAGCATGAGACATCTCATGTGCCCTTACAGTAATGAAGGCCATCTACGTCTGGACTGTATTAAGAACACTGCAGCCACTGGGTTGAGAAAAGTTATTTTTTCCCCTCTATTCCTTCCTCGTAGGGCCACATCTGGAGTACCATGTCCCATTTTTGCCTTCCAGTATAAGAAAGGTATTGACACACTTGAATGCATCCACTGGAGGACTATCAAGATGGTCAGGGGGCTGGGACATTTGATGTACAAGAAGCTGAAAGAACTGAGGTTTTCAAACTTAAGAGAGAAAGGCTAGGAGAAGACCTTTCTACTTTCTCCAGCTACCGAATAGAAAGGTGTAGGAACAATGGAACCAGTCTCTTGAGGTGCGTATTGATAGGATGAAAAGTAAGAGATGCGAGTTGGAACATTGGAAATTCTGAGCTGAGATAAGAAAAAAAATACCATAAGGATAGTCAAACACTGGAACAGGTGCCCAAATAGTTTGTCGAATCTCTGCCCTTGGAGATACAATCTCACCTGATCTAACTGGACTTGCCTTGTGCAGGATGTTGAGCTGCAGACCTCTGGAGACCTCTTCATCCTAGAGGATTCTGTGATTTTAAGTTCCCCAGGATCATTTGGAAAACCTCAAGCAGAGCCAGGAACTGAACCAAACCTTGATTGTCCTTATCCACTTCTTCACACCTCCCTTTTCTTTCTTGGCTCAGAAGGCAATAATACCTTGGCTCTGCTCCTGCCCATTCCCTCTCTACTGAGGCTGGTAGGGGGTCTGGATCCCTGTGGGGTCACAGCCCATAATTACTCACCTGATGGGAACCAGAGTCCAGATGAATGTCTCTGGAAACCAGGTACGTACCGGCCCTGCCTTGCTACCCAGCTCAACATGCTCTGACTCAGCGCGTTCAACAGCAGCATCTGTTTCTGGGTTCAAGTTGTCCGAGCCTGCCAGCTCATCATAAGCTATTGGGAATACAAGCATGCATTCAAAGGCAGAACAACTGCAAGGTCAGGATAGAGTTCAGCTGGGAAAAGCTCAGCTCTCCATCCCTCCCACTCCCACTATGGTCCCCCTTGTCCTCTCCAAGATACCCTCAACCTACTTCGCCATTGTCTTCCACAACAACCCAGGAGACCACGTGGATTCCAGCGCGTGTGTGCTCCCCCATGAGGGAGCTACCTGCTAACACTTTTGCTCTCAGCCCTTGCAGAAAGGCACAGATACTGCCCAGTGCCAATCTTGGCTCTTTCTCTGGCAAAGGCAAGACCTTTCCTAGTCTTACAAATGAATGTTCCTTCTTGAGACAGCTGCCTCATTTCCTCATGTTTCTCTTGCCTCAGGACACAGTGGTTGCTCTGGAAGCCCTAGCCCTGTATCCCTCATTTTCCCCCTTGACCATATTATCTTCCTGCCTGCCAGCAGAAGCTTCCAAGCAGGTTCTTCCTGTGCAGCCACCCCTTCACCCCTCCACTACACTGGACACACACACGTGTCAGGACCCTGCCCCTCTTCCTGTGGTGCAGATCTCCTGTGCAACCTCCCACTCATGTCTGGAAGCCATCCCCAGTTCCTCAGCACACTGCATGTTCAGCTGCCCTTGTGCAGCCTGTATGTTACCCGTGATTTCCAAAGAAACAGGATAAATCGAGATGTACACATGTAGTCGTAGTGGTAAGTGGTCTGGGTGCGGCACTCAATTGGAGACTTGATTTTAAGGCTGGTTAAAAATGTTAGACCTGAATTCTGGAGGAAAGATGGGGAGGAAAAGAAGGTAGATTTCAGTGGAGGTCTGAGGGTCTGTCTCTGCTCCCACCTCCCAGCATGTCAGCCACCCTATGTTGTTGCACCTCAGCCTGACTTGTGAATTTATACAGGGAGAGAATGCAGAGCCACCCTGCTCCCAAAGCCAGTCCTGGCCCCTCATGCCAAAGCAGGCTTTCTCCATTCAGAATTATGGGGGTGACCACTTGCATGTGCGTGCCCCCACATAAAGCCGTTATTTTGGCACCACAGTTTGCTGCCCACCCTAACACAGATTTGTTCTCATCTTTCACCAGCTATTCCTTTCTACTGTTCTTCCTCTCTTTTACCCAGTCCCCCTTCTCTCTCAGGTGCTTTGCTTTTCCAACCTCCGATTTTCTCTGACTCATGCTGACACTCCCCTCTCTTTCAAACCCCTAGAAAGTATGAGGGTCTTGAGCTTGGGATAAATGAGGAGCTGGGTTCTAGGCATCTGCCCGATCAATGGGAATTTATCAAGCTGGGAGCGTAGTGTGTCAGAGAACTCTTAGTGCAGAAGCTTGGCAAATTCAGAACCTGAATTTGCCAGTGTTTACAGGAACGCCTTTCCGTGAAGCTACCCAGCACTGACCTGGGATACAAAAGGGCTCTGATATTTCAGGTTTTCTGGAAATTAGATTTACCTTCAGAAGTTCATAAACATCTGGTTGGGACACTGCATAAGAGTATCTGTCATACATGAATGGTGACATTGTTCCTGGTGGAAGGGTGGTCTGAGGGGAACCGATGATTCCTGGGCTCTTGTGGATAGTACAGTAGTCACTGTAAGAGTCTGTGAGGGTGCTGGGGTGCTCTTGAGAATAGCTGAACATATTGTACACCTGCAGACAGAGAATGAGAACAGTACGTGTCAGTGTGAGAGGTGGGAAGTTTTTCATTTCTATCCAGAGATTTTCTGTGACCGCAGAGGCAGAGCTCGGATCCTGCCTGCCACGACAGCCCAGCCCCAAAGATTTTTGAACTTCATGGAGACCCTCCACAAGTTTTAGATGCGTAGCACCAGAGAGGAACATGAACCCCTCTGGGGTACAGCTGCATGGCTGTACAATTCAAGGGTCCTTAGACCCAACGCATCCCAGGTCTAGAGGAGAAATGAGACCCTTCCACTGCCAAGGTATCACTTACAGTCCAGTCTGTAAATGGAAGGACTGTCTGGTTCATGTGAGCTGGAACAAAGACGTGGAGCCTATCCATTGGCATTGGGTATTTGGGTATTTTTTTTAACATAACACTTTTTTTCAGAGTGCTGTCATGAATTGGTTCAGGAGGTGGGAGCGTCTTGCCATTTGGTTGACGCTGTGGCAAAGTTCTCTAAGTTTAACAAGGATGCGACTTCGGGCGGTACTTGGAGATGACAGTGGGTTATTCTATTAGATCCCTCCATAGAGACTGGAAATTTTCACTGGTGTTTGATGTTGGCCTTCATTTTTTTCTCATTAAGCCGTGTCTCCATTCAAGTACTTGTTATATCCACTGTGCCTTATTAAACAGCGACTGCAACCAGATACTCAAAAGGCAGCTCTCCAATATTAGCAAGGCTCAGTACTAAAGTGACTCACACTATCCCTAGATAGCTCAGCCTCTGGCCTCAGGAGAAGGACGCTCTGGTCTACAGCACGGATACTACATAAGGAGCCTGGTGCAGCCTGCAAATAGAGATGGACAGCTGATCCTGGGAGAGCCACCGTGTCTGAGAAGCCAAGCTTCACCTGAAACAGCAGAAGAAAGAGGGACTGAAGACACTGACAGAGGAAGGAAAGAGGAGACTGTGGCTACTGGATTCTGCTGGGCATCTATTGCCATTTTGCAGTTAATTAGCTACCCTCCAGGCTACCTGCCCCCTTACATTTTGTGCACTACTTACATGGTTCCTGAAGCACTTGGAGACTTTCAGACTGAAGGTGTCAGCTGCCACTTGTCCCTCAGGGAAGGCAGTGTAAACAAAGAGGGTAGCCATCGGTGAAATAAGGTCAACGGGAAGAGAGACATTGAAAGCCCCTCTATACTGACCTGAAGGAAGAAGGAGAAATAGAAAAAGTAAAGGAAGAGGCAAGGAAGTCCCTTTCCAAGGATTACAGCAGCAACATGCTCATCCTCTATAATATTTCTGTGCAGTTACTTGGATAAAAACTATTCTGCCTTGCTTCTGGGGAGGCCACAGCTAGACCAGGATGTAGGTTAGTGCCATTTTGCAGCAGTGACCTTACATCATGAGGGATCTTGGCAACAATGTGCCCTTGGAAGAGAAATGACTTTCCACCTGAGTCCAGGAAAAAGATTCTGTGAGTTTTCTTGGAGGTCTCTGATAATTTCTGCTTGGCAGATAAACTCCGCCAATTTCATCATTTGATCAGAAAAAAAGATAAATAGGGCAATTAAAAGACAGAAGAGAAAGAGCATATTTAACATTTCCTCATGATTTTTTGTGCCAGCTTTGTTGTTTCTTGTTCTCAGATCTCTTTTCTTTCACTTAGGCTGGAAGGGCTTTCCTGTTGGGTCTTTAAATCTGTTCCTTGTATTTAGATGCTCTTACCTGAGGGTGGATCAAGACGTACTGTTGTTTGGCCATGATGCACAAGGGATCCTCTGGCCAAAACCTAAGGGGTAATGAACAGAGCAAAGGGTTGACAGCGCCTCTGCTCCAACAAAGGGCTCTGTGCTGACACAGACCTGTTGCAAAGCTGACCTCACTGCCAGCAATGCCCTGCACTCACCAGGTGGTAGAAGTCTGCTCCAGCAGCCCCATGTCCCAGCTCTGTGTCTAGGATGTGATAGTGCACAGTGACCTGCTGCATGTCCCCGCAGGGCAGCATTGCCTGCACTGGCTGGATCCTCACAGAGCTGCGGCTGGAAGAGTAGAAAGCCCTCAGCGTGAGGGATGCAGTGCCATAAGACACCCTCACATTCTGACCGCTTGTGTCCTCCGGCTGGGTCTTTGCCTGTGGCACAGAAAAGGTGGCTTGGTGTCTGAAGATTTCTTACAGCTCTCCCCGCACCAAAACCAAGACTGCCTGGACAGTGGGCTCTGAAGTCCCCCATGGTAAGATGTCTATTTCCACCTAAACCAAGCTCAGTGGCCCCCTTTCTGTCGAGTTTGGCATTGCCCGTTCCACCACGCTCTGGGGTAACTAGTGCCTAAATGGGAGGCAGGGAGCTGTGTACTGCTAGGGCTTGGGCTACAGCCTGAACTGCAATGCTGCTGCTACCCTGGGAGCAAGCCAGATCATCAGACTGTGTAGAGTAGCTTATGAGTCCCTGGATCCCCTATTCCTTTTCCCCTAGATTTGTCATTTCACTACTTCATGCCTCAGTCTCCAGGCTATATTGAGACAATGGCATAGACTACAGGTCTGAGTGATGTGTTGCTTAGTGCTAGCTCAATCCAGTGTAATTATTGGGCTTAACCTCTAGTAGGACTTTACTGCTGTTGTCCCACGCTGATGTCTCTAAGGTGAAAGAGGCCATCCCAGTGTCATCTGTGAAGTAGGACTTCGTCTGCTTTCTGCTACCATAGGACACTGTAAGAATCACCTCCTTGTTCTTCAGGTGTGTCCCATTGGCACTTTTGAGTTCCAGCTGTAATGATGCAGAGAATAGTCAGAGAATTGGAGGCCTCAGGACTGAAAATCTACCTCCCAGTAGAAGTCCCAATTCCTCTCTCTGCAAAGGGACTTTCAGTGTGAACTCTAACTCCTCCAACCCCTCCCCATTTATGCAGCAGCCATCTCATCTGGCAAAGCCATGCGCCTATCCTGTGGTCACATCTTTGGATTACCTCCTGGTAGAGATGTCAAAGGAGAGACTGGGACAGAGGAGTGTACTAGCAGCTTTGGGCAGCTCAGAGCAAGGGGATCCCTCTGTGCTTCTGTGCCCACCACAACTCTTAGGCCCAGCTGCAGGGCTTTCCATGTTTCTGCCCTGTTCACTTACATTTCCATAGTAGGGAGCTCCTTGCTGATAGTAGTAGCTTGTCCCCCAGAATTGGAGATTCGTGATATCAAAAGTGACCTTGCAGTTTTCAGTGGTGTTGAACTCCACTCCTAAGAAAGACAGAAGGTGCATGCAGATGAGTATCATACATCTGAGCAAAGGCAGCAAGGTTGGATGGACTGAGGTAAGGGACGGACTATCACTCATAGAGGATTCTAGTTTCCCTGAGTAACTACGGGAGTCATTTAACGCACACACTTGGCAGTAGTGCCTCCTACATTCTGACCTGCTAGAATGACAGCAGTCTACCAGGAGGTCTCTACCAGACAGCTCCAAAATGCTTTTTCTGACTTTGTTTAAGATGGTCCTACTCATAATTGTCCACTTGCATTCTCCTCACATTCTCACAGCAGAGTCACTAGGAGGCAACATTTTTCCCCACATTAGTTTACAGACTGCTGTCTTGTCACGTGGTGCCCATCTGAAATCGCTGCACTTGTTTGCTAAGTGAATGTGGGTCACTGTTTTCAGCAAGGGTCTGCAAAACATTTTCTTGTAAGGAAGGGTTTGTAAAATTTTGTAAAAGAGGAAACCCTACAGCATGGGATATGTAACAGTAGCTCTGGACTCATCTCCCTATCTGGGATGTGGAGATAAATCTGACGAGGAGCTATTAACCAGTTAGAGCCTTGGTCATCACTGGTTGTTCTGAGTATCTCCCCGTTCCAGTGGACTTTCCTAGAGTATGGTTTAAGAACAAAAGAATCCATCCTGGCCCACTTCTGTGCACATTTCTACTCTAACTAGAAGATAAGAAAAAGCAGCTTTTGCCCATCTCTGCCAAACCAAGGTGACTTTCAGAGCTAGACTGGCCACAAAAGCTAGTGGAGAAGCAACCATACTGGTAAAGCCCATCCTACAACTGGGAGAACTCACATGTCCTATGTGAGTCAGACCTGGTTGGTATGGTACACGAGAACATCCATGCTGCCATCGTGCTCCCACGGGACACAACCCTCTGAACACTTTGACCCCATGGGAGCCAGTGCAGAAAGCTCCAGTGGTTTGATGGGAAGACACAAGGATCCATAAGGAGTCTTACAGATGAAAACCCAAAGACAAGCATGTTGCATGAGTGTAAAGTAAAAATTTTCCACAAAGTTTAAAATTTTTTTTTGCTACCTGTTCCACTTTCTTTCAGAAAAGCTACAGCTTCCAGGTTGAAATCATAATTGTCACCACGCTTCTTGTGGTAGATCTTAATATTCACCTCAGTGGCAAAGCAACCATCTTCGTTTGTCTGGGGATGTGAAATTGTATCTGTTAACCAATCATGAATACACTAATCCCTTCTGCAGTGCAAATCAAACCCAAGGTCCAGAAGTCCAAAAGTACATGACTAAGACACTTGAATTAAAGCACCCATACTAGCATAAAACGTACTTCTTTTCTGTGGAGCAGTCACTAATAGGAGATGCTGTTTCACACGTGTGTCATCTTTACGCACTCACTCATGTGCCAGTAGCAAACATGAATCGTCACTTCTCCCTGACAACATGATTTCTTCTGCTAAGGTGGGATCTATTTTTAAGGTATGTGCTGGGTTACTTAAAATATATAAACAAATATAGATACATTCATTCAACCCTAGAGATGAATGAGTAAAGTCTGCACTGAGCTGAATTGTTTGCTTAGATGCAAGAGATAATTTCTGTCTCCAAAACAGCTGTTTCTGGGAAACAGCACATAGGGGTTTACACTGGATTAAAAGGTGGTGCTAAGAAGCATCGAGTGGAATTGAATCGATGTGGACGGTGTATGTATTTTTTATTGCCCTGGTGCAACACCTGTTTTGTAGGCAAATCTGCAATAGTTTGCCTACAGATGCTTCTTCCTTTGAGTGCATCTAAGTGCAGTCAGAGAAATCACTGAGAAGGGCTAAGATTGCTACACTGGGGGATTGAGGATATATCAGTAATTCATCCCTGAGCAAACAGCATGCTGCTTCAATAGCTGATGTCTGTCCCACTCCTTGCTTTCGTATTCTTCCCTTTCTTTGCCCCTGTTCCTCTCTTTTGCAAGAGGAGTGGATGTCCCACGTGCTCACCTTACCAGTGTAATCCTTGCAAATACTGTGCTTGGCTTTGGAAGACTTCCGATTATAGTGGATATGTTTACGGCACACCACAACCTTCACACTACCTTGGACTGGTTTACCATATGTGTACCTGGCAAACACAGCAGAGTCGACTTACACTCACATACAGAAACACTGGCTCAAGGGTGAATAATATCAGCTTTAGCCTGCGGTTTGATTGAGACAGAAGGCAGTGGTGGGTGAGTTCTCTCTAAGTCAACACTAGTTCCACCAGGCATTGTGCTGGCCACAACTTGAGTCATTATTCCTTCCACGCTGGGATTAATCAACGCAGCAGAAGTATTGTATTGTATTGTAGGGCACATGCCCCACTGAAGGGATCCACTGCCACACTTTAAAACTCACAGAAAAATAATTAGGGAGAGAGGGTATGGAGAAAGGTGAGAGTCCAGGAGAATTCCTTAGCAAAGGATGCCAGGGTAACAGACTTTGGGGTAGGAGTAGGGTTGGCAAAGACCTTTTTTAGCTCAGTTATTGATAGCTATGCAGGTTCCAAACCAGTAAGAATGCACCTTCTGTCATAAGTCAGCTCACATGCCACAGATGTGGAGGCGGAAGTTCTCCTCCAGGATGGTGACCACCTGAGGCATCTGGATGGAGACACTGAACTTGGGCAGCACTGTGTAAAAGCAAGAGACATATAATCCAGTGAGAATATAGAGAGCTTATTCGTTCCAATCCTCCCCAAATGGTTGTTCACAGAAAAGTCTCTCCTTTCATTCCCTGACTACAGCACAGGGCCTGGTAGCAATGCACCAGCAGCTCAGCCAGGAGAGTGCGGTGGGAGTAGGCAGCCTTAGTCTCCTCCCCAGAACATAGCTATGGGACAGTGCCTCAGTCCATCCTCAGGACATGGGGGAGGAGAAAGCCAGTGGGCCTGAGTGAAAGCCAGTGATTACACATACTGGCAGGCAGTTGGATATCTCCAGGTGCCAGCACAACTAGAACAGCTGTTCACAGATCCATGGCACGTTCAGCTCTGTGTGAGAGAGGGGTGCTGGAGGCAATGCACCTTTCTCTGCTGCCATCAGCTCGCTGAAACTCTTACCATACTCCTCCACCCTGAAGGTATGTGTGCGGTCAGGCATTTTGATGGCGTATTCTCCCACCAGTGCTTCTGCAGCCAGAGGGAAGGACAGATCCACAATGCCTCCCACAGGTGTAACATTCAGCCACTGTGCAATTCGGTTGCCTTTGGGGTCCTGCACAGGCAGTAGTAGAGAGTAGTTATTTCCTGGTGCAAAAAGAGACTCTTTTGAAGGATGTCCAAACTACCACAGCATGGTCTGAGCACATATTCTCTTGTCCTAAGAGCCCAGGTCTATGACACAACTACAGTGCTCAGATGAGTCCAAGCTCGAAGAGGGTAGGGCTTTTCTGCCTGTCTCATTGACAAAGTCGATCTAACATATTATTGCTCTCTGGTGGCACACCATCTCACTGACTGCTGGTTCTTGGGGGTGCAAGATGCAGAACTCTGGCTACGGTCACACTGCCCAGCCAGAAAGGGCTTAGCGATGAGTTGATGGGTGCTTTATAAACATATGGAAAAAGTGGGAACGGTTGTTTGAAGGGGTGAAGCTGGATCAGAGTACTGTGTTTGAATAAACTGCCATAAAGTATTGCATAGGTGTCTCAGAAGCCATGTGCTCATGTATTGATTGCTTGGTGGGTATGGCATTAGCTACTGCCAGTTGTTAGTTGGAACTGTGACCTCTCTGCATGGGTTATTGCAAATTCCCAATCACTTTCAGGTACCTTTCCTCAGCTCAGGTGATTGCAGACCACATTTTACCTATAATATGGAAACTAAACTAACAGATTTTACAGTATCCTGAAAGCTGCTTTAGGCAGTTTCTCTAGCTGTGTAGCCACAACACTAACTGGTCAAACTTTTATTTTCTGTACGTTAAATATAAAAGTCTCCTTAAAGAATGTTTGGGATTTTCACAAATCTTCAATTCACAGGCTAGAGGAACTAAAAGTCCTGTGACCATTCTAGAAAAGTCTGCTGGACTGGTTTTCAGTGGCATCCATCATTTGCTGCAGGGACCCCTGTGTGGTCAATATCATGACACTGCACTGCCAAACTCATGTTTCCTACTAAAGGAAGGAAGGGCAAGAAGTCGAGGACTGTTCCCATTCATTCTGAGGTAACTAGTTTTCTGCATTCATGTTTCTGCACCATCATCTCCAAACCTGTCTTCCCCAAGGTGAGAAGAGATCACCACTTCAATAAAGTAGGTGCTTTACCTTCAGTTCCACCAGGCGATGCTGTGGGGAGGAAATAACAGTTACTGGTGGGATGCTTTTAGGTAAGTTACCATCCACCTCCCTGGCATTTTTAATCCCCCAATCATCCCTGAGTCTTTCCTAAGCAATTTCCAGGGACTGCCCGTGACCCAACATCATAAGCAGCTCCTGCACTGCAGGTGGTGCCCAACGCTGTTTGTAAGCACCAAAAGCAACACTGAGACGTCCACAGATGGATCACTTGACCAGGCCAAGCACTGATACACAAGTCATGGAGGCAGCCCATAACATTTTTAGAATTATTAAGGTTTCTCCCCTCTTGACTTACCGTTTTGTTGCTGGCAATAAAGTTCTGATCCAAGGTTACAATTCGCAACTTGACTACAGAGCAAAAGAAAAACAGGACTGGCTGAAATGAAATCAAGTCTGTTAATAATAGTAAGAATGGATGGCTAAGGCATGCCCACGCACTCCACTCTGAGGATGTGGGCAGCAGCTAGAGCCATCCACTCCCGGGCCTATGCTCAAAGCCCTGCTATGAGCTGGCAGCCTGCGCGAAAAAAAGTGATTGGAGAGGCAGTGTGGGGTTTCTGGGAAGGGTGGTTGTGCTGGTGAGAAACAGCATTTTTCTGGACATTGGACCTGCGGTGGGGCACTCGGTCTTGCCTGCAGTGAAGGTCATGCCAATGGAGAGGGTGGAGAGGCATAGGGCAAACAGCTGTACCCCGTGGTGATCTGAGCTGTGCTAGGGCAGTGATGGGACCTGGAGGACCGTGACCCTCATCTGGGGAAGTCTGTAGGAGAGAGGGATTTAGGGTACTGACAGACTATTGTGGCTTTGACTGGAACAATCATGAATATAACACAGTGGCATCTGAACCTTTTCTCACACATCTGCCAAAACACACCAGCCCTGTTCACACTGGGATGCTGAGTATGGCTAGTACTAGAGAAAACATGCACCATGCTGATGTAGTCGGAGAGAGGTATCCCCAAATCTTTCAAAGCCTAGAAGGGAGATGAAGCCTGTGACCCATCTCCCTTGCTGAGCAGGCCCCGCTCCAAATGCTAGAGGCTACCCCATATTTCGTGGCCTGGGGACTGCTCTCACTCTCACAAGACATGGCATTCTGTCCATACCATTCTGTCCAGGTTTGTACACAGGTTTGTCTGTCTGGATAAAAGTCTTCTTGTCTGTGTGCTTGATTAGGACTTTCTGTTTCTTCTGAAACTCTGAGTTGGCTTCCAGGACTGTGATAACAACAAAAGCCACTTCATAGGAGTTTCCAACAGGAGGAGGGACCTGCAGGCATAGTTGTAACCATCATTGAGGGTGGATCCCATTCATGGATCCCCAGGCTTTTGGAACAGTGATTATGATACTGTTTTTATACTGCTCCAGTTGTTCTTGCCCTGAAAGACCTCACAGTACTTTTCAGAATGTTTTCTAGAACAGCAGAATATCAGTGGGGCAGCAGGAAGGACACTGGCAGACCTGTACAGGCTGAAGCAGAAGATTCAGTGCCTGATTAAGATGTTCCTGTGGGAAGACAATTCTCTGCCTTCCTGCCCAGCAAGAGCGGAACTCATGCACTACTGACAATCCTTGAAAATATCTTCCTCACCTGGAAGTTTGTGCAATGAAAGAAGGTGAGCCGAGAGGTGGACTGAGTGATCAGAGTCTCATTCCCAGCTCTGCTTTGCAAGGTCACTGTCACATGGATTGGGACTGCTTGCTTTCTGCTGAGCTGGAGGCACACTGTCTCTGAGAAGGGGTAGTAGAGCTGAGATGGTATTGCCACGGCATAATTTCTATTAAAAAAGAAAAAAAAGTCAGGTGAAACTGATTTTCTAAGAGGACAGGTTTTGAACATAGGATTTGGGTACTTCCTAATAAGGCTTCTGATCACTTCATTCCACTGTTACGATGTCAGTGGGACAAGATCACACTGTTCTTCTAATCTATAGGTACTGCAGCCATTAACACTGAATCTGCACTGCATGCTGCATGCACACGTAAAAAGATGAAGTCACTGCTTCCAAAACTGAAAGTCAAAATAAGGTGAAGAGACCTCCCTACATCACCGAAAGAATCATCATCAGAGCTTGGCTACATTGCAGGTTTTCTGAGACTTCAGCCTTTTCACTGAACCACACTATGTATCACCACCAGCTTGCTTTGTTGGTTTTTGGCTTTCTGTCCTATCAGCTACTCTTGGCCTCAGAACCAATGTCATGCATATGGGACCCAGTGTCCTGGCTTCGTGTCCCAGACACAGTCTCATGAGCACCTCCTCTTCCACTCCTGTAACTCCTGTCCTCCTTGCTCTCTTATGCCAGATCTCACACCTCTGTGGTTACTGTCATAGCTGTGCCCATGGATAACACCAAGAAGCTGTTCATACTGGGTGTTTTTTTCATCCTATACTGCACTGCAGCAACTAGGACCAAAGAAAAGCCAACATTCAAGCAGGTTTGAAAACTCTTATCACTGACCCCTCCTGCTTACTGCCTCTGGACAGGTTCAGCCAGGGGCATGTTTTGCAGCAGCAGGAAGGCAGGGCCTGGAAAGATCAGAACAGCAGGAGGCAGGGACGTCACCTGCTGGCAGTTCTTAGCTGGAGCTCAGCACCCCGGCAAGAGGAAGTCAAAGTCCTGCTGGCCAGGAGCTTTGAGTGCTTTTCACACTTGAGTGCTGTCAAGCTGCCTTGAGCAGCTTGTCTGCTGCTAATATTAGGGGATCTTATAACAGATGCCAACAACCTTTTGATTTTCTTACTTAAGCTGGCTCACGGCACCTACCCCTGCCACTGGGCCAAAAGATGGGATGAGCACTAAAGGCTCACTACTTGAACCTCCCATACCTCCCTTCCTCCTAACGACCCTTTACTCTGGAATATTCTCTTTCACCCCTTTGACAAATCGTTCCTCGCCCTTGCCTTCTGAGCTATAGAGGTATGAGACAGCATCTCTGAGACCGTCATTCAAGGATCCCAAGAGCCGGGCTGGATTACTTTCTCATGAATCTACAAAAAACACTGGTATACAAGCAGGACAGCAGACAGCCTATTGAAGCAGTGTTTCCATAAAGCAAATCTTCATGCTGAAGGGAACAGTGGGAAACAGGTAGCAGTAAAGTATCATTTAAGCAGGAGCTGTGTCAGGCTATGGAACATGTCCTGGAGGAAGAGGCTGTACTCCCGCTGGAAAAGATTTTTAAAACTAGACTTGTGCATGCCACACCACACACAGCAGGAGGGAACCCAGACACGACCCAGTGACATATTTCCCACTGTAACATCTACTGTTTGAGCACAGCCATGTTTCTGTTTGCACTTATGCCATGGCTGCAAAAGCAAAGGCCTTCAAAAAGCAAGAGCAAGTTCACAAGCCAGTATATCGCAGCAGTGCCTGCTGGAACAGGAGTTGCACTCCTGATAAAGTATATGAAGAGAAGCAGTGCTGGGAATTGTCCTTGCCAGAGCTCTAAGAAAAGGCGTGGAGGGAGCAGATGGCCAGCCAAGCCAGCATGAACACACTGCTTACAAAGAGCATCCCTTCTAGATAGCTTGGGCTCACATGTGCCCGGTCTGTAAAGGCACCCAGCTTTGTCTGCTAAAGATTTAAATGGTTATTATGACTATGGAAAGAAAAGCATAGCCCCAAAGGAAATATATTCTGCAGCACAGTAGGAGGTGTGAGATGTTGTCAGGTCAGAATTAAATGCATGCAGAAAGCTGGCAGAGTTGTTCTACCTGAGTCCTTGCAGAAATACATGGTCTATATAAAAGGCACTAAAGGGAGAGCCAAGTAGTAGTGAGAGTATCGGGGGGAGAGCACGAGAACCAAAAGAAACCTTGGGAATATGAGAAATTATGCCTATCTGGAAAAACACTCCTGGTCTTAGGACTTCTGCCCTGTTTCTATCACACCTCTTCCCCCCTCCTCCCGAGATTCCCCACAGACCGGAGCATGTATGTGAAGCAGCTGAGGTTCTTACAGCATTGCAGGCATTCCACCTGTGCTAGGCAGGAGAAGGATGCTGCCCCACAGGAAAGCGATACTCCACATAGCTGATTGCAGGTCGAATCCCTCCATGGGAAGCTTCGCCTCTTCTCTGTCCCCCCTTCACCCCTGCTTCTGCTGTCTTCCTTCTTCCTTCTCCCCCTCATCCAGAGCTGAAGGACTATGCAGCTTCTGCCCTAACAGGGCGCCTGTCTCTCTCTTGGCTTCAAAACCAAGAAGGTGGAAATCACGCTGCGCATGGCTGGGGCTGGGATGTGGGCGGGTGAGAGGGTGGAGACAATGTTTATTGCCGACACACCAAGGGTACTTGCCTCAAGGCTTTGTAAGGCTTGTTGATATTTCTCTGGGAGATGTCCTGCTGTGCCTCATGCAGCAGAGCTGATTGCAGCATGAGTGCTCAGTTACTACATTTGCTACAGGGGCCTAATTTTTATAAAGGTGTCTTTACCAGAATTTCATGCTGGGACAAATTCATTCTTTGTGATGCCAGTGGATTTTGTTTCAAGGTTCTTCTTCTGTAGAACTTCTTTTTCATGTATTATTTAATTCTTACTGATATTTCACTCCTTCCGTGCAGTCTTCAGCCAGACCAGCCCAGGGCTTCACACAGCTCTGTCAGTGCCCCCATTCCTCCCTGGAAGAAGGAAGGAACTTTAGCATGTTATTATCTTTTTGTTGTCTGTCTGTTCTCATTTAACTTCAGAGGCAGCCAACTTGATGACCATTCAGAGATGCAGAGCCATGGGGAGTGTTTGAAATCAGACAGAACTCAGATTGTTTTTTGTCCTGCTAGTTTAGGCTTGAAGTCAAAACCCTGTTGACTTCAGAGAATCAAATACGCTCCCGGATCAGTGACATACAGTGCTTTAAACCTGCAGATTATCTGCAATGTCAGTGCTAGGTTAAAGGCTAGTGTGTTCCTGTTACATCAGACCGTGCACTAGGAGGGTAGATACTAAGCACACATACAGGGGCTGTGCCAAAGTAAATCCAGGGGATTGCTTCAGCTGGCAGCAAAGAGTGGGTGGACGGCAAATTCACTCTATATTGTGTACCTTTGGTTATGCTCTGCAAAAACACATCTGGGGTCAGGGCAGGACAAAGACATCTGCCTTCAAATGAGGTTGTAACTAGAGGGCAAATACATCCAAGCCTTTTTCACTTCACCGTTGCCACCCAGGAAAAGGAAAAACAAGCTTGCAGTGCCTGAGAAGAGTCTGGAGGAGATGGGCGGTGGTCAGTGTAGAACTGCCTTATGGCTGGAGGAATCTGTCAGAAGACCGGACATCTGTCTTGGGGGGATGTAAAGTAGTGATTTGCTAAAACATGTGGGGACTTAAAATGTCTTGCTTTATTTGGAAAGGACTTACAGTAGAGCTACGAGGGGAGTTGGTAGTGGGTGGCAGGAGCAGCCTTGGAAAAGGTTCTGTACCCAGGGGGATCAGACATGGCTAGGATGGATGGGTGGACAGAGGTAGGGAATGGAGGTGAATTGAAAGGTTTTTACTCCAAGCTCTGATTAAATACTGGATGAGGGGAAGGTCATGCTGCACAGAGAGAGTTCTGAGGATGCTATTTACAAGCTGAGGACAGTAACTGGTGTGCAGCTTTGGCTCTCATTGGATGCTACAAACAGGATCCAGACCAGCCACAACCGAGATGAGTTTTTTCTCCTGAGTGTCCTTCAGCCTGAGGTCGAGGTCACTCACTCCACATGTCTCCCCCAGTGCCCTGGCACCCCATGGCCTGGAATACCATCTGAACGTAAATGTGGGTGGAGAACTGTGCTGTGTGGCCTTTACTCTGCTGCTGGTGGAAGCAAGTAAATATTAGCTAATGTCATTAGCCTGGAAGAGACACTATCTCCATATATCAGCTTCCCCACTCTTTGGACTTAGGAGCATCTGAAGGGTATTTAGGATTGCTCCAGCCCATCAGTTCAGGCAGTTCTCTCCTCCTGTGTGGATCTTGTCAGCTGTCTGTCCCAGACCAAGCAATGGGAGCACCAGTGCTCCTCTTAGCCCTGACCCTATTCCCAGTGGCAGCTGCAGCAAGCCTGGAACCGTGAGATTATCTCCTTTTGATTTCGGGGGGCTTGGTGGAAGGGACTGTCACTGAAGGCTGGTGCTGAGTTGCTGCACTGGTTAGCATCGCAGAACTGAATGGTGGGGGCCTTGTTCTCAGGGAGGATGAGCAGAAGCAGGTCCTACTGAGTCCTGTTGGAGCACTGGGTGTTGAGCACCAATGCAGGTGAAGCCCCTGGTGTTTGCTTGCGCAGGCACTTGCACTGCACACACCACAAAGCTACAGAAGCCACGAGTTTTGCCTCTGTTCACCCTGTGCACCTGGGGGTGAAATTTGTTGTGAGGACTGAAGCCTTATGCCTCAGCCACTGAGTCTTCGGCTTCATTCCTCACACAGCTGTGTCCTGGCTGGTGGCAAGGTGGTGACAGACAGATATCAGGAGCTCTCTAGTTCCACACTGGGCATGTTGCTTCTTTGGTAAGGGAGATGTATTACAGTTCCTTCACTGCAGGCCTCCAGACATTTCTGACCCCCTGGTCTACCTCTTCGTGAAAGCAGCAGAGATTGATTCTGGCCTGCCCACCTCAGCCTCCAAATTGTTTTTGAACATCTCCTGCTCTCTTCTAGTCACTATATGGTGGTGTTCCCTGCTGTCATTCACCATTCCCAAGAGGAGAAGCTTTGCATTCACTTCAGCTCCCTGAGTGAGGCTGTTCACCTGGCTGTCACCTTGGAGGTGAAAACCCAGAATCACACCCTGGTGGAACAGGATGTGGAGAAGCCAGGTGCTTTTCAGTGCATCACCTTCCAGGTGAGTGTAGGTGTGGCTGCTGATTTGGCAGTGGCTGCTCTCACCTTCACTTCAGACAGTAGCCCAGCACATCTCTGGGTACACTGTCTTTTGCCTTCCCATGGGCTGCAAGCAGGTTAAGGGTATTTCCTTACCAGTGCCAGGCAAAATACAGCAGTGTCCTGAAGCCTAGCAAAGTATGGAATCTTTCCTGTGTAGACAAAAACCTGTTATTTTGATCTGTATCAGCCCATTCCATCCTGTGTAAAGCCTGATGGAAAACACCGACTTTCAGTTTACTCAGTGTTTAGTCCCTAAAAATGCTTATATATCACAGTGCAAGTCAATGCATTGGGAATATAGTCTTCTCATCCTGGTTTCCTCAGAAGCCTGTGCCTCCAGCTCCAAAAGGACCATTCTGTTCTAAAGCTGCATCTATATTTCAAGATGTAGTCGCAATCTGCGTAGACATTGAGCTTGCTTTAATTTAGAAGATGGGTGGTGATGGCGCTGAATCCACAATGAACTGAATTTTACCTAGACAATCTGGATATTTCTTGGGTGGCTTGAGTTCCTGTCATTGCAACTTTGCTGCTCTGATTAGCTTAACCAGGCACACTGATGCTGGGACACAACTACAGGACCTTCAGTTACATTTCTGGAGAGCCACGGAGTTGTGTCTGGTGCTGAGGCTCTACAAACTGCCCCTCTCTTCCTCAGCACCATACAAAGTCGCTGTGCCTATGCCCTGATTGTCCTGCAGATTCAGCAGAAGTCGAGGAAAGGCTGTAGTCACTTCTGGTTCTTGCATCAACAAGACAATGATTAACTAAGTGTTTGGTGTCAGCCCTTAGGAAAGAGCAAGTCCTCTGGAAAGCCAAGGAAGTCTGCTGTTAGCAAAAAGAACCTTTCTCCAGATGAGCTCAGTCTTTCTGATATTGAGATGTCCTGGTTTTGCCTGATCTCATCTCCCGTTACTGTTTTTGGTCAGCTTCAGATCTGACTTCCCTATGGTTTTTCTTGGTTTCGTAAAAAATCTCACATTTATTTGAAGTGGGAGAATGACATGTCAGTTTGTTCACTCTTAGGTTCACAAACAAGAGACAGGCAGTGACTGCTTCTCCTCCTTATAATGACAAGCGGATTAGAGACAGTTTAACAGTGAGATGATATCTGACATCTAGGATAAGGTGCAAAGTCTCTGATGAACCTGTTTTCCATCTCCTTGTATCAATCAATCTAGGTGCCCGAGTTCATTCCTGGGAAAAGAGATGATTCCACGTCACACGTAAGACACCTCTCTTGGCTGCCTCTCCTCTTACAAACTAGAGGGCGTCAGCTTCACCTGTGTCTGAGCCGTGTTAATGTTGGAGATGCAGGGTGGGAAAGATAGTATACGGGAGAAGTAAATGCAGAAAGAGGCAAACATGACAAGGAGAAAAGGCAGAGAAAAGAGAATAAGGAAGCTGGCGAGCACAGAGAAGACTATGACTTAGGGAAAGGAGAGAACTAAATCAGTGGAGGGGAAGGGAGGAGAAGGAAGTTGGAATTTTGGTAGGACAGGTGTCTGTTTCTCCTTCAAGCTACTTGTAGTCTCAGTAGTCTCAGGCAGTTTTTTTTTTTTTTTTTTTTTTTTTTTTAAACTGACAGCCAGAGAAGGTGTTTTTTCTGCATGTCCTGATCCATGGTGGGGACAAAGTGCTGTTTGAAGGTCGCAGGAAGGTGCTGGTCAAGCCCCAGAAGAATGTAATTCTGGTAGAGACAGACAAGGTCTTATACAAACCTGGAGAAACAGGTAAGGCAAGAAGGTGGCATATGGAAATGGGGAGGGAAGGGTCAAGGTAGCAGCCACATCTAGGGGAAGATTTCACCAAGTTCAGGTGTTTTCAGGAACATTATGAGTCAGGATGTTCCCTTCTGAGCTGTGCTGCACCCAATGCCCAGCCTGCTGCTCCTGGTTGTTGTGAAGCATCTCTAGTGACACCTAAGAAGAAAGCCAGGACTCTCCAGGACGCTGGACAGTCTCTTGTTGTTTTTTGAAGACTGTTGTTAATATTTGAGAAAAACCTAGAGTGACTGTTCAGTTCCAAGCTGTAGAAATACAGAGAGTTACTCCACAGTCCTTACAAAATTAACAGACTGCAGACAGACCAATGCCCCTTTTTAACACATTACTGTAATCTTTCCAGTTAAAGGCAGTGAGTTTCTATGAGCCACAGCTGCATACAAACCTCCCAAAGTCCCCTGGGGTGGGAGATGCTGGGGAGGGCTGTTTGGGGAAAGACTGGGATACCTCTGAGGTAAACAGAGAGACATAAATACTGGAGCACAGAAAAGGAGAAGCAGGTTTGTGCAAGGACATGTTGCAGCCACAATGCTTTACTATCCTTCTCTTTATGTCTCCAGTGAAATTTCGAATTGTGAACCTCGACGAGGACCTTAAGGTCATTAAAAATGAGGTGAGTATCACCTTGTGCTTTTCTAAAAGTAGGAGCCTCAGCATGAGACACATTGAGAGGCTCATGAAAGATACATCTCCCTTCATGCCTGTTAAACCGTAAAAACAAATGATCTTTGAAGGGAAACCAGTCATCCACTGGTCCTTTGGAGAAAGACTGCAGTGTAAGATAACACAGAGGGAGGAGGAGACCTAGTGTGGGGTCTGGATGGGGCAGAACTTTCTGGTGAGGGTCCCATATCAGGCAGTGTTATTAATGCTGGTTCACATGGATGCCATTTTGCTCTGTACAAAACTGAGCTTGTATTTCTCTTGTTTTTACAGTATTCCCAGATATGGCTGGAGGTAAGTGACAAAGAACTAACCAAAGCTAGTTGTCTGTCTCTTCTACTGTGCCTTTTCACTCCTGGACAGAGTTGTGCCACAAATGTAACCTCATAAGTTTATGTTTACAGTTCGGGTTCAGCTGAAGTCTACCAGGTCAGCCTGGGTTCTTCATTCAAACCAGCACCTAGGTGATGCACATAGCTGAGCTAGAGGCAGGGCAGTAATGAACCTTTGCTCAACACCTGGTTTGCACAGAGCACAAGGCTAAGTGCTCAGTAGATGCAGCACAACTGCTTCTCCTTCCCGTGGTGTTATCGTGTTACCACTTCCCAGTAGATTTACAGTACTTGGCAGCCTTTGAAATTCAAAAGTTCAGTAAAAGGATACTGGAGGGAGGAGAAGGAATCTGGTCTGGTGATCTGGCATCCTTTATACTGGGGAAAGCGGTAAGCCCTCGTAGTTGCTTTTTGTGCCTGAGTATGGCTGGACCTGCCAGGTACCCATGCTCCCAGTGTGACTTGGCGGCTCTGTGTGTACTTTCCCAAATAGGACCCTGAATATAACCGTATTGCTGAGTGGCTGAATGTAAAGTCAAGACACGGCATTGTGGATCTATCCTTCCCCCTGGCCTCTGAAGCACCCCTTGGGGAGTATACCATCTCAGTAGAACAAGACATGGCTCAAAAAACCTTCAATGTTGATGAATATGGTGAGACTTGGACAACAGAGGTGAGGGAAAAGCAGTGTGGGTAGCTGGAGAAGAAAGCAGGGTGATGCAGCCATGTTCATCAGACCTTTTACCCTGGGAGAACAGCAGACTGGGGACAGGGACAGATGTGTCTGTGTGCACATCTTGTGCTGGGGTGAAGGATTTGCAGCTGCCTAGGGTACAAAGCAGAGGCTGTGATCTGACATCTCGTTCTAGCTGCAGCTGGGCCCTGTGATGAACACATTCTGCTGCTCATTTTCACCCTCTTCTAAGCTAGGTTTACTATCCATTCCAGTCAGCTGCTATAATGGGAAGCAGTATCATGTCTTAGTCCCACTCAGTTGCAGTGATATAGGTAAGGACAAAACCCTGTGCGGTTTAAAATGCTTATGCTTGACTGAGCTCGTGTAGAAAGCAGTCCCATGTGCAACTGTAGCAGCAAATAGAGGGTGGTGTGGTTGAAGGGAGTAAACCCTATTGCAGCATGGTGGTGAATAACTGGGGACACTACTGTCTGTCCCCCCATCTGCACTGCAGCTATAACAGAACTTACAGTCCGTGTCCATACTCAGTATTGCTTTTTTTTCCTCCATCCTTATCTTCCTCTCTTCTATGCAGTGCTGAAAAAATTTGAAATAAATATTGAGCACCCTCCATTTATCACTACAGTGGATGAGGAATTTCAGCTGAAGGTCTGTGGCAAGTGAGTATCTGATGCCGTTGTGATCCCTGGCTTTTGACTCCACAATCACCTCCAGATTGCCCATAGCTAAGAAGTGGCCTTCCAGTACAAAGTTTTTGCATTACCCTGCGGTTGGGGGAGACATATCATTCTCTGGAACGGGCTCCTTCTCGCACCTGGTCATTTACTGTGAGGCTGAAGGACACTAAGGATGCTGGGAATAGTGGGTGGAGAGGGATGCAAGCTGATCTTAAGAGACAAACTGAAGTTCCTGAGCAAACAAGGTACACAGCTCCCCCAGGCACCACTTCCTCCCGATGGGGGCTGGGGGTGGCCTGGATCAATATTTCTGCTGTCTTCAAAAAGGGTAAGAAGGATGACCCGGGAAACTACAGGCCGGTCAGCCTCACCTCCATCCCTGGAAAGATGATGGAGCAGCTTGTGCTGGGTATCATCTCAAAGCACCTGGATGAAAAGAAGGTTATCAGAAGTAGTCAAGATGGATTCACTAAGGGGAAGTCGTGTCTGACTAATCTGATAGCATTCTATGATGAGGTCACTAGATGGGTGGATGAGGGGAGGGCAGTGGATGTTGTCTACCTTGACTTTGGCAAGGCTTTCGACACTGTCTCCCACATCATCCTCACTGGCAAGCTTAGGAAGTGTGGG
>VZSZ01003582.1:428817-462300 GCA_013398815.1 Ibidorhyncha struthersii
TGTGTCCAGTTCTGGGCTCCCCCATTCAAGAAGGACAGGGAGCTGCTGGAGAGGGTCCAGCAAAGGGTTACAAAGATGATTAGGGGACTGGAGCATCTTTCTTATGAGGAAAGGCTGCGGGACTTTGGTCTTTTTAGTCTAGAGAAAAGAAGACTGAGAGGGGATCTTATCAATGCTTATAAATACTTAAAGGGAGGGTGCCAGGGGGATGGGAGCAGTCTTTTTTCAGTGGTGCCCATTGATAGGACGAGGGGTAATGGGCACAAACTTGAACATAGGAAGTTCCATCTTAACATGAGGAGGAACTTCTTTACCTTGAGGGTGGCAGAGCACTGGCACAGGCTGCCCAGAGAGGTTGTGGAGTCTCCCACTCTGGAGACATTCAAAACCCACCTGGACGCTGTCCTGTGCAACCTGCTGTAGGTGGCCCTGCTCTGGCAGGGGGGGTGGACTAGATGATCTCCAGAGGTCCCTTCCAACTCTGACCATTCTGTGATTCTGTGAAGTAGGTTTTCAGTATCAGTGTTAATGTGCACCTAGCTCTGGCAACTGGAGGTGTCCATTGTTTGAACTATCACACTGTGTATGGGGTCCTTCAGGACACTTTTAGGCATCTACAGCGTAGCTGTCTATAACTAAACAGTCATCTAGTTTGTCTTCAATAAAGAGAAATAAATACTTACAGGGTACAATGCATCATGTCATGAAGCAGAGGGCCCAGAAAGGCTGAGGGAATCATATCCTAGAAAAATGTATTTTCTCTCCTAAATTTAGAGGTTGTATATGTTGTAGGCAGTGTTGAAGCATTTTCTTGTCTTCTGCTCCCCTAAGAGCACTGCTAGGGTTTAAAAGATTTCTCGTCTCTCCACCCAGGAGCAGAGGCTATGGAAAAGGCTGGAATCCCTATTGCAGCGAGAATGAAGTCTATAGAATTTATCGACCTCCATTCATTCTATAAACGTGGACTACCATACACAGGGAAGGTAACAGCCATGGATCCCTTCTCTGCTGAGAATGCATCATAGGTCTAATCTTCTGTAGGCAGAAAGCAACAATCTCCAGAGAAGCAAGTGCTGCTCTGCTGGTACCCAGCAACTATGAGGGAAGCATCCTGTAGAAGCAATTTCTTCTCCCCATCCTAACTTGATATATTCCCTGGACAGGAAGTTTGGGGCCAGCTGCAGTCTCTGGAGGCTTCCCTGAGAGCAGCTCCTGAAACTAGTCTGTGCAATAAAAGGCGTATGGGATGGGGGTGGTGTCAGCAGGGAAATAATATTCCTTTCAAACTAATGCTCATGGCAACTTGGCAGAAATCACTAAAGCCTTGTATATCAATTCACTGGCAGTTTTTTCTGACTCTGGTCCCCTGGGTGATACTAGGACTGCCGTCCTATTGGGGATAGAAACACTTTCACCTGGGCCAGTATTAACCCTCCATGAAGGAGGGCAAGGAACAGCAAGAGATGAGATGAGACTGTTTCTGATTGTCAGGGATCCTGCAGTGTTTTCCAAGAAAAAGCTCAGGGTCTGAGGAAATCACCTTTTCCCCCAATATAGGTGTCTCATTTGGCTGCACTACCACTTATTTCTAGTCCTGAACCGCTGCACATTTGGTTTTGTGTATTTATTGCACTTTTATTTGGATCCTTCCAACCTGTCTGAAAGCTAGAAGGGCTGAGGAAGCCCAATGATAGAAGCAATTAATATTAAGCACAGGCAGTGCTTCAGAGTGTGGCACAATGGGGTATTAACTTCCTCCCCTTCTCTGCAGATGTTCTGCCACAGTGTTCAGTCTCCCCTCAGAAATGAAACGGTCTACCTAACAGTCGACATCAATGATGAAGAGACACACCTGTCATTCCTCACAGATGAGAATGGGGAAGCCCACTTCTCGCTGGACACCAGCAGTTGGAATGGCACACTGGTTTCTCTGAAGGTGAGCATCAGCCACAGAAAAGGAGGATAAAGTGAAGGTAGACTGAGGAAAGCGGTAGAAAGTGGAAGAAATCTGAGGTGTTGGAGCACAGTCTTCTGGCTTCTGATCTCATTTGATTATATCTGTAGAAGCATCTTTAATTACTCTCCAGTGCCATCTCCTCAGGGAAACTGGAGGCTGTGCTGCAACAGTTCAGCCAAACGGTCACTAAAAGGTGCTCTGCTGTCCTGAGCTGGAGCATGATCCTAGTCTTTTGTACCTCCACTCACTTTCCTTTGACTCAGCTAAAAACATCTGTTAATCTGAACACTGAATCTGAAACCGAGGAAGTCTCCCCTGTCTCCACTCTGCGACATGTTGGAAGAGGCTCAGTAGAACTGGCAGTTGACACCTGTCTTTGTTGAGCTCCACTTCTAGTGGCTGCCCTTGCCCTGCAGCAGCACATAGCTTGCCAGGATCAGCTTGGCAAGTAGCTCTTGACTTCCCTTTCAATACCAGACCTTGAAGCACTTGGCTGCTTCTCCTCTCAACTTCTGATCCTACACCTGGAGCTTATTGTTACCAGCCCGGCACTACATCCCATCTTCCCACTACCTGCATTCCCACAGCTGATGTGGGATTCATGCCCAAGCAGTACAATCTCCATTTGCCATCCATTTCTCAGAGACTGGAACCACTGTTCCAGATGTTTTTTCCCGAGACCCCAGTCTACCCAGGGTGAGGTTCCTAATTTTGGTTGGGCTGGATTTGGTGATCAGAGGTTCTGTAATTTGGGGGGTAGATTTCTGACCCCAGGGAGCATGGAGACAGGCTTTAGTTCTTGTTCCTAGGCTCACAGCTATTGTCCACAGAGTGCTAAATTCTCTGCAAAGAAGTAGAGCTTCACCATACAAAAACTGTTTTGGTGCCTGTTGTGCTTCAGGGCATCTGACCAGAAATGCAAACTGAAAACAGGGGTGCTGTGCTGGGGTTCGAGTCTGATGTGGGTTGTGTCCCCACAGAAAGAAAAGGGAGGAAAAATGAGATTGTGGGTAAATCTACTTGACTTAGATTTTTGCTAAAACTTTATAAGAGAAAGTCTCATAAGACACTTTGAAGTGCCATTTAAACAAAACAATATTTTAAGCATACAGATGTGTGGTCTGCCATTATCTCAGGTAATAACTTAGTGTTTTCAGCAGGTGTACAAGCTCCTTTGTGTCACTTGATACTGATTGCCAACTCATGTTTTTGTGCTCTGAAGGGTACCTACAGTCTTGGAAATGATGATGAGCAGGATTCTTCTGAAAGTGACTCAGGAGTGGAGGATAGCTTCCACTGGGTGAAAGCTTTCTACTCTGAGAGCAACAGCTTCCTTGAGATAAAGGCCAGGAATGATGTGATGCCCTGTGACCAAGAGCAGGAAGTGCAGGTGGATTATATCCTTGACCGAAATAAATTCAGCTCTGAAGCAGACCACATTGATTTCTACTACTTGGTGAGCACAGAAGACAACTGAATCTCAGGGCAAGATGGTGGTCACTGGTACTTTACCCTTTTCACATAGCACATAGATACTCATGGGAAAGGGTAAGCTACTCCCAGGCCAGTATAAGTCAATTTGTGTGTTCTGTTCTGCCCAGACATCCTCTTGTTTTCCAGTTCCCGGACCTGCTCCTAGCCCCCAGCTGCTTTGCTTTGTTAGGAATGCCTTGACCTAAGCTTGGGTGATGAATGCCTGCCATTCACTGTGCTCTCTATTATGTTCACATGGGTGGCAGTGGAGGGCTAGCCTGGTTTCTGCCCACCAAGTATGCCCCAGGCTTCCAGCTGTGTCTAGGGCAACCTATCTGTGAACTAAGAGGCAATCTATGGAGCAGCTGACCTCCTCTGGCCTGTATCTTTGCAGGAAAAGTCTTGAGATTGCATAGGGCCTTGATGCGCTCCAGAGATATCTAATCATGTTTTGATGAAGTTCACTTTAAAGAAAGTGATTCCAAAGCAAGAATGTGACTACAGCCTAGATGAGAGGTTATGAGTATCTTGGCTACTGAAGTGGCCTTGTTTGTATGGTCAAAAAGTACCGTACCCTAGTAATGTGAGGATCAGAGTTCACTGAGGCTTAAGAGCAGCTGCTCTTAGCTTCAGACATACCTCTGGCTTTGCAAGCGGCAACATCTTCTTGTTGCCTAACCAACACCTCTAAAGTCCCTTCCCAGCTGTGCTATCACCATCTCTGCCGCAGAGCTCTTTAGGTCATGTCCTGCCAGAGGAACTTCTGTGACAACATCTGTCAGATGTCTGTCTCGCTTCTCTTGTACTTTTCCCACTCTCCTCGTGCCTTCAGAATTCAGGCCCTTGAATGGCTTTTCTCTTTGCCCTTCAGGTGATAGGAAAAGGCAAGATCCTTTTCAGTGGAGAGAAGCAGGTGCCAATTCTCCAGCATGAGAGTGAGTAGAATGGCATGAAGTTAAGTGCCTCACAACATGTACCAGAAAAGTGTGAAAGCTATCCAGTGACAATCTCTGCAAGTGTTATTCTTATCCACAGGTGGGAGCTATTAAACTGAGTTCTTAGTTGTGGTCCACCTCATTAGACCAACACAATCTCCTCTCGTATCAGTTTAGTGTCCTTCTAGACTGTCGTTCTCCTGCATTGTCTTATTGATCTAATATCCAAGCTTATGACATTACTGCTAGCTTGTATCTTTGGAGACGATACAAAATTTGTCTAGCTTGCCTTAGGTAATAAGGTGCCCTAGGAAAGAAGAGTATTTTTGCCAACTTTGAGCTAGAGAATTGGCCAGTATCCTGGGTTTACTGTTAATCTTTATCAGTGTCTGTGGGGGATGTTCTGATCTACAGGTAGAAATAATTAAATTCTCTCTTTTGATTCTTATTGTGTGTCCTGCCCCAATGAGCTGATTCAATTGAATGCTTTCCCCCTCTTCCCTGCTGCTATCTTGTGCAGATCTGCAGGGCTCCTTCTCGTTGACTCTGACTATTGGCAATGAATTCCTGCCTGACATCAAGCTTCTGCTGTATGCCGTCTTCTTGGATGGAGAGGTGGTGGCTGATGTGGAAGAGTTTGAAGTAGAAAAGTGCTTTAGACACAGGGTGAGTGGAAACACAAGGACTGTGATAGCATCATTGATGTTCGCTGGCCTGCTGTGGTTCCTGGTCCTGTTTTATCCTCAGCCAAGTGATGTAAGCTGGATACATGCCAAACCAGATGCCCAGTATTTTTGGCTGGGAAAAAAAACAGGTAACCTCCTTCTTCCCTGAATTCCTAGTCCTGCCCTCCCACACACCAACTGGCAAGCCTTCCCCAAGGCTCCCTTTGAACTCTGTTTTCTCTCCCTATTCCCCGTGACTGACTTGGGAACACACTGTCCCCTGTGCTCTCCCTAACACAAAAGAAAAGCCTACCTGCTTAGCTCCCTGTGGAAGCTGTGGATCAGGGGGTGGTGGACGTGTGGTGGTAGGGGAATTCTGGCTGGGCCATACACACTGCAGCCCCAGGAATCTTCCCAATGGGTTTCCAGAAGAGCTTGTCTCAGCCTCTCATCCTCCTTCCCTACTTTGTTCTCTGTCTTTCCCTCTGCTTCCCAGACACCTAAGAGTCACAGGGTCCCACTCTCCTATGCTAAGCCCCCTGACCCTGTCGTCTTTTACAGGTGGCACTGGATTTCTCACACAAGGAGGAAGTCCCAGGGTCAAAAGTCAGTCTGGACCTCAAGGCAGCTCCAGGGTCCCTGTGCTCTGTCCAAGCTGTTGACAAGAGTGTCCTCCTGGAGAAGAACAATACCCTAACAGCAAACACAGTGAGTTCAGCCTGCTGTGACCAAACCCCTAGTGTCTGCCTGCCTTCTGTCTCCATGCATTGGTGGGAGGAAGCCCATAGTCTGTTCCAGGACATGGCTGCAGTGTTAGGTGGCTGCTCTGGCACTCCTGCTCTTTGGCCTCTTCTGAGCAGTTATGTGGTGCTCACGTTCCTCATGCATCAGCCCTGTGCCGTGGACCTCTGCCTGGGGAGTGGTGGACACTGCGTGGCACTGCAGGGGTAGGTGGGGAGAGCAGCTTCAGAGAGATGCTGGTGCTTTCCACTTGGAGGGACAGTGCTTTGCAGCTTTCCTCACATCCATCTGTCTCTCTGCTCTTCCATCTTCCACCAAGCAGTGAGCCTAAACCTTTGAAACTAAATTTTGCCCCAGCAGGGTCTTCCCATCCCTCTGCCCCAAACATTGCTGAATCATAACCATATGAAAAATGCTGAGCACCTGAGCATTTCTCTAGAAAACAGTAGCTAGGGGACAGCACCCAGTACACTCAGCTGCTGGTGAAAAGTGGTTAGGATTTTGTCGGCACCCAGATGCATTCTGAGAATCTAGAAGGGTTAAAGGAACTTACCTTAAGCAGCTGTGTGTTTCAGATGAATTAATTTAAGACTTAGAACAAAAGTACTGCAAGAATTGAAAATCCTAACATAATTGCACAATGCATACCAGAGATAATACACATGTATATATCTCATGCAAAGTTGTAAGTTAAGTAAATAGCAGACCAAACTGTTACAAAGAAGCCTCACCAAATCCAGGGTACTTGCTGCACCTCTACATAGAACCCACGGTGTGATCTCCTGTTCCATTTTACAGGAGTGCTGTTCTAACGCAGAGTACGTACATCATCTACTAACAGGCATATAAAGTAGTAATCATTAAATACGTAAGTCAGATGTGTCAATGCCTTGTGCTCAAACTGAATCATGTGTTTTTATCCTAATCTTGCACCTTAGCGTTAAAAGGCTTGAACTGTCAGAGGTGAAAGTCTGCAGACAAAAAGCTACTTGCCTACACCCACTCCTTGGGCTTCATGTCCTTAAACTGGGCCAGTGCCAACTTCCTCAACTGCAAAGCTTTACAAAGTGTAACAGAAGGCTACAATCCAAATATTTGACCCATACACACGCTTGTTGGCTGGTTCCTTATGAAGACCTCTATTTTTCCATTGCAGCTGTATGAGAAGGTCTTTGATGACAGCTTTACAATTGGAGGACGAGGGTTCCCTTATCACTTGGAAGACTTTGAGGCATACCCTTGTCTACCCCAGCAGTCCAGTCTCCACAAAAAGACTCAGATGGGAGCACCGTGGTACCAAAGTGATGCCGATGTCTTTAATCTGTTTAAGGTGAGCCTCTACAATTGCATCAAAATTCTCCTGAGCCAGCAGTTGCCAGTATGCCATCCTGAATGCCTACAAAAATTTACTCTTAGCAAACTTCAGCTGCCCTGACTTTCATTGCTACAAGTGCCTTGTTCTTCAGTGTAGCCACACTCGTTTGGGGACTATGGGAAAAGATGAAACTTATGAGTACGCATAGTGCAAACCACCTGATTAGAGAAAGACATCGTAAAAATGAACAAACTCAGTTTAGGCTACCATATGTACAAAGAGGGAGTGGCAAGAATATCTGAGTAAGACCTGAGCACCTCACCATATTTTGACCTTTTGCTGTTTGTCTATTACATTTTTTGCAAAGTCCTTTACTCTGTATTTTGTTGAGTCTCTTCTTACTTCTCCTCAAAGCATTTTTAATAAAAAAAAGTCCTTCCCAATTTGGCCTTAAAACTAACTGTCAGGACAAATGACAACATAAGCTAGTCTGCTGACAAGCGTAATGGCCAGAAAAAGATTAACAATATGCCTGCTAACTGAAACTCAAGCAGTGCTGCTTCTGACAAAATGCTGCTTAAAAATACATATGCAAGTAAAATCACCTCAAAGTAGAGGAAGAGGGTAACAACACACTGAAAACAACCCAAAATGGATTCTGAGTTGCATGGGCTTCTCAGACTGACAGAACTGTAGCTCACACACACAGACCCGATTCCCCCCAAAGGCATGGTACTTTGCTGTCTTCCAGATGCTTACTCCTGGACTATGTAGGATACTAGTTAAAGGAGATCCCACTATATCTCAGTTATTAGTGATCCTGTAACAGATGACTGTCCTGTAACATATGACTAAGTCCACAAAGCATGTTCAGCATCCACAGAAAGGCCCATACTCTCCATGAAGGGTTCTGGCACTTCAAGAAAGCAGAAGAGTTCTCAGTGACTTGCAGATCATTAAATCAAAGCAAGAATTGCTCACAGGATCAAATGCATTCTTTTGATGTGATGATGTCTTCTTCTCAGTCCATGCACAAGAAGGTGCATTCAATCCAATATTTCCACCTTGTGAATCACAGACCCCAAGAGTCTAAGTCTCATTCAGATAAAAGCAGAATCTATACTAAGTTGTGACTGAGTTCCCTGTCAGTTTTTGAAGCCAGGATGGGTACTAACCTGTGTAAGAACAGTTGTGTGTGAATAGCCAGTCAGATCTTTCCATTCTAAAACTGTGCAGAGATCTAAAGCTTAATTTTTTTTTAATTTTTTTATGGCATATATGATATTTGACTGTGGCTCATTGTTAGGGTCAGGCATATGAAGGACAAACCTTGTTGAAATTTACTTTTATGAGAAGTAATAATTGGCCCCAGTATTCCCAAGAGAGTCCAGAGTCTGAGCCTGTAAGTCTATGCAAATGTATATAAAAAAGCAGCATTTTAAAGTGTTTCAGCTACCACCAGCCTCCTTATGATACCTGCTATCATGAGATATTTTCAACATTCCTTGTTCTCTTTTATTTATCATTGATTTACTCTCTTCACTCTTTTCCCAGATATTGCGCATGAAAATATTAACTAATACTAGAATCAAGAAACCAGTTTCCTGTATGCGACCAGACTTTGAGAAAAAGATGTATGCTGGAAAAGACAGTGCTCTTGGTAAGGAACGGACATGTCTATCTCCTTGACTGCAGGGACTCTCCTCTCCCAGTTCTGGCCAGCCCGCAACTGAGATAGCTGACTTCCATCCTGCTGTATCTCTTGTTTGTGTATGAGAGGAACAAAGTTTGTGTCCAGTTCAATGGACCTGATTTAAAAATCACAGATAAAAGCTCAAGTCTCTGTGATTTATTGGCTGTCCCTGTCTTCTGTGCTCTTCACAGAAAATGCAATATGCTCTCCACCAGCATTGTCACAGATTATTTAAAAGCTTGCAACTCTATTTGAGCATGCTCTCTCCCTCTTTCTGGTCTGGACCTGTCAGACCGAGCATCAGGCTAAACTCTATCCATCTCTGTCTCCCTAAAGCTGTGTTCCCCAAAGATACAGACACTGTGTCAGATTCTCACTGAAATGACAACCCTGTCCACTCTTGTTCTATGTCACAAAGCATTTCTGGCTTGTCTTAGTTTGCCTGTGAATGAAGAACTAATTTCACCTGTACCTACATATGCTGTTTTCTGAAGTATCACTTGCTTTTCTGCAGAAAATCGTGTTAGCCATGGTGAATCTCCACCTCGCTCTGATAACACAAAGAAGCCAAAACCGCGGACACATTTCCCAGAGACCTGGATTTGGGATTTGGTCTCTGTCGGGTTGGTAACAGCTTCTACCTGCCTTCCCCAGAGAGACATCTGGAGACTTCTGACTGCTTCTGAGCAAGTTCTCCTCACTTTCTTCCTGCTGTAGGGACGAGGGGCAAGCGTCTCTCCAAGTTACTGTACCTGACACCATCACAGAATGGAATGCGAACACCTTCTGTGTTGCCGATACTGGCTTTGGGTTCTCTCCTCTGACCACTCTTGGGGTCTTCCAGCCTTTCTTTGTAGATCTGTCACTGCCATACTCTGTCATCCAAGGAGAGACTTTCAGCCTAAAAGCCACTGTCTTCAACTACCTCAAGGACTGTATCCAGGTGCGAATTCCCTGAATCACATGGCCTCTGTTGGAGCAAAAGCTTGAGCCCAAAGGCAAGCTATGAGCTTCTCAGGAGCCCTAGATACCAGCATTTGGGCCACAAAGCACAGTCTTGTACTTCATGACCCATGGTGTTTGCTCCTTTGTGTAGCGCCTGGTACTAACACTATGCCAATGTGTGCTTGTACACCCCACCACACTCAGGTGCGCACCACCCTCACAGAGACCCCAGAACTAAAGGCAGATGCCTGTCCAGGCTGCCAGTTCACCAGCTGCCTCTGCACCAATGAAGCGAAAACCTTTGAGTGGAACGTGACAGCCACCAGGCTGGGTGAGGTGGAGCTGAGGGATGTGTGGCAGCTAGCGAGAGGAGGGGTGGGATTTGCCTGCCTCTGCATGTCTGGTCCTGATGCCCATAGGTACAGCTGTCTGCTGCAAGCGCTTAGCAATGTGCCTCCGTGCTCCTTGCAGGCAAAGTGAATGTCACTGTGAGCAGTGTGGCAGAAGATTCACATGATCTGTGTGATAATAGGATTGCTGTGACACCTTTGCAAGGAGAGAGAGACACGGTGATAAAACCTCTGCTTGTGAAGGTTAGTCACACCTCAGAGTAGAGAACACCTGGGGACAGTAGGTCATCCCCTGAGGCAGTTAACAAGATGCTAAGAGGAAGTTACCCCCTTCTTGGAAGCAGAGAGGTCTGCTGAGGCACGGTGACTTCCTTTCCTGCCCTCCCTATCTAAACTATTCTATCTCTATCTGCAGCCAGGAGGTGTCCTACAAGAGAAGACCCAAAACGCCTTTCTCTGTGCTGCAGGTACGGGACAAAAATCCCTGACTGCTCTTGAGTATGTGATGAGGATGGGCTGAGAGAGTTGGGGCTGTTCAGCCTGGAGAAGAGAAGGCTCCAGGGAGACCTTATTGTGGCCTTCCAGTACCTAAAGGGGCCCTACAGGAGAGCTGGAGATGGACTTTTTACAAGGGCATGTAGTGATAGGATGAGGGGGGATGGCTTCAAACTGGAAGAAGGCAGATTTAGATTAGATATTAGGAAGAAATTTTTCGCTTTGAGGGTGGTGAGGCACTGGGAGAGGTTGCCCAGAGAAGTTGTGGAAGCTCCATTCCTGGAGGTGTTTAGGGCCAGGCTGGATGGGGCTTTGAGAAACCAGGTCTAGTGGGAGGTGTCCCTGCCCATGCTAGGGGGGTTGGAACTCGATGATCTTCAAGGTCCCTTCCAACCTAAACCATTCTATGATTATGAGAGCAGGATGGAAGGGACAGGGCAAATACCCGGATGTGGGGGGGAATTTGTCATAGAGCAAGTACTGGTGGCACCAGCACTTCCTGGGAGAACAACCACTATAGTTTGTCTATGTCTGTTTTCTACCTGGCAAAGTTTCCTGTATTAAGGCATTTGTTTGCAAGTCTCAGCTGCTGTGACTCAATGTCACACTGAGGCTCACCTGGGTCTCCTTGGGATGTTACACTTGTGTGATACTGCCTCCGTGGGATAAATTTCTGGGTTCTGCCTTCCTCAGATAACACTATCTCTGAAGAATTCTCCCTGACGCTGCCTGCAGAAGTGCTGGAGGGATCTGGCCGAGCCACTTTCTCTGTGATTGGTGAGAAGGGCTTTCCCTGCTCTTGGGTCCCCAGTGGGAAGTGCTTGCACAATGCTTTGGCCTGAATGATGCATCGACCCAGTTCCTCATGAGATAAACTGTAATCAGTGTGATGTTGGCCTCAGAAGTGTGGATCAAGTAATCTTTTTCAGTATTTATTGTTCTCATAAGGAATGATCCTGAGTGATCCCCAAGTGGCAGGATATGTCCTCTGACGTCTGTCACTGCAATCCATCTAAATGTACCAAAACCATCCCTGCAGATTTCCACCTAATTTACCTCTATAATTCTTTTCCTTCATTGATACCCACTCAGGAATAACAGCTCTCTTCGCCTTTCTTCACATCCCTTCATCTTCGCATTCCCTCCCTCCTCCCAGAACCATGATGTTCCACCTTTTCTGTGCTGGACTAATCCAGGAGGGGTCAGCAGAAATCTTAATTATCTCCATTCAGCGAGTGGCTGGCTCTTTTCCAGGATCCTCGTAGAGTTTAGAGAAGGCAGCAGTCTCTTCATTTCATACTGTTGAATGTCTGTGCTTTTCTTTTCTCCTGACCTCAAACTTAAGGGGACATCATGGGCCCAGCACTTCAAAATTTAGACCAGCTGCTAGATCTGCCCTTTGGCTGTGGTGAACAAAACATGGTTCAGTTTGCCCCAAACATCTTCATACTCCAGTACTTAAATAAAACTAGACAACTGGATCCAGAAATTGAAGATAAAGCACTGAAATTCCTGACAATAGGTAAACATCGTCTTTCTTCCTTCTGCTGCAAAATGAAGGTGCTATAAATCAAGAGTGCGGGGCACTGCTGTGGTGGGGAGGTGCAGGGCAGGAGTGGGAGCACTGCCAGGGCTGTGACAAAGAAAGATATCACAGAGAATAAGGGAGATGTCTCATGGAAGGAAAAATATGTTTCTGAAGAAGCAGGACCTGTGTCTCTGCCTGTTATTGAAGTATTAAGTCTGCTTTTCTGAAAAGGGTGTGGATAATTAATGATCTCCATCATTATGTGATGCCTGTGGTTTGTTACCTTACCAGTCCAAGGCAGACAGAAGTCCTGTATGGAAATGGGGCATCACCTGCTATTAATTGGAATAAAGAGTGGCCTTTGGAGACAGACAGGGGTTCGGTAGTTAGTGTTTCTGTGTGTTTTAGGACACATATTGTGGGGGCATGTCAGCTCTGTCCAATATAATCTCAATTTAATACAGTGCCATTGTCTGTGTCTCATTTTGCAATGTGCCTCACATTCCAGCCTGCCAGTCTCCTCATCCTGCTACACTGTAAGCTCAGCAGTCTCCCGTGGATAGGATTTTACTCCCCCTTGTTCCCCCTTTCTCTCTTGTACTGCAAGTTGGGACAGACATCTGGGAGAGGGTGGGCTACCCAATAGAATGGTGGCAGCAGAGGGGTGAGGTGGAGGGTACGCAGTGAGGCAGTGTGGAGGGTGGAGGAAGACCAAACAGATGTGGACAGCATTCTGCCCTCTGAGCTTAAAGACATGGCCTTGTCACTTTCTGTACATCACATAAAAAGTACTTGCTTGAGTCCCAACAGTGCTAGCTGCAGTGCTGAAGAACAAACAGGGTTTCATATTGGTCCACTCTAGGAAAAGCCTTCCTCCTCATTCCTACAGCTCTTTTCATTCACAGCAAGGTGCCTGTGAGGGTTCCCTGGGGCACAGGGAGACATGAGGTGGCCGAGCATGTCAATGTTCTGCAAAAACAGCAGGGCAGATACCTGCAGTACCAGCACATAGCAGCTCTAGTAACGTAGAGCACGTGGTGCACTTCAGTGATGCTGTGCAACCGCTTCTTGTCATGCTGATGCTGTGGGATGTACAAGGAATTGTGGGGTAGTAGGTTTGCCTCAGTGTCTCTGACTGTAGGGTCTGGTGAAGTCCCTTGCTGTGAAGCCTTCTTCCCACAGCAAGGATAGAGTTTGAGATGCTACAGGTCCTCACACTGAGAGTTGTGTCCTGGCACCCGTCTTCATAGGTTACCAGCGTCAGCTGCTCTACAAACATGATGATGGCTCCTACAGTGCCTTTGGGAAAGCTGACAACCAGGGCAACACATGGTGAGTGACCAGAGTTTGTACTGTCATCCCAAACCTATTGTCCTTTATGGTTCAGCTCCTGTCTGTGACATGGGATTCCTTCGTGCTCTGTTCACAGGCTGACAGCTTTTGTAGCCAGGTCCTTTGGGCAAGCCAGCTCTCACATTTACATCAATAAGGATCATGTGCATAGTGCCCTGCTCTGGCTGCAGAAGCATCAGCTGCCCAGTGGATGCTTCCAGAGCGTCGGGAAGCTCTTCAACAATGACTTGAAGGTATGGCTGCCAGAAATGGGAGTGGGAGGAACACAGTCTGGGGCACAGGATTGCTTCCCCAGGCTCTTCCACTGTGCACAGTAGTATAAAGCAATGTGCCCGAAGCCTGGTACAGCCAAGGCAGCTTTCCAGAGCAGAATGAAAAAGCGTGGCCCAAAACAGCAGGCATTTCCTCTATGTGAGGTTTTAATCTCTGCTAGGCTTTCTTCATTTTTACTCTAGCCAAAATGCACCATGGCCAAGGTAGTTCAAGGGCACAGTGAAAAATATTTTTATATTTTAGTGCTTGCCTAGAATACCCTGGCTGGATTCTCCCTCTTCTCATGCCTTACGATGCACAATGTTCTCCAGATAGGCCTGACTATGTGCTCTAATATGGAATTATTTGAAGATACAGTTGTCCCTCCACTGCCCACCAAGTATGACTTCTCCTGAAGCCTGGCATCCCCAAAATGATCCCTGCAGTGTAGCTGGAAATGCACTAAACTCTTGGTGAACACGCCCTAGTACTCAGGTACCAAACAGTGTGCATACAAGTATGGCAATACTTGGGTTCATTGTCTTTGTAAAGGTAAGAATAATCCAGACTGGATGGATTGTAAAATTGCCTGTATTAAATAAAAGGCAAGTTTATGAAAGAAAGCAAGCTGCTATTTTAGCAGATCAAAGGCTTACACTTTTTTCCTTAAAATTTGTATGCAGTACAAAATAAAACCAGAGTGTACATGTAGACTGTTCATCCTTGTCTGACTTTCATTAATTTCTCAGTTTGGCCTTTCTATTTTAACAGAACCTTTGTGAATAGGTTTTGTTCCCCCCCCACCCCTTCAAAATTTCTGCTATAGTGTGAATGATGCTTCTCAGCATCTCAGCCCAAATTTCCCCTGTCATTTTAGATGTGGTCTTGTCTCATGTCTGAGGATGCAAGCAGAACTTCCCCAAGAATGAATGTCCTCTGATGGGAAAAGAGGGTCCTGCAAGCCTGTTTACCCATATTAACTCGTAGCTCCTCACAGTCAGTTGAATTTTATGTAAACTTGCTTTGCTTTGCTTCTTGTATGTGAACCCTGCATCATAAAAACTTTCTTCACATGTCAAATTGTAACATATTTAATAAAAAGCATAGCTTAACAGTTTGCTTCATGCCCTCTATGAGAAGGCACGCCTTGGCTGTATGCACAATGTGGCTCTGAGGCTGCCCTTACCACCAGATTTTTCATGATATTCAGCAAGTGAGCCTAGAGTGCTTTCCTTCAGTCCCCACATGTCCAAGAATGCCCAGACGCATACTACTGTACTCTCAGGTGTGACATCCATAGGGAGTTTCTGTGGCTATACTATGACAGGCAAGCAGTAATTGGTTTTATCGCTTTCTGATGTCTGCCTGTGTGACTTCCAGGGTGGTGTGGACGATACAATCTCGTTAACAGCCTATGTCACTGCTACACTGGTGGAGCTTCATCTGGAGAAGAATGTAAGTCACATCCAAACTCTTGCAAGGCTTTGGGGCATGCTGCATCCTTCATTCCTCCCCAGATCTGTGGTTTCAGGGAGTACCCAGAGTTGGGTTGGTGAAAACTCACCTTGAGTTGGTGAAAAGTTCTGTCACGTCCCACATTTGTACACAATAACCTCAACAGGAAATTTTTAACTTGGGTAAGGAGTTCTTAATGTAAATGCCTGATTTGCAGCAAAGCAGACCATCTGCCATTCCCAACTGATCTCAGGGGAAACAACTGCCTCTGAAAATGGCTCAGGGCTTGCAAGGAGAGGCAATAGTTTTCATTAAACTGACCAATATAGCTAGAAGGGAAAAAATTACCACCTTACAGGTGTGCAACCTCCCTTCCTTCAGAACCGAAATAGAAGCAGTGATCTTCAAGTTGAGTGTAGACTGTTCTAGCCAGGATGGGCTGATATTCCAGTGTTACTGGTACAGTTCTGAAAATAACATCATACCCCTCGGGAGTCGAGATCCACAGCATGCAGGTCTGAGAGCTCTGAGCCAGTGTGTTACCAGACACTTCCTACAGCTGAATTCTCCAGAGTATTAACAATCCCCTGTCCCAGTGATCCATCCAGTCACATCTTTATTTCCAGCGCACAGTAAGTGATGCTTTGTCGGCTCTATTTCATGTTCCACAGCCCTGAAAGTGATGCTAGCAGTTAAATACATCAAGAATGTCACTGGGATACTTGAGGGTTTGGAATAAATTTTCACAACAAAAAGTGGTCAGAGGAAATTCACTGGGTTCGGATTCCTTTCTCAGGACACCATGCTGGATAATGCCTTACATTGCCTCAAGAATATATCACTTGATAAGACAAGCCTCTATGTCAAGGCCTTGATGGCTTATGTCTTCACACTGACTAAGGACACAGAGATGAGAGAGCAGCTCCTGGATATGCTAGAGAAGGAAACTGGTAGGTTGTTGCTGTTTAACAGATTTCGGGTTCTAGAGATAATGACTGATATCTATAGGATTTAATCGCAATGGTTTGGGAAATTTAACTACTCTCAGATTGGCTTTTGTGTCAGGAAATGGTACTTTATTGCAGCTGTGAAAGTCTAGTTTTCTCAGACCCAGGAAACTATTTTTAATCAAAAGCAGCAGAAGTGATCCATGCTTAATTTGTGTGGTCAGAATACTCACCTGGGTTGTGGTGCTCCTGTCATTCTTCAGCAATTCATACATAGTACAAGAGATCTTGCAGAGGAAACTTGCCTCACTATGTCTATTCAGCTGTTGGTCAGGGCATTCACTTGCAAAATTCAAACCTTTTGACTGCTTGCCCATTGCTGCTTAGGGCCCTTGGGTGGATGCATCTTTTTTGTTGAGCTGCTGAGCTTAGTTCTTCCTTTTGTCTCTTCAACTTTGAAAAAAATGGACTTCTATCCTGAATGAGGATGCCAGGTGGGGGTTTCAAAGCACCTAAGCCTATGGTTAAACAGTTAGTAATGATATTACCTCATTTGGTTTAAATTCATTCTTCCCCACATCTATTCATCTGGCAGTATGGTGGCGACTGAAAAATAACACAGAAGAAAAAAGACAGGGGATTTTTCAGCCTGGCCAGCTACCAGTGCAATTCACTGCAGAGCCACTCAAGCTCCCAGCTGGCTTCACAGGGTGGCTAGTAGGCAAACTGGAAGGAGTAGAATTGCACGCACTGAGTGCAATACATTTTCAGAGCTGCCTCTGAGAAAGTACATATGGAACAAGTGACTAGAGCACACTGATGTCCAGTCAGCCTGATGCTTCTAACTTACCAACCAGTTTGGAAAATGTCCCCTTAAGGCCTTAGGGCACGGAGCACCACAAACTGCCTATGGGTCAAGAGATGATAGTTTTCTTTGGCTCCTGCTTCCACTGATAATAGTTAGCAATGACTTGGCAAGAGCAATGAAATTGTAAGTAAGGGAAAGATGTCATCCTACATGTTTAAATGTATCTGCGTTTCGCCTACTCAGTCTGAGGGTGTGACTGCAGCCACCAGCTGCAGCCACTCTGCCTGCTGGAGAATTTCTGCCCGAGAGGATTATCTTCTGCTGGCTAGAGACACCTTCCATGGCCCCATGGCTGGGATTGTGTTAGCCTCACTAACAAGATTACAGTTGGATCTCAAACAGGAGTTTGGTGCTTTTTAAAGGATCAAGGTTAATCTGTAGGTCATCTCTAACTGCATCTCCAAGACACCTTCTGCTACGTCATGAAAAAACATTGTTCTGCTTATGTCACCTTGGAGGTAACAAATCACAAATCCCTCATGCAAAAACATTCCCTTGTGATAAACAATTCCCTTGCGATAAACAATTAAGTAATACCAGTCCATAGAGTCCCTCAGCTGAACTCTAAAGTCTTTATGCTGGTTTTACACAGAAAAATGATTTTGTGATTCTTATTTCAAAAGTGAAGGTTTGTTCTGAAAACTGGCTTTGAATTTAAAAGCATGTCAGGTTTTCACATTTGTATCATCACAGAAGATGTCTACGCTTGCACAATTAAGCTAACTGACTGGAAATGAGCCTTAGAGCTTTTCAGCACAGGGAGCCCTGTTAGACTAGGTAAACGCAGAAACAGCAAAAATGCTGTCACGTGGGGACATAGCTTTGAATACACACAGAGCTGAATAAGACTAGGACTGTACTTTAAACACAAAGTCTCTGTTCAGAGTCAATCAGTTTCTAGAGGAACATGTTTCCTAGAGGAAACGGTTGAGGATTTGGGGCCTGGATCTCTGTGTTTTCAAAGGAAGAAATGGAGCCCATCATAGATGGCTGGACCTTCAGAGTACAAAAACAGCAGAAGGGGTTGGCTTCTGCACTCTGAGTTGCCCCAGAAAGGCACAGGCATTTCTGATGGTGTACAGGGCACTGGCAGTCCTCAAGGGGTAGCAGGGCAGGAAAAGCTGATGTTCACAGGGATCTACTGTTCTTCTCTTCCACATGTTTCTCCCCACATCAGCAGAGCTCCTGACATCACATTCCAGTAGTGAAGAATCTTCTTCGTCTATAATTGAGACAGTGGCCTATATCCTCCTGGCTCATGTCTCCAAACCAGACGTGTCATTCAATGAAGCCTCAGTGAGCAAGCTTGTGCACTGGCTCAGTGGACAAAGAAATGCCTTTGGTGGATTCGCTTCCACACAGGTAACAAGCCGGGGAAAGTCATGGGGGAAAGAGAAAAATACTATGCGTGAAGTGATGTGAACGTCTCTCATATGCATGTCACTCTAGATCCATCCTTTGTAGACACATACATGAGCTCTGCTTGGGAATGTGAATGACACCGGGAAACTTTTTTTCTATGTGGTGTAATTGGGGTTACCCGGGTCTTGGGACTCCTAACCACAGGGCTCAGAAGCCACCCTTTCCAGTTAATAGAAGTCATCCTGCTGCCTGTGTGCTTAGTGGCATAGACCCCGCTTGTGTAAGAGTGGGAATCAGGGCCACGAGGTGTGTGGTTCTTGCTGCAGTGCCTGACTTAGTGTGCCGGATCTTGTACCACATTGCTCCACAGCAAAGTGACTCTCTCTCTGCCTTCAGGACACAGTTGTTAGCCTGCAGGCCCTGGCTCAGTATGCAGCCCTGATTCCTCAGGAGATCGGAGATGTGAAGGTGACAGTGAAAGGCAAGGAGGCTTCGCCACTGCAGTTCCATGTGCACAGGAACAACAAGTTGGTCCTGCATCAGGCATCTCTCCTTGCAGTCCCAGGGCTGTACACAGTGCAGGTGACTGGCAGCGGCTGTGTCTACGTACAGGTAAGTATATATAAGGAACGGAGCTATCGGGTTTTGCCACTGACTCTTCAAATAAGGTTTGGTTCTAAGCAGGCATTATAGCCTCAAATTCTGAGTAGGATTTAGCTTTCTAGGCAGAATCATGTCAGACTTAAAGGAGCTCAGGTATACTCTGTTGACATGGTTTTATTGCAACCATCTACAGTATCTTCTCAGAAATGTTTTGGCTTTGCTATCCCAAGCTACAGAACCATGTAATTGTTAAGAGATCAGTAGATCTGAAGTCAGGAGCGATGAGATACAGAACACTATCTGCTTCTATATCAAACATATTTTGCTGATGTCAGTGCTTCAGGAGCTGAACACTATATTCTGACATAATATTCTTTGGGTTGTTATCACGTGCAGAGATGGGGAGTGATATAGGACCAAGGTCTTCTTACCCCAGCACACTAACACAACTGGTCCATCAGGAGAATACATCTTATTTTTCGGGCACCTTTGATAGTGGTCTGCTTATGAGCCATTCACACAGCAAAGAACTGCAGGATCAAGTCACTCCCTGTGAAAACCTCCCTCACTGGGTCACTTCTATTCAGCCACCACTTACGATGTTCATGGAGAATCTATAAGCAGTGTATAGACAAGATGACACAACAATTATTTATTGCTAATGCATGTAGGAGGAAGCTAGGACTCATACTACTTGGCTACACTCAAATATAGTCAATAAGCGTGAGACATCCGATGAGTACCTGCTGGACAGAGAGCCAATCACCAGGCAGGTGGAGAAAGATTGGCCTATGCTGCCCTTTGGAGGAGTGTGATCATCCCTCCTGCTGAGTAGTCCTCTTCTGATTCTCTGCTCTTTCTTTCTTAAGGGTTTTATACTTGTTTTGTTAGTATTTTTCCTGTTAAGACTTGGAACTATTATTATCATTTCAACAGTGAACAGTTACACTTCTTTCTCCTTGTGGGCAGGGTTTTAGCTAAGGTACTTCCTCACACTTAACGATAATTTTTTTTCAGAAAGACCGAGACAATGTTGTACTGAATGAGGTCTTGGATCACAGATAGCTGAGCCTCCATGCTGAGGCTCATTTGGCAGATGTATCTGATGCTATGTGCTAAACACAGCGTGTCTGAACAGAAAGCACAGCTGGGGCCAACTGTGTTAGCCACTGGTTACCAACCTGTTAAAAGCTGGAGGCACAGCTAGTCCTTTGGCTAGTATAGGGAAGTTCCAGGACACTTCACAGAGATGTTTTCTCCCCCACCAGACCACTTTGTACTATAACACCCCACCACCAAAACCAGAAGACGTCTTTGTCCTGGATGTGGAAACAGTACCAAGAGAATGTGATGGTGTTAGGAAACAGCTTGACATCCATGTGTCTGTCAGGTATGAGGTCCCTTGAGGCTCTTTCTTCAGTGGAAAGAAGTGGGAGCCCCAGTAGCATGACCAGAACCCCGTAAAAACCTTCTGTCTGTGAAGACACAGGTGCACACTGTCGTCTTCTCCATAGATCCCAAAGAGATTGTGAACTGAGAATTAAGGTCTGGGGAAGCACGGGAAGACACTGGCAGAACCACAGCAACTATCTCAGTCAGCACGGAGCAGCTCAGCAGCCCCCAGAGCACCAGGCAGCATTCCCAAGAGCCAGTGCTCCCCCCATGGTGGACACTCAGCAGTCTGGGCTGAACCAGCCCTGAGGTGCATTTTCCTGCAGCGTGAACCTCTGCTGAAACCAGGCAGCAGAAACTCCAGTCCCTATCCACAGTTCACTTGCCTGCATCTGTCTAGGATGAGTGCCTTGGTCCATATTGTCCATGCCCTACTGCCCTGAAAGAGAATGATGCCAACATTGCCACTCTCAATTTGTAACATCAAAGATCACTTCCACTTGTTGTAGAGGGCACCGTAACACATTTGCTACAAAATCTGCCTCCATGCTGAGCAGGTAGATGGGGGGATATTTTTTCCCTTTCTCCCACCAGCTAGACAAGCTGCTGAGCTTTCACATCACTGTAGAGCAGGCCAGAATTTGGATGTGTCCATTAGTATCTCCTAGAAATGCTGTGATGCCTTCCACATCTAATGTGCTTCTCTCCTGCCTTTTTTTCAGTTATGTAGGGGATCGTGAGACCAGTAACATGGCCCTGGTGGAGGTAGAGATGTTGTCAGGGTTCATTCCTGTGAAGAGCTCTGTGAAAGAGGTAAGACTTTTTCCTCTGGCCTTCCCTTGAAGATATGAAAATCTATTTTCTAGATGTAGCTCAGCCAGAAATATCTAAACCTCTAAGAACTGCTGGGGAATGGTAGATACTATGAGGTTACCTCACTACAAGTTAACTAAACTAAGCACGTACAGATATAGTGGGCTATTTCACAAGGCAACTTTCCACTGGCAGAACAGATTGTGTAGTTTTTCATGTTCAGTAGTGAGGATCACCTATGTGGCGAGAGAGGAGCTGAAAAGTACCTAGTTAGAACCATCTGGGGTGCACTGAGACCCTTCACCGTTGCCAGTGCCATGTGTAGTTTATTCCATAGACCAGCACTGAATCCTATAGAGTTGTTCAATGACATGCTTCAGTGTTCCAGGGTATAGCCACGAAGGTCCATAATATTCTCCTACTAACCATCTTTCCCTCTGCTACAAGTGCTGAAAATAGGAATGCAGCTCAAGGACACTTGTTCCAAAGCTGAAAAAAATATTTTCTAAGGCTTTGTGAGCTCCCAACACATTTCAGTGCTGTTATAGTTGGGGAATGCAGGTCTTGCCTCGACTAGGCTAGGTGCTTTAGTCAGCAGTGGTTCACTGACAAATACCAAACTTGGGAAGGCCAATTAGCTGGTGCTAACCAAGCTCATCTCTTGTCTTCCTATACAGCTGGAGAAGATACCCCTGGTGAAAAAGACAGAGACAAACCCAGACAAAGTCACCATCTACTTGGAAGAGGTAAGAGGAAGACCACAGGGAGCTGCCCATTCAAGTAGTAGCCACCGCAGTACTTTGTGTTAGGACTCTCAGAGATCAGAAATACAAATCTCTAGGTTGGTCAAGCAGCCTAAAATTTTGCCAAAAGAGGAAGAGGGTGGAAGAACCTGGAAAGATGAGAAAGAAATCTCTGCTGCAGAGGGAATAAAGTTGGTATGTAGGTGACTTTGAGGTGGTCAGTGCATTTCTGCTCACTTCTATTCTTCTCTCCAGCTGGGTGAGACATCTCTAAAGCTTAACATCTCAGTGGAACAAGATGTTGAAGTGCAGAACTTGAAAGCAGCAATAGTGCACATCTACGACTACTATAAACCAGGTTAGATTTCACTGGCATAGGCAAAGAGTAACTATTATAACCCTCACTCAGACAGAGTTCTGTCTCTGCCTCTTATCCCCTTATCTCCCTTATTCCAGTGCACTTCCTCCTGCAGCTCCAGGCTTGGGTTTCCTTTGCAGAAAACTTCTGTGTTCAAGTAGCAAAATCACTTGCTTTTCTGTTCTTGAGATGAGACTGCCTGGCACTACGATTACGTTGTGGTGTATATGTGTTCAAAGTGACTGTGTTTTTTGACTTCCTCTAGCTTCAAGCTACCTTTCTGTGGAAAGAAAGCTTCTCTGTCAATTTACCATGTCTTTTCCTGCTCCTTAGCTCTCTTGAAAATATGTAGGCATTTATTTAAAATCAGTGTTACATCCTGCCACCCTGATCCATCAGAAGGTAGAATTTAGTTCTATACTTTTCATGTATAGTGTAATAATCCTACCATGTCTCAGAGGATAATAGGAAAATGATTTCTTACCCTTTAAAGCTCTAAATTAACCAACAGCGCACAGGAGAGAGATCTTGGAGTCATTCTGAGTCTCTGATTATTTCATGCTTAGTATGAGCCAAGCCAGCAGATGGAATATTAAGAATTATTAAAAAAAAAAAAAAAGAAGAATTTGAGAACAAAATGTAAAAACTACCACTGGAGATTTAGAAAGCAACACTATAGGCTGTTGGATACTGAATTCCTTTCTTGTTCTCCTTTCCACACCATATCAAGAAGAGGAGGAGACTTCTTAATCCAGCATTTACAGAGCTAAATATTGTCACTTAATATGCTCTCTGTTTGCTATTCCATCCATACAAGAATTTTTGTGCTTAGTACTTACAAATTAAAAATTGTTATCTGACATGAAAGTACTTATTATCAGTAAAAACCCAAAGCTATCAGGACACACTACTGAAAGGTTCTCTTTTTAGAAAAATGTCCTTGCATGAGAAGGTATCACAATGCATAAGCTGTATGAGAGACATATTGGGGAGATAGACTGTTGGTCTGACCCACAGTCTGAAGAATAAAAAATTAAGGTGATGGGATGGTTGTGTTAAAGAGAAAGAAGGTTGGCATTACCCTACCATGCAGTTCTGCTGCTCACCACCCCTTCTCTTTCATTTTTACAGATGACCGCACAGCAAAAGAATATGTTTTGCCTTGCAGTTCAGGTTAGTGTTAACAGGCTTCCAAGGTGGGAACAGCTGAAATAGAGCAGAGGACTGGTGGTAAGCACGCAAAGTAGCCCACCTCTGATCTGTATTTAATTCCATCATGCATTGTAGAGCCTTCTCAGACTGCAGGTTGAGTTGGGATCTACTGTACTAGTTGTGGGCACACTTTCTAGTCCAGGTAAAATCCCAATGCAGACCAAGGCTTGAACATACCATGGAAGGTTAAAAAGATCTATTTTTATTCCATTTCCATATACTCCTCATACATGCAGTCCTCACAGCATCCCAAATCTGGATGCAACTAGAAATGCCCATGACAATGACAAAAAGATGTTGCAACTCATCCCCTAAGATCTCTTGGTCCTTAGATATCTTCTTAAGTATTCATCAGGCACTGTGCCTTTTCTTGCTCTTTCTTTCCACAGATGTGTCAAAGAAGGCTTCCTACTAGAATGCCCTGGCTCTGCAACCAGTAATCTGAATTTTCTGCTTCCATAAGGAAAATTTCATTGCTCTGGCTCTCCTCTTCCCTGCTGCGTTGGATGCACCCTATTTCCTTTAATCTATGCCCTAAGTTTCTATGTGAAACTTGGGCTGATACACAGTAGTTTGGGATCAAGTGAAATAAAGAACGTGGAACCTGGAAAGAAGGTTGACTTGAAGAAGACTTGACAGTTGATGAAGTCTGCACAGATTTTAATGCCTGAAAAAGAGACAAACATTACTTAGGTCATGCTTACATACCTTGCTTTTGGTTACCATAGTGGCTTAAGTCCTCCTCTCCTCCCTGAGTCCCACCTCTGGGCTTCCTTCTCAATTGAGTTAACACAACACTTTGCCTGCAACCAAACTCCAAGCAAAAAAAATATCGTTTTTAACCCTGATCTGTTTCACTACATGGCTCTGTCAATCATCTTTCTGTCACAACTGAAGAGCTGGCACACACCAACTCCTGATTTATTGGGAAAACAGCCTTGGAATCCAACATGGACGAAAACTCATTATGTACCCTGGCTGTGAAAGAAGGTGATGGCAGCATCACAGGCTGAGAAAGAATGGGTCGTACCTTGATAGTACTTTTCGGGCTGTTCAGAGAACAGCACCATATAAACCAACCAACCAAAAAAAACCAACCCAAAACCAACCAAACAAAAAAACCCCTTACCTGGCTAAAACTAACCATCTCTGACCCAGGAACAAAAACCTCCTCCAACCACTCCTCTCCCTCTCTCCATCCCTCTTGGAAGTGGGGATCTGGCAGCAGAGGGGAGAAATGAAGAGAGAGGAGGAGAGAGGGAGGTTGGGGACTTGGGTCAGGTGGGCTGTGTGGGGAGGTAGGATGGGGAAGGGAGACAGGGCGCTCCTGGGTGAGTGGAGGACATTGGGATGGAGCTCTAGGTATTGGGGAACCCAGGGGCGATGCAAGACCCTGCTTCATCCACCCTATAGCCACCCCTGCCCGTGTAGCCAGTCTTTTCCTCTCACAGCCCCAGTTGCCAAGCTGCCCTAAGACCTCTGCCTGGTCTCAGTGTCTGTGCCTTCACCACCATCCTGCACACCCACTTCCCCCAATCCCTTCCCTCCCATTCTCATGTACCTCATCTTCTCCTTCCCTCCATCACCTGCACCAAGATCCTCTCTCTTTCACGGTGTCTCCTGCTCTGAGACTTGCTAACACTCCCACAAAAGCTCCTCTCCTTCTTCCCCGAGACCTGCTAACACTCCCACCTCCTGCTGCTGCAACACTCTCTCCTCTGCCCAGTAGTATTCCTTGTCAACCCCTACATGCAGCCGAGGGGGAATTATTCCTGGTTCTCCTCTTCCCATTCACAATGTCCTGTGCTTCCACTGCCCACACCATAACCCCAGTTCCCATTTTCCACGTGGAATGCCTAAACTGCTGCCAGAACTGCTTGTTCCAAGCACTTTTGTTCCTAAAAAGGTCCCTGCCTCTTACAAAATTCTCTGGACAGAAAGCATTCTGTCCACTCCTGTGTTTCTTCTCTCTTCACTTCAATGGTTGGCCAATCTCTCTTTCCCTAGCTGACCTAACCCTCTGTCTTCTGTATACACCTCTTTCCCATCTGTACAAGACCCCTGCTTACTCTTCCTCATTTTCTATTCTGCTTTTGTCTTCTCTTACTTCATTTGTTACTTTGTATTTCTCTGTGTCCCCTAAGAAATTTTTCATACATAGTGTACATTTCTGCAGTTGGTGTCCTTTTCATTGTAATCTCTCCCTCAGAATTGTAATGGTCCCCTTTTTCTTTTGCTTTGTTTGTGTACCTGACCATCCCACATTGAACTATAAGTTCAGCACTAACCACACCTTCTTTACTATTGTCTTTTATATCTTATGCCACTACTCAATGTTCATCTTTTTTCTGTAAACAAGCAGAAATTACTCTTGCTCTGGGTGTGATTTGTGGTATCACTTTCCCTTCCCCTCTCTTCTTTTTGGAAAAATGCAGGGCCAGTCACATAGCAATGCATGGCCCTTCCTGTTTTCTTTGAAGATCATCATTTCCCCGTCTTGTACTCTGAATTAGATGACCACTTCCCACAAAACTGAGTTCAGTTTTCCTGTTCCAACTACCCATGCCCAGGCTCTCTGGATGTGTCATTCAACAGCCTCAGTCACTGTGCTTGTTTAGATTCTGGCAACATCTAGTCCCATCCTGTTAAGACATTAACTCAGATAGCTCGTCCTTACCTGTGGCACTACTAATAAAACACAACAAATCTGAGGGATTTCAGAATGCAGCACACGCAACAGGAGAGTAGAGTGTATGCAGGTGGCTCACCACGATATGCAGTGCCATTAGCAAGGTAGCACATAAAAGGTGGGATACTAGATAAGAAAAAATGAGTACTAGTTTTGTCAAGTTGATTACCAAGGGATACATCACCAGGGCAGTCATGCCATAAATATGAAGTAAGGCTATGAAGTCAGCAAGCCCAGGATCAATTAAGAAAAAGTGAATGAGGTGAGCTGTGTATTTGGGAGGTCATGAGGCTTCTAAAGAGGAAGTACCTAGGAGAGAAAAAAGTGGGAAAAAGGAATATGAAGTGAATATAAAGTGACTGGAAGATGTTTTCTCTGTATGTTACCAAGAATAGGGAGCACCTTTCTACAGTCAGCATACCAACCTTTGGTACATGTCAGCAAAGTTGAGCCATGAATAGCTGGCAGAAGGCCAAGAGACTTCATCCTATCACCTCACCATAGCCGCTGTGTGGGTCTTGGTTGCCCAGATGGCCTGGAGGCAATTTGGAAATTTCCTGCAAAGTTTTGCAGCTTGACCCTGGAAAAAAGAAGGTCCTGAAGAGCATAGTACAGGAGGCAGCTAACCTGGACCATTACCAGGCAATCTGGTAACTAGCATCTCAAACTTGCACCTTCAGCAAGTTTGCCACCGACACCAAGATGTGTGGCATGATCAACATGCTGGAGGGAAGGGATGCCATCCAGAGGGACCTGGACAGGCTTGAGTGGTGGGCCCGTGTGAACCTCATGAAGTTCAATAAGGTCAAGTGCAGGGTCCTGCACCTGGGTCAGGGCAATCCCAAGCACAGGTACAGCCTGGGTGGAAAATGGATGGAGAACAGCCCTGAGGAGAAGGACTTGAGGGTATCGGTTGATGAGAAGCTCAACGTGAGCTGGCAATGTGCACTTGCAGCCCAGAAAGCCAACCACATCCTGGGCTGCATCAAAAGAAGCATGGCCAGCAGGTCGAGGGAGGTGATTCTGCCCCTCTACTCCACTCTGGTAAGACCCCACCTGGAGTACTGTGTCCAGCTCTGGAGTCCTCAGCACAAGAAAGATGTGGAGCTGCTGGAGTGGGTCCAGAGAAGGCCCACAAAGATCATCAGAGGGCTGGAGCACCTCTCCTATGAGGACAGGCTGAGAGAGTTGGGATTGTTCAGTCTGGAGAAGAGAAGACTCTGGGGTCTGAGAAGAGAAGCTCTGGGGAGACCTTACAGCAGCCTTCCAGTTCCTAAAGGGGGCCTACAAGAAAGCTGGAGATGGACTTTTTACAAGGGCACGTAGAGATAGAACAAGGGGGGATGGCTTCAAACTGGAAGAGAGTAGATTTAGATTAGATATCAGGAAGAAATTTTTCACTATGAGGGTGGTGAGGCACTGGAACCAGTTGCCCCATCCCTGGAGGTGTTTAAGGCCAGGCTGAATGGGGCTTTGAGCAACCTGGTCTAGTGGGAGGTGTCCCTGTCTATGGCAGGTGGATTGAAACTAGATGATCTTTAAGGCCCCTTTCAACCTAAACCATTCTATGATTCTATGATCTCAGATAGCAAGGGATTTTTCTGCAAAGAAAAGCTCTTAAAAGGAGTGCGCAGTAGGCCCCTTAAAAGGAGGAGGTCTGTAAGCACATGAGATGTCCCCAAATGGATTCTGACCTTGTAAGGGCACTATTATAAAAAATAAATAGCATACTTTGAATCTACACATGAAGAAGACAGTTTGTACAGTGTACAGGTAGTGATCTGCTGAAGCATTGATAAATCATAAAGGTTTGATGTGTATGGCTTATTTCGGCCTTTGTGGCTGTCTGCCAGTACTGTGCAAATAGGACTGAAAGACTACACCGCTTCTAGCGGGTGCAGAAGAGATCAGTTTCCTAGGTTTTCACAGAGCCTCTGCAATGGTCACATGGAAAACTGAAAGGACCCCTCGTCCAGAGAGAAGTTAGAACCCAGGACAAATGGGTTCTCTCTTGTCACTCAGTTGCAAACTCTCCTGGAAGCTTGGATATATGTCTTCTTTCCTGAGTCATGCGTTTTAGCGTATGCTCAACTAACATGCTCCACTTTGGAGATAGAGAGATGGTTTGTGAATCTGCCTTCCGTATTTCTCTGACTTTTCACCCCCAAAACAGGAAAGAAATACAAAAATGCAGAGCTGTGGTTTGGAATTGTAGGCTTGTTACTGGGGACTGTTGACAATATACAGAGTCTAAAGTTTATTCCAAAGTTTTTTTCTCCTTTTTGAGGTAAACTTTGACTGAGATTTTTCTCTTGTAGCCGCAGGACAATAACAGACTTTTAAAACAGCTACTACTGAGAACCATGAGAGGCTGCATGGATCCATCTCATGATCTGTACTGTTTCTGTGCAAGGTAAGCATACCTGTAGACTCACATGATACCTTGCTAATTTTTAGTCTTATCCTACAGGTTAATTTTCTACCAAGCTCAAATAGCTGCATCAAGATATCAACCCACATGTCCTGGTTTGAACGACACAGGACTAATTTCTCCTCTAATACTTGGGAAGACTGCACTTTTAGAAGACTCTAGTGTCTGAATTTGTGACAATATTTGCTTTCTAGCCAGCTATGGTGTGTGGGTTTCAAGGTCTCAGTGTTTTTGAGCTTGCCAGGTGCAGGGATGAGGACGAGCAAGACCTGAGCGCTTGACCCAAGCTGGCCAACAGGATTAATTCATACCATCAACATCACATTCACTATAAATTAGGAAGTTTGCTGTGAAGTTCTCTCTCTCCCTTGATGGCTGCCATCCTGAGAACTTCGTGCCCTGGTGCCGGACCCCTGAGGCCTTCCTTTCCTCCCAAAGCCGTAGCGCTCACAGTGTCCGACATTTGCTGTCCACTGCTGGGAGTGCACAGCTTCCGACTGATAGAGTTGGCTGAGCATAATCTTTGCATATTCTGTATTGGTATCGGGATTAATATTGGTTCTTTAGTGCTATTAATGTTACTTATCTAATCTTACTCTATTAAATCTGTTTATACTTCAACTCCCCGGTTTCCTTCTTTTTCCCGATTCCCTTTCCCAGGTGGGGAGGGGCCATCAGGTGATAGAATGATTGTCTAAATGACAATAAATTGTTATGGGTCTCTCAAACCATAACACCACAGTTAAATTGAAGACATGCAATAGATGAATAAGTAATTTTTAAAGCATGCTAGGACTTCTTTTGTTAATGTGGTTTGTTTCAATTTAAGGGTAAAGGCCCTGGAACGTGGCTTACCTTTGACATTCAAAGAGGTTTCTTCCCTCAGAAAAGTCTAAAACTTGTGATTTGTTGTGTTTTACAGTTTGCCACACAGTGGCTCATTCCCACACTCACTCTGATGTTGGTAAGCAATGTAGTTGATACTGGTTTGATGGTCAGGCCTAGTAACATTTGGAAGTAGACTGATGTATATCAGCTTTTACTTGTTGACCTGGTTTTCCATTCATATGCAGCTCACATCTTAAAGGCGGTGGTGAGGAGAGGGTGCCTTCGGGGTACTGCAGGTAACTGACCCCTGTTGCTGGCTCCTCACACACAGACAAAGCATTCTGATCTGCCTTTTCCCTGTTCCAGCTTCCCACTGCCTGCAGGGAGCATGCGTTGACCTGTTTTTTTGAGGGATGGGAAACAAAGATGAGGACACGGGTGACTGCAGCCTCTCTACTTTCTCAGCTTGCAAACTTGGAGAAGCCTTGTACAGGTAGTAAGTGCAGATTCACGCTAGGATCAGTCATGCAGGACAGAACATGTAGGGCAGGGATAAGGGAGAGGTGGTGGCGTACAAAGACTTGTCTGAAATGTGGGGCTGGAGAGGTCAGAGGAGGACTTAGAAACTAGCACAATTTGATGAGCTTTTGCTCAGAGACAGGACAGAATGGCAATTACAGAATCACAGAATTGTCAGGGTTGGAAGGGATCTCTGGAGATCATCTAGTCCAACCCCCCGCCAGAGCAGGGTCACCTACAACAGGTTGCAATTAGACCCTGGGGTTGCTATGATCATCTCCTGTCCAGCTTCTTCCTCCTGGAGATGGTGATCAACCAAATTGGCCAGCGCTAGCAGGATGTTGTTGAAGGGATCCAGTGATGTGGTGAGGCTGTGGATGGGCTGATGTCTATGTGTGGGGAGGTATGGACACCAAAAGCAGCAACCTGGGCAGCCTGTAAGAAGTACATTGCAGTAACAGCAATGTAGACTTATCCCACTGATACGCCCCAGTAAACTGGGAATAATGTCAACCTCTTCTCTGAGCAGGAAGACATCCCAGGCTTGGAGGTCTGTCTGAATCAGATTTCTAGCTCCCCTTACACCTCCATGGTGTAGATCTAAGGATTAGGTCTTGGTGTCTGGGCCTCTATACATTACAAGCTGCCGTGTTCCCTGACAGTGTGTATGAAAACTCCCACTCTTCCGGACCACAAGAGAAAGGGTTTTCCTTCTGAGGCGATGGTCTCACTTCCAGACCAAAGTGAGTAAATGAGTGTAGGAAAGAGAAAGAAGGCAAATGCAGATATGTAGGCTGGATGTCCATTTATATGCTTGTACGCAGATTCATCCTTATGCTAAGCAGTGCTGTTTACTTACCTGTGTACGAGGTTCATTTGCTACCACTGTCTTCCTGATAAACTGGAAAAAATGTGAACTCAGAAGGTGCACTTTTCCTGCAGGGCCACTGAGTGTCACCATCACTCTGTGGCTTACACTGCAAGATGTCTTTTCTCCAGCAAAACTCCTTTGCTAAAATGGGTTGGAATGGAAAAAAAAAAAGTCATTGGAATAAAAAACGGGTTGCTTCTTGCTGAGAAGCCCAGAGCTGGGGAGATCTGCATCTAAAATGGGAGCAAGCGATGCTACCTATGGAATGAATCCTGGCTTATACTTAGGCACAGCACTCGACAGGTTTCCAGCCAGACCCTATAAGCCAGTCTCACAAATTGTAGCATGAGCATCAGTAATAAAAATTATGGGATGGAACAAGTGCTTCATCAGGAGATGAAGGCGGGGGATTCCATTTGGTGGGCAGAATGAACAAAATTTGGTAAGCAGATGAGGGACTGAGATTTACAAAAATAATGAAGGTGGCAGATAAAGTGAATGGGAAACTGTTCTTCAGCAAATCTTTCCAGGTGCCCAGACTGCGGGCATGTGATAAAACTAGTCGGCAATCAATTTAAAACAAACGTAAACCATACTTTACACTGTAAGAACCTACTGCTACAAGAGTTATAGGAGCCAATGTCAGCAGGTTCTAAAAGCTTGTAGAGAAACTAGTGGAAAACCAGTCTATACCAAAGGAAATAGGTTGTGATGTATCCTCCACCATCCTGACCATCATGCTTGGATGTGGGAGTGGAGCAAGGGGAATGGGTTGTACACAGTGGCCAGGTGCACCTTGAAAAGTATTAAGGGCAGCTGAATCTGATGGACTGGAAGATCCAGAGGCTTCCTTCCTTCCTGGGCTAATGGAGACAAGCAGGAGCTTCTTAGTTCTGTTTCACCCTCCACCAGTTGCAGGGTGGCATGCAAGTTCACAACAGACGTGGACACACAGGTTAACACCGATGGGAGACAGTACTCCAAAGACACCCATATAAACACAGGCAGCATCAGCAGCCCGATCCTGTTCCCAAGGACCAGTGCTCAGAGAAACACATCTTCACAGGTCTCTTGGGTTTCTGCCCCCTGCCCCCAACCTGCCATCCTACTTGCCGGCTAGACAGACACAAGTTTGTTATTAGATCACACACACACATGCACACAACAGAAAACACAACCACACAGGAAATCATTCAAATAATTTATTAGGGTTATAGTACAGACTGTGGTGATCAGGTGTAAAACTTGTCCAGACAAACATACTGATTGCATTTGACCAGCTTAATTTATCCGTCTCTTCTTTCCATTTTCCCCCACTTGTTCATCTCTTATCCACCTTGATCCCTCCATTTCCCTGCCGTGATCCTTACCCCAAACATACCGTACAGTTTCATAAATCCTCCAATTCTCCTTATCGATTCCAACATCCCTCCCCTTGAAGCATCCCTCAGTAAGTCCTAAATCCTCCTTATTGCAGCAGTTCCCCTTCGTTTGCATAGATGCCAGAGACAGTTTCCTCCCTTGAATCGACTTCAGTGGGTTTCGCAACAGGGACAAATGGCTTAGTCGTTCACCCAGTCGTTGAGGGTTTTAGGAGAGGGTGATTCACAGGGATTACGGTGGCTGGGTTCCCCGCCTTGCCATTGTTCCTTTGATCACTATCATCTGACCCGTTTATTTTGAATCGCCTTAAATATCTCCTACAGCTTTTTTTTTTTTTGAGAGAGAATCAGCCAGACACTTTTTCATTTGAATTAAAAAAGAACCACCATCATTTAGAGCAGGTGTGTTTGGTAACAGCCCACACACTCTCCTGTACAGCGTTTTTCTGCTTTTCAGGCAGCAGCAAGTAGTATTCTGTGATTCTAAGTCAATAGGACTGGATCTCCTGTGAATTGATAGTCCACCGCTTTCATTACTGAGCCAGATGCAACTTTCTTATGGCACAAAGTTCAAGCACATGTCATTTGCAGGAGAATTTATGACGCTCAGTGCCTCAACGGTGCTTGAGCTTCTGCACCTTGTACATGTAGATGGAGTATGATTTGTTTCTGCCTGTCTTTTGCTTCTTCCCACCCTTCCTTGGTGCATGAGCCATCCTCCTTAAAGGAAACTCACCAGCTCCATCAAGAGGAGCCACTGGTCTGACCCGATGGGGCATTTCTTGTGTTCTCAGAAACAGCCATGCTGACTACAACACTATCGTTACAAACAATTAAGTTTACCCTATTCGGCCACTCTTACTCTAAGCCAGGCAACTGACAGAACTGTTTTTCTTTGCGAGTAATCAAGGCCCAAGTGCCCGTACAGTGCAGCTTCTCTCCTGAAAGGTGCCAGCAAGCTCTGGCACTGGGGTTTCTTTACGCTGTTCGTGCAGGTTTCCACTGTGCACCGCTCCACGTCCTCTGCGTGGCCTGGACACAAAACCTCCCTGCCGCCGTTATTACCGCTGCGTTCCTGTCTGTTCATTACAGCTTGTTCCAGGTACCGAGACAAACATTTTACCGCCTACATAAAACTATCGATGTTTAACAAGGTTCACCAGTCTCCAGAAGGACCGAGCGCCACGTGTGCCTCAGCACAGAGGGCACCTGCTCTGAACGGCCGGGCCGCGGCGCTGCCCGGCTGCCGCGCTCATCACCACCTTCACGCCACCGTCCCCTTCCCCTGCAGGCCCGGCAGGAGGCGGC
>VZSZ01003582.1:463411-487661 GCA_013398815.1 Ibidorhyncha struthersii
CAGAGCATCCCGGAGCAGAGTTAACGTGTCCCGGCAGCTTCACGCCTCTGCTTGCGTGGCTTGGAGACTTGTATTGTAGAAAATCGCAATAACCGAGCGAGGAGGGAGGGGTGTGCTGCAGTCCTGGTTTTTCTCCCCAACACCTGTGGTCAAACCTGTGCAAACTGTTGTTCGATAACTTGCCCTCTCCAGGATGAAGTGACAAAACCAGTTATAAGGTTAGAAAACGTTCTGCAGGCAGGAGTCACGTGTCAGGAGGCATGGATGGGGTGAGCAAGTAGAACTTTTCTACCTTCTACCTACTGTTCAGTGGCTAGAGTAGCTGTTTGGCCTGACTGCTCTGCTATTGCACTTGAGAAAGGTCAGGAACTTGTAGACGGGCCACTTGCTGTGTTCTTTGGGTGTGCTGAGATCAGCAGCGCGGGTTAGGCTCTGGACTGGCCAGTGTTGTCATGCCTGTACTGCTCCAGGAGTTAAGTTTTCTCCCTTCTTCTTCCCTTCCTTTCTGCTGTGCTATCATTCCTGCCGTGGTGTTAATAGGCCTTTGTATCCTTCCATGTCTGCCTTTTTGGGGTGCAGTTCTGCGTTAGGTTTAATCCAATGTAGCTGTTGTTCAAAGGTTAATTTCCATTAAGGGCCACATTGTTACCCTGTTGGTGTTTTTTATTTGTTTGTTTGGTTGTTTTTTTTTTGCTTGGGATCTACTGATTACATTTGCAAGGTGAGTTGGTTAACTCAATCTTCTGGAAAATCTATCCTTTAATCAGTTTTAGGAGGCTGTCTATCTTGTGGAGCAGCTAGCTGAGTCAAGTGATCTGATATCCCAATGATCACTAGATTTTTGTAAGAGTAGGGTGCTGGAAGATGCTCTTGGAGGAGGGGAGAGGGTGCAATCCATGCTATTTTGTGTGTGAACAGCCTGTGTTTGGACCGGATTACACTAATGTGGAGCTGCATCCTTAGATGAACTTGCCTAGGGAAATACTGTGCCTTTTCACTTTTGTGTTTGGAAAGGATTTTGCTGGATAACTGGTTGCTGTGAGTGACTTAAAACACCACCCTTCTGCAAAGGGAGAGTGTGCCTCTCTATCCATGCCCCCAAAAGAGCTTTTACCTGCACCGAGATCAAAATTTTTTGACGCTTCTCATTCCAGAGGTGTTTCATTTGGATTCTGTTTGTGCTAGGACCTGATTTTAAGACGATGCCAGCAAAAATGCTGGAAATCTTAAGAATCAATGCTGGTATTTACTGAGGAAACACAGGTTGGTGGAGCAGAGCACCAAGTCAGAAGCCAGGTTTCTCCTGGTGCAGCTGTTGAGGGTAAGGGTATGTGCTACAGCTAAGCTGAACCTTAATTACCTTCTTTTCTCTCTCACTGGCATTTGTGAGATCACAAATGAGCTAATTCTACTCACTGATCTGGCAGAAAATGATGTTTAGCATAGCTTTTCTGCAAAGTTAACAAGTTGATCTAGTGAGCACCAGAAGCAAGGTAAATGCTGGGAGGAACCTGCATGGGGAGGCTGAGGATGGGCAAAAGAACAGAAATTGTCTCCCAGTGGTAGCCAAGCTCCTAGACAACGTGGTGTAATGTGTCTAACTTCACTCTGACTTGCATTTTAAGCGCATTCGAAGTACTTCATTTATCTACCACAGTTTTGTTCGTCCAAGAAGTCTGTATTTTCTCCCTTCACAATTTATTTATTTTTCAGGCTTCGTTTATTTTTTGTTGTGCTGCCCCCCTGGGGAAGAGCTTTAAAGTAATTGTCTTCTCCAGAGCTTTTATGTTCTAGATAGGCGTATTGACCAACTGTTTCTAGCTGTAATAGAAAAAAAACCACCTGTGCCTGAAGACAGTAGTGGCCAGTTAGGAGGGAGTGTGTCTTGGTTGAGAAGGGGATGACTGCAGGGCAGAATTACCTACACTGCTACTGCTGAAGCAGCGCAGGAAGCCAGTCTTGGATTAGCAGGGAGATGCGTGAACAGGACTTGAGTGCAGAACTGAAGATGTGTGGGGAAGACAGGACTGGAGCAGCAGCTATCTGCTTGACAATTATAGTGTCAATTATAGAATTTTCCAGATTTTGAGGAGCAGGTTTGGAGCAACAGTTCCCTGATTTAGCCAGCCATCCGCTGCAGTGTTAATGCTGTTGCCTCATTTTAAAATCATCTGCTGCCCTTAACATTCCAGAATTTAAAAAGTTTTCTGGTTGAGACTTGTTGCACATCCTTTTCTGCTGTGCTGGTCTGTTTGTTTATGCATCTGGAAAATTTGTGTTTGGTGAAGGTTCTGAAGCTTGAAATCTCTGGATTTGAAAGGGGGATACAGGGGCTGTGCTGGTGCTGTGGGATCCTGGAAGCCTAGGGGTCTCATTTAGAGGTGTCTCAGGTAGGTGACAGGGGAGCCAGCTGTTGTTTTGGAAATAAACAAGCTATCAGTGATACTGAGACTATCAGAAGCTTTTTTTTTTTTTTTTTAAATCTTACATGGAATGATATCCTTCTAAAAATTCAGGGTTTTTTCAGTGAAATTCTGTTGAATAATCACTTTTGCGCTTTCCCTTTTCTGACTCTAATCCCTCCTACCGTTACTCCCTGTATAGCCCATGTTTCTTGCTGTAGGAAACTCTGTGATCATCCTGATGTGTTACTCTTCTGCTAAGCACTCTCTTCAGTCTCGCTTCTCTTCCTCTTGGCTCATGAAAGGCTTCTCCAGTCCTTTCTCAGTCATGTGGTTCGCTGCAACTCATCTTTCTTCTGCTGGAAGATCCTTCTGGCTCTGCATGACCTCTTCAGCAGCTTTTCCCTCACAAGTGTTACCAGTGAATCCTTCATCCACACTGTTTCTAACTCTGTTCCTGCTGAAAGCAACTTGCCATCACAGATACCAGCCTCCAGTCTAATATTCAAGTTACGATCTGTCAGGAACAATAAATAGCTGGAAGTCCATGTGGTCAGAGAAAGAAACAAACAGTTGAGGGCTGGGGGGCTAAACTGGGAGAAGGAGGGACTGAGTTGGTATATCTGCAGTAGGGCAGTGGAGTTGTGGGATAATTATACCTCTTGTGGGACTAGAGGAAGAGAGAATCAGAAGTTGCCAAAGTGCAGGGGGAGACTGGAAGCACGGTGCAACTTACCTCCATTCACTAGGCTTGAAGGAGAGGTGATCAGGTCTGTAACCAAAGGATTGTCTGAATGAGCTCCAGCTGCTCCACTCTGCTGCCTTTTTAAGAATTCAGGGTGCTGTAGCTTCCAACTGTAGCATGGCAATAAAAATACGAGAATGTGTGTTACTTTTCTGACTGTGGTAATAAAAGATTTAAACCATGAGTATAATTTCTGGGTAATTTCAGAACCTCGGCATCCCCGGTCCTGAGTGATGTAGCAAAGCTGTGCAAGGAGCCTGATACTGGGATATTCCGATAAAAAAGCTGTGTGATGCAGTGAAATATGGTTTGGTTCTTTCTCTAGACTGACTTAGTTTCCAATTCTCTCAATATAGATCTGGAGTCCGTCTCAGCCTGAGCTCCTGGGATCCTGTCACCATGGAGACCGAAAGTGAGCAGAACTCCAGCTCCACCAGCGGGAGCTCCAGTTCTGGAGGAAGCACCCGTCCTCAGATATCACAGATGTCTCTCTATGAGCGACAGGCAGTACAGGTGAGCCGTGGTTATGTTCTGGGTTGGCATGTAAATCAGTAGAAGGTGGTGGTGAGCCCTTTCCTGTTCTCCTGAGCTGTCGTGTGTCAAGGTGGGAGCATGCCCAAAGGACTGTCATGTGTTCAGATTTAGAAATTCTTGTGTTACGCCCAATCTTTAGTTCCTGTAGCCTGATACTGTGCTTCGTGTTTTATAGGCTGCTCCTCCAGTGTCCAGCCTCTTAGATTGCTCACCATGCTGTGATCTAATAGATTGATTTTAGCATGCTATTCTAGAGCAATTAATTCAGTTTATCATTCCAGTTCCTCTGTATATGCATATCCTCCGTATACATACTATACTGGAACACTTGTCTGCCTGCTTGAGCATGCACATCCCCAAATTCCTGGGGTTTATTAAAGCCTTGCAAGCATGCTTTCTGCTGTTCTGGAATATACCTGTGATTCAGTCTGTTACCAAATTTGTAGCTGTACTATGTATTTTGATGTGCTAATCTAGTGACTTGGCTTTTTTCATGGGGTCTAAGGAGGGTTTTGTGGCTGTTATTTATTTCTTCATTGTTCTCTCTAATCGCATTTCAAGGACATGCTATTTTTGACAATTGGGTTTTCCTCTTTCTCTAGGCCCTGCAGGCACTCCAGAGACAGCCCAATGCAGCCCAGTACTTTCACCAGTTTATGCTCCAGCAGCAACTTAACAGTGCCCAGCTTCACAGCCTGGCTGCCGTCCAGCAGGTGAGTTACCAAGGGGCAGAAGGAGAGGAATTGGATTGTTCTCTGGGGAAGATCCAGAGACTTTCTCTTTATATAGTGACCTGTGCACCAAGGTCCTCCTGATCCACGATTAGACAATGAGTCCCTAAACACATTGTTTAAAGGTAATACAAACAGCTAGTAAACTGGAAGCTTGATGCAAAGATTCATTTGGTTTTCAAGTACAAAGCAGGGGAAGATAATATTTGGCATCCCCATAAGGAAAGTTGCACTTTCGAGGCCAATAACTAGCCCCTGCACCTTCTTTAAGTAAAAGATGGGTGGTTAAATGAACAGTGGATGCAGTAGCGTTTAAAAACTCTTAAAGTGAACCACAGATTGTTATTTCTCTGAGAAAAAACATGGTCTTGTGTGCGTGACATTTCAGGCAGTATCCTCTGAATTTTACATCTTGAAACTTAGTAGCCCATGTTTTCTTTACCAGTTACTAGCAAGAAGGATCTGGGGTAGATATTGTCCAGCCAGGAGGGTGTTTCTATAATTGAGATATGTTTATACAAATCAAGATATTTTATGATGTGTAATTGTTGAGTGATTTATTTTATGTTTTTTTCACAACTTTTACTACTTGCAAGACTTTATCACCAGTTGAAGATGAATTATGTGTGATGTGAATACAGTTCTGTCTGTAACAATATCTCCGTCAGTAGCTCTGCTCCTTGGCTGTTAGTCCAGGATTTAGTTTTTCTCAGAATTCCTAACTGTACTTTTATAGCACAGCTTCTTACAAATCTTAGTTATAAAACTAACTAAACTCATCCAGTGGAATTCCTGTGGGATCATGGGGGAGGAATCTAACAATATTTACATTCCTCCACGAACCATATGTGCTGTAATCTCAAATTTACTTGGAGCGCTCTTATTGCACTGTTACTAAACTGCCTAACTTGCCCAGCAAATTACTAATATTGTGGGGAACGTCTGGGTGTTAACAGAATGGATTGCAGCATCAGGATGAGGGTTGCCGTGTGTAGTGTGACAAGTTGGGGCAACAGTAGGGTATGTACCCATGGGTGGAGGGACTGGAGGGTCACGCACTGTAAGGGTCTGTTGTCCACTGTGTCAGGTATTATATAGGATGAAACTGGTTGAAGAAGAGGAGGTACCTTGCTGAGTTGCTGCACCTGATTTGTAGGGCATAGCAGGAATTTGTAGTGATTAGATTGTGCTCCTGTTCTCAGGAATGGGAGAAGATGATGATGGGACTAGGTGTTCTGACAAGGTCAAATATTTGGGCTGGATTGAAAAGTTTGTTCCAGGTATTAATTTCTCTGTCAATCTCTCTTGCAGGCTACAATTGCAGCCAGTAGACAGGCCAGCTCCCCCAACACCAGCACCCCGCAACAGACCACCACCACCCAGGCCTCTGTAAGTAACTGCTCCCTCACACACATATCAAAGCCTCCCTCCCACCCCCTGCCTTGTTCTTTCTTCTCCTTGTCTTTTAGGAAGGCAGTCAGCCAGGGAAACACAGCTTCTAAGAATGCTGGGAATCCACAAGATGCAGACAACTGACGATTTGGGGTGCTGTGATTATGGATGGGGGTTGAGGAGAGCAGAGAAGGTTTCTGAGGGGGAGAGGCCTCTTAGCTGGAAGGGCAGACACTGATCTGAGGCTTTGGGGTTTCATTGTCATGGATTAGAAAAGGATCAGGACTCCTAATAGGGAGAAGGAATCACGAGCAGCTGGAAGGGAGTGTTCTTTTTCTCTTGGGCAGAGTAGTAGTTTCTTGAATGAGAGGAAGTCTGGTTTTGTAGTGAGTATTGAGGAACTGGGATTTGTTCAGAAAGTAGATGAGTTGGTAGGGTAGAGATTATTTTGTGGTTTTTTTCCTTTACTTGAAAGGCTGGAAAAAAATCTGTATTTCTATTGGATCTCTTATTGCAGTTGCATGCTAACAGTGATACCCAGGCTCAGCATACAAATGAAGTTAGCATCCTGAGCTTTGGCTAGTTTAGACTGTGTAGCCCTTTAAGACAAGAACTTTTTTCTTCTTGGTCCCCTGTGGGATACAGGAAAAAAATGTAAAATGTCTGTTCTGGCTGTACCCCAGTAAGAGAATTTGTACTTCCTTCTTTGCCTCTCTCTCTTCATATATGATTTGTGGCTTTTCTCTGTTTTAAGATCAACCTAGCCACTACATCAGCTGCTCAGCTGCTCAGTCGGTCACAGAGCGTGAGTTCCCCCAGCGCCACAACCCTGACGCAGTCTGTGCTCCTTGGGAATACCACCTCACCGCCTCTCAACCAGTCACAGGCCCAGATGTATCTCCGGGTAAGAGATGTGTATGCAAAATGTGTCCTGACCTTGAACCCCACTTCCTAGCCACTTCAGTGTTTCACTGCTTGGGATTACAAACATCTTTGGATTTCCTCTAGTTTTAAGGATGATGAATATTATGTCCATGGTATTTTAAATTCAGATGGAGAAGCTTTTGTCCCTGAAACCACAGGTTTGATTCTGGGCTCAGCTTTTGAGGGTAGTTGAGCTTTATATTGTGTGGCTTAGGTGAGATTGTTAAGAATCATGTTTGTCCCTGCTCTGCATAGATGTTAAAGATCCCATGGCACTTCTCACTAGAGTGTAAATGTGAAATATATGTCCTAGACTTTAATATAGCTCACACAAATAAAGCTACTCTTCTGGTTCAATGCTGGAACAGATACATGGTTAATTATTCTCTTCTACCACTGCTGAGCTCAGGGATGTAAGTCAGAATTCAAGTAAGTTTACAAACATAAATCAACATGAAAAATATCTCATCCTTTTAATCGGTTTGAAGTGCTGCTAAATAGAAAACATTAGGGTTGACTATACTCAGTCTGGGGTTTTGTTACCTACTTGAAAAATATTTTGTGCAACTCAGTTGACTTCAGATACAGATTGTTATCTCCCCCTTTTCAAGTAACCCTGGTCTTGGATGCGTGTATTTTATCACTGTTTCTCAACCAGTCCCAGATATACATCTGAAAATTAAATGATACCCCAGTGTTCTAGCCAGCCTTGGGCAGTCTGCGGGAGTTGGCCCAGGCCCATGTTTGACAGAACAGTGCTTGTTTCTATAAGTAAACTGTTCCCAGTTTCCTGCTCCTGAGGGTTATGTTAGGTGTTACAGCACAGGGAGGGTTGGGGGTTTTGCAATGTATGACATTGCAGCCCAGTGTTGCTTTGTAATCTATTTGCTTGTGGTTCGCTGTCTTTCTTTCTCTCTTCCCCTCTGTTCCGTTCATTCCACATCATCTGACCCTCCCTCAACAGCCACAGCTGGGGAACCTGTTACAGGTAAACCGGACCTTGGGCCGCAATGTGCCTCTTGCCTCCCAACTCATCCTGATGCCCAACGGGGCTGTGGCCGCTGTCCAGCAGGAGGTACCACCCACTCAGTCTCCTGGGGTCCATGCAGACACAGACCAGGTCAGTGACACCCCCTCCCAGTGTCCTCCACTTCCCCTTCTCTCCATCACCCCACACTCTGGTCTTTGTCTCCAGCCGTCCCTGTGTAGCAGATTAGCTCTATTTTATCCGCAACCCGTGTTCCTGTGCAGGCAGGAGATTCTGTTCTCTCTTACCACCATTTTTTTCATGTTTGCCTTTTGCCTTCAGAGATGGGATTCATTTCTTCTTAAGGTTTCTGAGGTGAGCTGCAGGCTGGATCAATCCCGTCTTCACAGTTTCTCAGTTATTCTTGTGTGAAAAGAATTGTTGAGTTCTATGTCCAGTTTTCAATCACTCTGCAATGAAGAGTCTTTGCCAGTGGTAGTATTCCTTCACTCAGTCGGTTTGTTGTTGTAAAGATGCCAAAGACCAAACAGGCCACAAGGTCTTAGCTCCTGCGTCCATCTATAAGTAATTCTCCAGGTCAGGGAGCTGCCATGGCATCCTGGTCATTCTTGGGATTTCCAATTACTTTGTATTTCTCTTGTCTGGAACACTTTCACTGAAGGAAAGTCAGCCATGATCAAACATGAAGATAACACTGCATTTGGAGGGGGAGTAAAGGATGGCAGCACCAAAACGCAGAGGAACTGGTGAAATCAGAAGGGCGGCGGGCCATGAGTATATCTGTGGGCCTCCGGCATGGGAAGCCCTGCACAGAGGGAGGAGGCAGGTGGCACAAAAAATGAAAATTAATTACTGGTCTTTAAAAAGCATATCTCAGCGGTTTTAGCGCCGTGCTAAACCGGATCCTCCCAATGCAAGCGCACGGCAGGCAGGTCCGAAGGCTGCCCCATGCCTCAGAGAATGGTGGTGTTCAGATAGTGCCACGAGATCTTTAACTTCCATCAGAGATGGGGCAGGAGGGCGTTCAGGATAATGTGTTCCCTGGGGAGGGCCACACCTGAGCTTTGCCCTGCAGTGTTAGCCAGGTCCCCATGTGAGGTTTGAAGCATCAACTCAGCCTGCATCCCCGTAGAGAGTGTGCTGCTTATGTGTTCTCTGCCAAACTTCCAGCAAGTAACGTATGTAAAGCAAACAGACTCTGTTTTGTGTGTGTGTGTTTCTAGGTGCAGAACTTGGCTGTGAGGAGTCAGCAGACCTCGGCCACAAATGCCCCACTCCAAGGCTCTGCTCAGAAGGCAGCTCTGCCAGGAAGCTCCCAGGCTTCAGGTTTACCGCAGGCCACCAGCACGGGCCAGACCTTGGCAGTGGCTCAGACCTCCTCCGGCAGCGCCGGCCAGTCCCTCAACTTGAGCCAGGGGGCAGCAGGCAGCAATGGTGTCTCTGGGGGTGTGGTGGCAAGTGGTGGGAGCCAGACCTCAACGGGGTTGAGCCAGACCTCTTCAGCGAGCACCGCTGGCAGTTGCCAAAGGAAAGGCACGGGGGTGGTTCAGCCATTACCGGTAGCAGCTGCCCAGGCCGTGACTGTCAGCCAGGGAAGCCAGACAGAGACAGAGAATGCAGCCACAAAGAAGGGTGAAATGGACAGTGGTGGGCAGCAAACGGTGGGCATGAACCTGACTAGGACTGCTACACCAGCACCCAGCCAGACGTTGATCAGCTCAGGTAAGTGCAGACCTGTTCCTTCTCTTCGAGCCCACCGGGCTTTTGCAAGAGTGCCATTTGAAAGCCCAGTGGTGAGAGGTTTCCTAAGATGCCTCCCAGCCTCTGTGCTCCTGGGGACTGGTCTCTCTAGAGGTTATTCGTCCCTATTAGCAAGAGAAGTTGATTTAGTCCCCCATGGCCTCTGCTAGTAAACCGTCAGTCATTTTGGAGCTTAATAACTCAAACGAGTGCAGTGGCTGCCTGCCTTTTTTATGTTGTTGTTCCTCGCTGCACTGTTGCTAACTTTTGTGTTCTGCTGTTTTCCCACTCTGTGTTTGTATAGCTACATATACACAGATCCAGCCACACTCGCTGATCCAGCAGCAGCAGCAGATCCACCTGCAGAAGCAGGTGGTGATCCAGCAGCAGATCGCCATTCATCACCAGCAGCAGTTCCAGCACCGCCAGTCCCAACTCCTCCATACAGCCACCCATCTCCAGCTGGCCCAACAGCAGCAGCAGCAGCAAGCACCATCTCTGACCCAACAGCAGCAGCAAGCTCAGCCTCCGCAGCAGCAGGCTCCACCTCAAAACCAGCAGCAGGCTCAGACCCTTGTGGTGCAACCTATGTTGCAGTCCCAGCCACAGCCTGTGCAGCTCCAGCAGGACAGTCCTTGCCAGCCAGCCACCAAGTCACCTGTTCCAATTCAGTCAAAATCTCTGGTCACCCCTATCAAACCACCTCAGCTTGGGCCTGCCAAAATGTCAGCAACACAGCAGCCTCCACCACACATCCCAGTGCAGGTGGTGGGTAGTCGGCAGCAGGGCTCAGGCCAAGCCCAAGCACTGGGTTTGGCTCAGATTGCTGCAGCAGTACCGACATCGCGGGGAATGCCAGCAGTGGTCCAGCCTGTTTCCCAAGCCCACGCTGCTTCCCCGTCATTGTCTTCAGCTCCAGCACCCTCACAGGAAGCTCCTTCTCTCACCACAGGGGTGAATTTGTCACAAGTTCAAGGCACAGCCCACATGGTGAAAAGCCCAGCCTCCTCTCCCGTTGTGGCTCAGATGCCAGCAGCATTCTACATGCAGTCTGTCCAGTTGCCAGTAAGTGATACCATTGAGAAGGAGAATAGCATATGGATTCTCTTTGTTCATTCCTAGGACACCAATCGCAGTCCAGGCCCAGGTCAGTGGGATGGGATGGGCAAGGGGTTTTGGTAAAGGGATGTGGAGACTTTTTCCTCTGAAAAACACTAATTCCAATCCAGCCCTTGGGGTTACTGACTACAAGCATTTCTCTTCCACATTATCATTCAAAGGCTTGCATGAAGTTAATAGATGACACTCAGACCCTGCCTGAAATGAGGTAGCTGTCCACATCACATACTAAATATCACATTTAACAATGTGGTGGGTTGGCCTTGGCTGGCTGCTGGGTGACCACCAAGCTGCCTTATCACTCCTCCTTTTCACCAGGACAGGGGGAGAAAATACAATGAAAAGCTCATGGGTCGAGATAAGAAGAGGGAGATCACTTACCAATTCCTGTCACAGGCAAAACAAACTCAATTTAGGGGAATTAATTTACTGCCAATTAATCAGAGTAGGATAATGAGAAATAAGAACAAATCTAAAAAACACCTTCCTCCGCCTTTCTTCACAGGCTCAGCTTCACTCCTGACTCTTCTGCCTCAGTGCAAGGGGACAGGGAATGGGGGTTGTTGTCAGTTCATACCATGTTGTCTCTGCCACTCCTTCCTCCTCATGCTTGTCCCCTGCTGCAGCGTAGGGTCCCTCCCAAGGGAGACAGTCCTCCACAAACTTCTCCAACGTGGGTCTTTCCCATGAGCTGCAGTTCTTCATGAACTGCTCCATCGTGGGCACTTTCTATAGGGTGCAGTCTTTGAGGAACAGACTGCTCTAGCGTGGGTCCCCCACGGGGTCACAAGTCCTTCCAGCAAACCTGCTGCAGTGTGGGGTCCTCTTCATGGGCCGCATGTTCTGCCAGGAGCCTGCTCCAGTACGGGCTGTCCACGGACTGCAGCTTCCTTCAGGCACATCCACCTGCTCTGGCGTGGGGTCATCCACAAGCTGCAGGGGGACAATGTGCTTCACCATGGTCTTCACCATGGGCTGCAGGGGAATCTCTGCTCCAGTGCTGAGAGCACCTCCTCCCCCTCCTCCTTCACTGACTTTGGTGTCTGCAGGGTTGTTTCTCACTCCTCCCAGCTGCTGTTGTGCAGTATTTTTTACCTTTTCTTAAATATGTTATCACAGAGGTGCCACCACCATCATTGATGGTCTCAGCTTTGGCCAGTGGCAAGTCTATCTTGGAGCCGGTTGGAATAATCTCTATTGGACATGGGGGCAGCTTCTGGTGTCTTCTCACAGAAGTCACCCCTGCAGCCCCCACGCTACCAAAACATTGCCACATAAACCAAATGCAAATGATAACTGGCCTCTTTGTTGTCTCTCTCGAGAGAGATGAGAGCTGAGCTATGAAGACTGAATTCCTGTCTCACTAGGTGTGGCTACCTCCAGGTCAGAGACCGCTTGGCGTGTGGTACAAGCCACTGACTCTAGGTCTCAGAGGATCCCCTAGTACCAGGCTATGCAGAGGAAAACAATGGTGGCTCATGTTCCACAGGCCTCGTCCATGCTGCTCCGAATTGTCCGCCTAGGACCTGCCCAATTCCCTGGGACAACAGCACTTTGCCAGCTCAGATATCCTTAGGCAGTTGATGAGATTGTTTCTGAACTCTGGCTGCTTCTTCAGGAAGCTGTCACAGGATTTGTCTGATTTCTAGAGTGGGAAGACAATTCTGCTCCCATCCAACATGTTTCCCCTACCATTTTGACTCTCCATGGAAACTGATCTGATCTAGCCAAGAGCCTGTTTGGAAGCTGCTGGGTGACTGCCATTCTCTTTCTTTCTTCCTGAAATAATCCCTTGAGGTTCACACACTGTCTTGATATTATATCAATCTCCCAATTCATGTTGATACATGAAGCTTTGCTCCCTGCTAGGCAAATGCTCCTAAGTAGAGGCATATACTGTGAAGGAGCTAAACACGTTTCCAGGAGAAGGAACCAGGCTGGAGATGAGTATGATGGAGCAGGATCCGTCTTCCTTTGATTTCAGTCTGTCTCATTCTTTGCTTTGGGCTGCCTCTCTCTGCTTACATACTCCTCTTTATTTACGCAGGGCAAGTCTCAGACCTTAGCAGTTAAGCGCAAGGCAGAGTCAGAGGAGGAGAAGGAGGAATCGCCGAGTGTCACAGCACTCCTCCCTGCCAGGTCCTCTCCTGTGACAGACAGCCCCAAAAACATGGAGGAGAAGAGTGCCCTTGGAGGTGAGGTACAAAGGAGAGCTCTGCTTGTGCGTGCTAATGATCTGATCTTGTATTCCATTTGAAGTAGATGGAGCAAAGGTAACTGACTCTTGTGATGTTAACTTTCCAGATAAATCTGATCCTGCTGCCATTGCAACCCCAAATACCACCTCAAGTGAAGGAGGATCAGTCACCCCCACCTCTGCTCCCACCCCAAACCTGGCAATGGCATCACGTCAGATGGGAGACTCCAAACCTCCACAAGCCATCGTCAAGCCCCAGATCCTCACACACATCATTGAGGGATTTGTCATCCAGGAAGGAGCAGAGCCCTTCCCGGTAGGGATTCTCTGCTGCTGGGGAAGGAGGTGTCATGCCCTCTTGGAAGCGGGGTGGGCTTACATCTTTGGACAGGAGTTTCTTTCCCCGTGTTCGAAGTTAGTGTTTTTAGCCCGAGACGCAGACAGTGAAGAGGAAGGGAAAGGAAGGAGGTGTCATGCATGAAGCAAGGCATTAAATGGTGGTATTAAAGAGAGCGGATTGGAGAGAGCAAAGCAAATGTGATGGGAACTGCTTTCAGTAGTCCTCAAAGCAATAATCTATGCAGGAATTATCAGAAGGTTCTTTCTGATTTTTAGTGAAGGAAAGATGCACTGCATTTTACACAAGCAGCAAGTGAAGTTAAAGCAAAGAAGGGGAAATGCAGTTACATGCAATTGCTGGATATTCAAAGCAGATGATAGTACTTTGTGATCTTTGAATGAACCACCAAGCCTGTGAGTCAGGAAGGAGAAATTACTTTGTTCAGCATCTCTCCTTCCCTAGTAGGCAGAGGGATTCTGCTGAGCTATAATAAGGTGTGAGCGGCATATACCTTGCAGAGGGTGGTGGACAGAAAATCCTTAACTGATGGGCCCAACTCTTTCTTATCCTGTCCAGGTGGGTTGTTCTCAGCTGCTGAAAGAATCTGAGAAACCGCTGCAGGGAGAGGCTCCTGGCCAGAGTGAAAACCTGTCCAGCAATTCCCCAGGAGGGGACAGTGCTTCTATGGGTGAGTTTCAGCACCGGGAGATCTAGCTAGTATTACTGAAAGTTTCTGCTCTCTGATGCTGTATTGCTAACTTTATACATTATGGACTTGCATCCCTTCCTGCTGACTCCCTAGAGACTCAAGCTATGGACCTAGGATCGCCTTTTCTTGAGTGCCAGAATTTGTTGTTAATCTGTTAATATCTAACACACCCTGTGTCATTAGTAAGCAAGAGAATCTGAACTGTACCTGTTTCTAATGAAAGGCTGTGAAAAATGTGTGGACGCAGCAGAGAGTGCCGTGATGGTGATACCCCTACAGCCTTGTAGGATATGAGGCATATGCTATTTTTGGCTTGTTCAGCGAAATGGTACTGACAAAGAGAAATAAACTGGTCTGTTCAATATCCTGGAGTCCTAATTAGTGGAGCTTCTGCCTCTCTTCTTCCAGCTTCTTCCCCAAGCTAACTGCTTAGTAGATTCAGTAGAGAATAGTGCTTGGAATCTCTCTGTTTAGAGGAAGAGTAGCGGCATGGGAAATCATTGTGTGTGATCTGCTTCACTTCAAATAATCAATTGTTGTGTATCTGCGTATCTCACTAGAGCTTGATAAGAAGGCAAACCTGCTGAAGTGTGAATACTGTGGAAAGTATGCCCCAGCAACCCAGTTCCGTGGCTCCAAGAGGTTTTGTTCCATGACCTGTGCTAAAAGGTAATACGCAAGACGATCTTCCTTTTCTGACTATACATTCTCTAGAACTGGGCATGTGCCCCTTCTCTAGGTAGTGTACAACACTTAAATACATCTGATCCTCCTTCCATGGGATGCACTGGTCACAGAGATCCTTTAGGACTCTAAATATGTTGTGAATGCTTCTAGGTCTGGAGAGGTGGATGTGGTGCTGAGTGTAAACAGGATTTCTGACTTGCTGAGAAATTAAAAAGGGGAAGGGGGAATTTCTTGGGCTGTGAAAAACCTCTCTTCAGTAAAATGTACATTTGACTGACTAAACGAATTGCATACTGGTAGCTGTCTGCTGCATTGGTACTAGACAAAGACGCAAGGGAGCACTGGGAAGAAAAAATGGGGAGAAGTTAGACTAGCCATTGCTGCCTCCTGTTGATAGCGGAGTGCTTGTTATGGGTCTTTTTTCCCTTAGGGGAATGACTTAATTGACCCTTCAGATGTTAGATCAAGACTCTGGTGCCCAAATATTGCTTATGTCAGAAGTCTGGACTGGTTCCTTCCAAGGGGAAGTCTTAGAAGGGGGAGGAACAGAACTTCATGGTAAAGAGGAGTTTTATCCCCATCTAGAGCAAGGAGAAGCAGTAGGTTTAGATAGTTGCTGTTTCCTTACTGCTGCTCTGCTTCTACCCATTTGAGGTACAATGTCAGCTGCAGCCATCAGTTTCGGCTGCAGAGAAAGAAGATGAAGGAATTCCAGGAAGCTAACTACGCTCGTGTGCGCCGACGGGGACCACGACGCAGCAGCTCTGAAATTGCTCGAACAAAGATCCAGGGCAAGCGCCACAGGGTAAGGACATAGTCCCATCTGCCTCTGTCGAGGCAAATCTCAGTGTAACAGTTGTCACTGCCGGGTGTACCACTTTCTCAACAGTGGATGTAGTCATACAGGATGTGCCAAGTGCACACTGACACAGTTGTTACACAAGGCACAGCGAACCGTTCTAATCGCTCATCAACTGCAAAAAGTGGATTCACATTTGTTCTTGTTCTGTTCACTCCTGGGTGTCTCTCGGAGGTCTCAGTGAGTGACACCAGCTGACAGCCTTGGTAGAAAACAGTCCTCCCTTCCTGTTTGATTAGCATCATTCCACATAAATGATTTGAATCAGATTATAGAAGAATCGAATTAGCATCAGCACTGACATGAGGAAAAGGAATGGACTTGGGGAGGACGGGGAGAAGGAAAAGGAAGGGAGGCAAAAGTAAAGTCTCCCCTTTCTGGCATTAGGGAGCTCTTGTTTCAGCTGCCCTTGGAGCAACAGCCTGAGACGGTTGTCCCAGACTGTTGGAACAACTGCTGTTTCCAATGTCTTGTTTTGCACCTGGTAATAGTGAATTTCTTACGAAACACCTTGTGTTTTCTTTCTTTCCTGTGGGCTTGTAGGGCCAGGAAGACTCAAGTCGAGGCTCTGATAACTCCAGCTATGATGAAGCTTTGTCCCCTACATCTCCAGGACCCCTGTCAGTAAGAGCCAATCATGGAGAAAGGGACCTGGCAAACTCTAGTATGGCCCCACCTACCCCAGATCTACATGGCATCAACCCAGTCTTCCTGTCCAGCAATCCCAGCCGTTGGAGTGTGGAGGAAGTATACGAGTTCATTGCATCACTGCAAGGTGAAGTTAAGATCCTCTCCTGGAGTCCTGTGATCCAGTAACATGGGGAAATTTGTTGGCTCCCTTTCTGGAAAGAAAGCGGTGTCAGTGGTGCCTAGTGCTTTTATTGCACTTTTGTACATGTTTCTGATCTGGAGTAGGTCATACAGATGGATGACTTGTACTTCTCAGGCAGCCTGTGGAGTGGGGAGGGGGGTTGGTTAGGTTCCTGGCCTTGCTTTCTGTACCTGCCAGAGGTCCAAAGAGTGGGAACAAGGGTAATACCCAGGGCACATCTGTTTCTCAATGCTATTTTTTTGGTTTCGCAGGGTGCCAGGAGATTGCTGAGGAGTTTCGGTCACAGGAAATTGATGGCCAGGCCCTGTTGCTTCTGAAGGAGGAACACCTCATGAGTGCCATGAACATCAAGCTGGGACCAGCTCTCAAGATCTGTGCCAAGATCAATGTCCTCAAGGAGACCTAACAGCTCTGAAGCCAGAGGTCTCACTTTTGCTCTGACCCTAGGGCAGCTGCCAGCTTTGGAGCATCCTGTTGGGGTGGGGAAGAACAGGACAGTCCCCTGTGGTCTTGCATTCAAGAATGAGAAGGAATTTAACTGGTTGAAACTGCCATGCACGAGGTCATGTCTTGGTCTCTTAATGGTGCTACAAGGGGGGAGGGAAACTCCTGCCTGCGGCCTTGAAACATCTTTCCTTCTTCCTGATTTTGAATATGCCTCTCCTGTATACCACATAGAGATGGGAAGGGACCTCTTTCTGTCCTAGCAGACTTCTGAAGGGGAACTGCTCTAGCCCCTTTTTTGCTACAGCAGGTCTGCTAGATCTTAGTTTTGAATCTTGCTGTGCCAGAACTTGAGGCATAGCTAGAGCCTGCCCTGCACGGACATCGGGAGCAGCTCTGCTTGGGGCATTTAAGAAGGGGAACTCGTAAATTCCAAGTGACAGAGGCAGACAAACAAGAATTTGAGCAAAAGGGGCTGCTGCTGTTCCACTATTAAAAAAAAATACCGAGGCTGTTCATGAACTGGGTTTAATAGCCATTCCAGCATGCATACCAAACTTGAAGGCCCGTGGCCATGGGAGCTGCCTTAGCTTTATTGTCTCCTGTAGAGATGCAGAGTGAAGACAAAGTGTTGTGGCAGCTATTCACTCCAGATGCTCCTCTTTGAACCAGTCAGAGGAGGATTTATCCTGAGTACTTATGACAAGATGATGGGAAAACCGAAGAGGAGGGCGATTGTCTTACATTAGGGAACCCTGCAGCACTAGGTTTGCCTCCCCATTGTGCTAGGGCATAATTTACAGATCCAAAGCAGTCTCCAGAAGCGCCAAGGCTCTTCATAAGATGGACTGGGGTTTGGTTTTGGGTTTTTTTTTGTGTTCTCTTATCAGTTTGTATTATTTTTGTGTCTGTCTTCATTATCCTCAGGAGAGCTTACGGGACAAAGTTTAAGCTGACAGGATTGTATTGCCTGCCTCAGGCTCTTGTTTTTGTTGTGCTTTTTTTTGTTGTAAAACAAATATTTCTCCTCCTCATTTAAAAAAAAAAAAAAAAACCAAAAACATACCCTCCACCAACTGAATACTGATCCTTTAATGCTACTTCTCCTTTCTAAGGGGTAGAAGTATGTTACAGGCTGTCCCTCCCTTTCAGCCCCTCCAGCTTTGGGTTTTTTTTTTTTAAGGACCAAATGTGGTTTTCTGAAGTTTTGTAACCTGGTGAAAACCTGGGTGGAGTTCTTTTCCAGAAGCGCCTCTGCTTAAAACAAACAAGTTAAATCCTGAAGAAAAAGCACGAAGAGGTAAGTGCCCCCTAGAGCCAAATACCTGAAAGCAAGAGGATTTATAAACCATGGGTCTCAGCTTTTCTGTTTTCAGAAGTTTCACGTGAATAGTTGAGTGAAACATAAAACTGTTCTGTGTGAAAAGCATCTACTGTTGCAGGAAAGCTGTTGTGACACGGGAGGAGGCCTAATAACATAGGTAGGAAAACATTAGAGATCTTTATTGACTCATGTTAGAAAAAGAGAGGCGGGAAAGTGCTTAGAAGATGGATAAAATGTGGCAACAGCTTCCCAGTCTTAACTGTACTGTTGAATCTCACTTTAGTGACATCCCTGTTCCCGTGAAAGAAAACTTCTTGAATCAAAACAGGCCCAAAGGAAGCTGTCCACGCCTGTACCCTGATACTACTATTTGCTGTGATATAAACTGGGGGCTGGGAAGGAGCAGGGGTTAGAATCTCTAACCGCAATCAGCAGAGGAAGGCTGCCCTTAAACCATTTTATCCTTAGCATGATAAAACTGTTTAGTTTGACCTTTGGCAGGGGAGGCAGGCAGCTAGCCTGCCTATGTTACTAGCTACTTCTGAGGACTGGATCTTTGTTCAGTCAAATGGGAAGGCTTCACTTCTTCATCTCATGTTCAATGTTCTTAATAAAAAAAATGCAAAATACTTCTTCAGGCTGCTTTGTATCCCCCCCTTCGTTTTTGAGAAGTACAACCTTCATCAAAAAGTTACTTTTGCTTTTTATTGCTACAGAGAAATACAGAGCATAGGAAACTTTTCCCATCTGTAACTACCCAAGCTTTTAAAGTTTCAGTTTGAAAGATGTGTATACCCCTCTCTCTTAAGCCCTAAGGGAACTGAAGTGATACAAGGTGGCAGTAAAAACACATGTACTAACAAGAGCAGCTCTTCCTGGCAAAAGTTCAGGCACAAAGCACTGCACACTAAGGACCCTTCACCCTTGGGTAAATAAGATGCTTTGGCTCTAAAGAAAGCTCCTGTTACATCAGCACAACACTTCACCAGTTTTTTTGGTCATTTTATTTTTGAAAGTTGTGTTTTGTACAAAAAAAATTACCTTAAACACCACCATGAAAAACAGTAACAACAAACTTAGTGACTTCCTATTTTTCCCATGTTATGAGAAAGACTGAAATCATAACAAAAGTCAAAGAAAGCAGGAATTGTTTGTCCACTCTAAACCCAGCAAGAAAGCAGGGCCACCCCTTTTGCCTCAATGTCACTGTTCAGACTGCTTTGGCAGTATTAAAAACACAGGAACCTTGTCTGTACCCTTCTGTTAGCAGTAGTGGCTTGCTTATTCGCAGTCTCTACCCTCAAGACTGACGACAGTTTTCTGCCAGTCTACAATAGGGCAGAATGAGACTACTTAGACTCCAGCTCCTCATACGAAATTCAATTAGGAATCAAGATGCCAAGTTCCTGAAGGTTCCAGTGAAGTCTTACAACTCAGCTGTACCTGCTTTTCACCAGGGCCCCAGGAGAAGGTCTCTCTCACTCCCAGCCAGTATGCAAGTACCATCTGCACAGGGCAAGTATCTTAAGACTGGTCTGTACCACGCTTAAGGGGACAGTGATTTATGGAAGCTGGCCTTGTAAGCACGGGAGTCCCTTACACAGTTTTTAATGGCCTTGGCTTCTGTGGTTTCTTTTTTATAAAAATAAATTCTGGTAGCTTCACAGGAAAACCCTCTGCCAAACAAGGAACCTTCAGAGAGCATGAAATCGCAATGCTAACAGTGACTGAGCTGTGTGGGCAGTCACCTCAGGAAGCTTGTAACAGAGCTCAAGTGACAGCTACCTTTCTCATTTTGCCTTGATGTCAGTTTCATTTTCAGCAAGTGTTCCCTTTACTTAGCAGCACATCATTTCTTTTTGTTTCTCAATGATTGAGAAGACTGAGACAATATTTTGACTGAACTGGAAAGTCATGAGACTGTATATAACTCTATAATTTTTTAGCATTGCGCTCCTCCAGTCTGAGAGGATGGCATGCGTCCCTTTGTATCTGTTGAAGGAAACTGGTGTGTACTCTTCAACACATTGCCAGTAGGAAAATAAAAGACTGCAGAGGTTCTAATGCGTCTTCCACCTCCAACAAGTGGCACAGAGCGCTCTGTGCAGGTTATGCTGGCCGAAACAGTGCAGAAGCTAGAAAAACTGAAAAAGCATTCAGAGAAAAATAATTCCAGTGTCTTACAGATCCTGTAAACCCTACGGGGGTTAAAAANCCTACAGCCTCAGCTGTTTTAACCCACTGCCTCCTTTTCCTTCCCCTTTCTGTACCCATCCATGGCCCCTTTTTCCTCACAGTGATTCATCTCCCATTCCTGCTCAGTGCTGAACGCTTGTATTGCTTTCTTGCAACCTTCTGCTCAACTCTCAGCACTTTACTCCCCCAGAGCTCTGCTGCATTTTTAAAACCCTCAAACTGCATTATACTCATAAGACATGCCATCAGGGACCAGCGCTGTTCACACCCAGAGGCATCCATGGGACTTGACACACCAGAGACAGCAAAAGCAAATAGTGTAAAGAAAATCAGAAGTGAGGGAAGAAAAACTGGCTGGGAGGCACCTGGCTAAACAAGCGCTGGGGAGACAGGAAGAAAAGAACTCAGTGTGGAAAGCTTATCACATTGGTAGCAAGTGGTCATCCCGTTCTTCTGACTCCTCACCCAGCTGGTCATCACCCACACCACGGTATGCAGCTGGTGCATTTCGAGGCTTAGATCGGCAGACAAAGTCACAGCCATCCTACAATCACAGGATATTGCACCATAATTAGACTGTATGCAATCCAAAGCAAAGCAGCTTCTGTGATTTCTCTTTTGCTCAGGGATCACCCCCATCCCTGTGCTATCTGGGACAGGTCCCCAAAACTTGTCTTGATAAGAGAATCACATGTATAAATATCCTACTCGGTCTTGAAAGCTCCAGGGTAGAGTGTGGTACTGATTAACAGCGCACAGCAACATCACACTAAGACAAGCACGGAGGATAAACAGCGCTGCCTATGGTAACCAAGGAAGGGTTTCAGGGAGTCAGACATGAACATTTCCCAGCCCACAGCTTAACATTCCTACCTGCAAAGTGTTAACCACCAATGAGCAGGTGTTTGAGTTTGTTATGTAGCAATCACAGGATATCAGCACGCAATCAGACTCAAAGATTCAAACCCAGAGTACTAAAAAACACCCAAACAAAAACCCCACCCCAAAAAAACCCAACCAAAACAGATACCCTCTTCTTCTGCCTACACTACACTAGTCTGGTGGTAGGTCTACCCAAGAGACAGTCCACAAAGATAAGGCAGATGCCATTTTCTCCTGTCCTAGCATATGGGTCAGACTGGGAATATACAGGGATTTTCACTCACCGCCACCAAATTGCCCAGATCTTGCCAGAAGGCAAAGTGAGGAAACTGCTCCATGCCCTTTGCTCCCACTACAAGGCGCTGGTAGAGGAACCCACCAATGACGTAGACTGCAATCAGTGAAGCAAACCTGGAGGGCGTAATTAAAAAACAGAGCTGAGGAAATCCTATAGACAACCCCTTCAGAGCAAGCCACCTGCCGCAGATTGGTATTGGAACAAGTAGCTAAGCACCACTCAAGAACACAGCTATAAACAGAAACCAGACCAGAAAAGGTCCCCAAAATATTGATCTGCTAGTATAAATCTTTCAGTAGTATTACGTGAAGTAGTGCCTCTAAGCACAAACACAGAAATGAGTCAAGACTCCTGGTCTGAATTTTAGGAAGCCACATCTTCCATGTTTCTGTGCACTTATCTAAACTATGAAGAAAGATGTCTACAGAGAACAAAGCAGCTCTGCAGCATCATGCCTTAAGCAAGAGCTTTTGTCCAAAAAGCTCAGAGGCACAGTAACATCTAATAGCAGCCGTGCATAGGTACACTACAACTATCTAGTCTAGTATAGCATTTGCCATGTTTCTAAATGGCACTGGAGATTATGGCCCAGACACAAACAGCTCTTCCAATGACTCACGTGATCAGTAGAATGGAGCCAACGCTGAGGTGGGAATCCTCAGCTGGACAAGCCAAACTGCTGTCCATCTCAAAGAGGTAGAAACACTCCTGCTCCTTTTCCCGCTCTTCTGAAATAATGCTGAATGAACTCTGCAATTTGGGAAAACTTAAGTCATATGAAAATATGCCCAGGCATGCTGAACTTCACAAGAAGACAGTTTTATCCTTGTTGGTGCAGCTAGGCAACAGACACTGGAGGACTGAAGAAAACCTTGCTGCCTTCTTAAAGCCCTCTGCTCATAAACAACTGTGTATCTGGCAGCCTGCTCCTCTCCCACCTCATGTGTCACTCACCGCCATGACTCCCCGCTTGCAAGAAATCATTATCACAGCTCTTCTCTTCTCACCACTGCAGTGCCTGCCATATGAATCACCTCCTTTATAAATCAGCATGATCCAGTCACCTGCCAAGAGATAGAGAACATAGGCTGCAAATCCAGATCAGGAGGTGAAAAAGGCAGACACAGAGTAGAAATGTATCGAGTGGAATCTTACTTCCATTGAAAACCTGGGTTTCATTGATTCTTCCTATCACTGTAGTCTTTCCATTCTGTCTATTTGTTTGCACCAGACCACCAAAATCATGCAGGGTGCTGTTGACCTCCCTGCACACCCTGAAATGGTAGACGTAATTTTCTGTTTTGCCTTTCTCCACAGTCACGTTAAACCTGCAGCAGGGAGAGGACAGAGCAGACATCCCATAGGATTACAAAGAACAGTGCTGAGAGCAGCAGACACTTCAGGCCTGGAAGCCAGTCACAGTCCATACTAACTGGGGAGCCCGTTTTGCAGTCTGGCTCCGAGTTTTTCCCTCCTCTGGGGCTAAGGGTAGGCACCGTGCAGCCCTGAGGCCTGCAGTGTGTTGTACTGTACCTGATTTGGCTCAGGGGCTCTAGTTTCTTCAGCAGGGCTCTTTCCATTTGCGACTCGCTGCTCTCATCACCAACCACATCGCAGCCCCTCTCTTTCAACTGTTCAGCCCGCACACCGACAGCAAGGGCCATAAAGACTACCAGCACAGCAGAGGTATGGCAAGGTGATGACATCCTGGACACACACCACAGAGAACACAGAGGATTAACTGTTGCAGTCCCCTGCAAACTAACTTCAGGGTCACGGCGTCAATGATTGGCCACTTCCTCGGTTCTCACTGCAAAAAGGAGAAGTTAAAATCTAGACACATCTCACAGTTCTCAAGAGACACTAAATCTGAGTCTCTTGCATATTCAAAGACAATTCACTGGGCCGATTTGGGATTCTCTTCTGAACTTTGCCTCAGGACCGTAAAAAGTTTTGCTGTTGAGCATATTAAGTAGCATTGATTCAGTCAGAGCAGAGCCCAGCAGGGTGAATGCTGGAGTAAGTTTTAGGCATAAGCCATTGTTTGCTATTGCACTGAGAAGCCAGTCAGCAGAAAGTGATTTACCAGGTCTCAAATCACTCCTCTTTGCAGCTCTTGTTTGAAGAGAGGGAGAGCCACTGTGATTAGTCAGGCTCTGTTTGTTCAAGTGCCTTAATCTTAATAATTATAATTACATAATCTTTCTAGTACTACTTCAGCTGAGAATCTGAAAGTATTTAATACTAATCTGCAACTTCACAGAACAGTTTTCTCCCGTTTACACAGGGGAAGAAGGGAAGGAGGAAACTGAGGCATCCTATGTAAGATCCAACTGAAGAGGCAGCAATGAAGATAATCACGAAATCTAGAAAATTTGCCTTTCAGATTCATGCTAAAATCACATATGAAACATTAATGATTGCACCAGCTAACCACAGTGGTGCAACTGATTCCCCTCTGCTTCTCCCATTGCAGATTTCATTAAAGCTCCAGATGCTGGCAGAAGGCAACCGACAGACCCACAATCGAGTAAGCACCTGGCTGCGGCTAGACAGAGCACCTGTTAGAGGGACAGCCTGTTTTGCTGAACCTAACGATTCCCCTCAATCCTTGCAGGGTCCATTGTCACAGCTTACAATTACCAAGCCAGCTCTCTGACCGCCACGGAGGTCGGATGCAAACATGTCGAGGTCAGAGATACTGAAATGAGGAAGCCCATGACACGAGAACTCGTGATTCGTCTCTCATAAGACCAAAAGCAGAACCCTGCCCTTCGCACTAGCCACGGCTTCTCCGGGCAACTCACTGGCAAACGTTTCACACGCACACAGGCTGCAGTGAAAACCGATGGGACGACGCCGTTATCTTCCCCTTGGCAGCTTACCGCTCCGGCTGACCGCCTCGGA
>VZSZ01003583.1:1007-37153 GCA_013398815.1 Ibidorhyncha struthersii
CCGGGCCCCGCTGCCCCTCGGAGCCGCTGTGGAGGGATAAGGGCCGCCGGCGACGAGGGGCTCGGCCCCGGCGATCGTCTCTCTCTTGGCAAAGGTAAATGGACTCCCCAGAGTTGCGAAGCAGAATTGCTGCGTGCAAGGAAGCGGGTGAATACCCGCTGCTCTCCAGGAGCCTCTCCGTGGGCAGCTGAGGGAAATTGGATCCCTGGAGATACAGCGGTCCCTACATCTATACGTGCGCTTGGGTCGTGGGCAGGTAGTGTTTCAGGGAGAAAAAATAGATACAAATAGGCACACTGTCGCTTAAAAATATTTTTGCACGTGGATGGAGTGTCAACTACTTTTTTTTTTTTATTCCTCTCCGACAATGTAGGGATAAATCAGTTTATTTTTTACAGGCATTAAGGCAAAAGTGCCGTGTTCCGCTCACCAGACAGAGCTTTCCTACAGCCCGTTACCAGCTGCTGTTCCATGATACACAGACTTCTGCCAAATAACACTGAGGCACACAACACGTACAACTTCTAATTTATGCATTAAATGGTAGCAATAATAGTCAAATAATTACAAAACTACTGCAAAACAGTATTGTGTCATATTCGTTTTGGAAAGCTGCTTTTTTCTGCCACTTCTCTTTTAAGTAGGAAAGCATTAAGATCGCTTTATATACAAAACCCAAGGAACAAAAGAAAGACAAGTAAGAACCAGATTCTGCTCATCCAGGATATGTATTTGACTAGGTATGTGTGTGAGGAGTGCAAAATATAACGCACATTGCACAATATACAAAACTTCAATAAAACAGCCTGAGATTTATATTTCTATGTATGGCTTTAAGATGAAATTCTACCTGGGGCTAAACTTTAGTAAAGTTGCATGTTCTGAGAACATATTTATTTTGAAGAATGAATACTTGAAGATATGGAAGTAAATTGAAAAGCTGATAGTTGCAAAAAAATCCATTGTGCCAGCCTGAACTGGTAAATTTTATAGATAATTGGTTTTCTATACAGAGGGCTTAGAGCAAACATCATCTCTCTGGACTTCACTGAAGTATTTAATACACTACAAGATCTTTTTAGTTAAACCAAATAATACGGAGATTAATAATAAGAATTGCAGGGTGGGTAAGGAACCAGAAAAATGAAATGACAAGAGCCAAAGCTGAAGGGATTTTACTTGTCCTCACCATATTTAGCCCTTGCTCTTGCATCAGTGGGATGAGGTCCGTAACTCTTCCACCTCTATTTCTCCCCAGGGGTAGTGCTCTTCTGAGAAGTAGCTAAATCCTTCCTTTTCATTCTCACAAAAAAAGCAGATACCTTCCAGTACTAGGATAGTAGCTAAAATTAACCCATGATTTTTGTTAAGGAACTGTCTGACGAGCTGGATAAGATACATAAGGCACTTTTCACCTGTCCAAGCTATTGTTTTAGCAGCCTGCAGAACCAACTGGCTATTACCGTTTCAGAAACAAGCACTGTTCAAGCTGTCTTAAAATCATAGAATCACAGAATGGTTAGAGTTGGAAGGGACCTGAAAGGTCATCGAGTTCCAACCCCACCTTCCACTAGCCCAGGTTGCTCAAAGCCCCATCCAACCTGTCCTTGAACGCTCCAGGGATGGGGCCTCCACAATTTCCCTGGGTGACCTGTTCCAGTGCCTTACCGCCCTCAGAGTAAAGAATTTCTTCCTAAAACTGTTACCCCTCGTCCTATCACTACAGTCCCTGATAAAGAGTCACTCCCCATCTTTTCTGTAGGTCCCTTTTAAGTATCGGAAAGCTGCAATAAGGTCTCCCTGGAGTCTTCCCTTCTCCAGGCTGAACAACCCCAACTCTCTCAGCCTGTCTTCATAGGAGAGGTGCTCCAGCCCTCTCACCATCTTTGTGGCCCTCCTCTGGACTTGCTCCAACAGGTACATGTCCAGTCTCCAGACAAAAAAAAAAAAAAAAACACCCAGAAAAAAGAGAAAGCCAATAGTGGTTATTCCTGTACAGACAGTTTAACTCGCCCATCTTCACAATTTCTGTGTTACTGAACTTGAATTCCAAAGCCAATAACTTTCAGAGCATATAAAAGTCTCAGAAGTGACATCTAAAAAGTGAAAGAAAACCCACCTTTTCCAAACCAGTTGCATCTTTGCTGATCCTTATAAATGATGGAAATTCCTGTCTTCACGGAGAGAAGTTTCATAGAGGTCTATGAATCTCTAACATTTTGCTGTTTGCTTTCTCATGCTCCTGAAGTATTTTGCAATTTCTGTCCTCTAGACAGCCAAAATTGATCTCAAAATTAAAATGACAGTTGTGTAAAGCAGATTTATTCCTGAGTATAAGGTTCCACAAACAAACAACTGTTACCTGGTAAGGGAAACAGTAAAAAAAATGTTAATTAACAAGAGCATGCTGTAGAACATGACGTCCCCAGGAGCGCGATGAACAAAGCTATTAGGATGCAATTGCCCTACAGCTGAAAGCACTGGGCCTAGGAGAGATACAGGAGAAAGAACCTGGGTCAGGAGGAGGTTAAAAATAAAGTATGATTATGAGAAGGCATTGGATCCCTAGAACACATCGGAGAATGCAATATAAGAATAATATAATGTACAAAGTAAAGAGGAAGGACTGTATTTTATAGAATTCTCAGCCCATGAATTGGGTACAGAAGCTGATAGTCAAATAACCGTAGAAACCCATTTCCAGCTTCGTAATGAAGACAGCCCTAATACAGCACTGTGCATGCCAAGTAGGTAAAAAAATGGTGTAAGCACTAAAAAGCCCTGTGGACCAACTTAATGCTTAACAAGATGTGCTGTATGGATGCAAATTTAGTGCGCTTGAAAAGAAAGCATGTACTCAAAAGCTTTATGTTCATGTAGACATGGCCATACCCTGACATAATTGTATGATTCTTTATGCTAAAGCTGTAATTGTAGGCCATCAGAGCTTGTGCTTTTAATCTCACTGCATCCAAAGCAGAAAACCAAGGTTGTTCACATTTATAGGAAAACAGCATCACGAATATCTATAAGAGATATTACAACTATGTAGTAGAGACTTCTGTTTCCTATAGTTTTATTCCTTGGTAGGTCATATTCTTCAGAATGACAGACAGCAAATTTTAGGTCTTAAGAACTAAAACCATCAGTAAAAGATCTCCTATCAAGAGGACAAAATGAAATTCGTAGTATTTGACTGTCCTTGTAGCTCTTTAATGGTGTATACTATTCATCTAATAAGCCATTTACTTGCTGGAGTTTTCCTCAACCTGCATCAAACTCATTTGGCCACTGACCTGGGCTTAAGGAGATACATTTTGTTAACTGTGCCCGCTGGACTACAGTAATGATCATGGGTGACAGCAGAAACGCTTCCTTCATAGCCTGACTTTGCCATTTTTGATCATGAATATTATTCAGAGGAAATTCCTGATAAAAATGAGTAAGAGTGTCAGAGGATAACCCTAATCCTGGAAAGATTTGTGTATTTACTTAATTTTAAGCACTGAGAGTAGCCCTGGATATTGTGCGGAGATTAGGTAAGTACATTCAGGGTCTGCAGAATCAGCGCTTAAGAACAGATTCCCGTGGCCTCAGATTTCACCTTTAATTTTGTCATTTAAGGCAGAAAGACTGTGAATCAGAAGCTTTGTAATTACTTTTTAAGCTTTCCCAGAATGAGAGAGGATAGAGGGATCAAAATACACCTCCATATAGCTATCAACAGGTCACACTTTACGCAGACATACAGTTGTAATAGCTTAGAAAAACATTCCACTGTGTATTCCCCAAGCAGTCCTGAAATACCTCAAGCAAACTAGAAACCCCATGAAATTTAATATACCTTTAAAGACAAATGAGGGTTTCAAGATATTATCAGTGTTTTCAGTAAATCCTGTTTTCAATTTATCCTTCTGAAGGCAGGTACACAATATAATGATCTAATTTTTCATTCCGATGTTAACACCTGCTGCTAGAGAACTGTATTCTTCATTAAAATGCAAGTACTTTATGGAATGAAAATATATGTTCATTATGAATGTTGGGTTTTTTATTTTTAAAATAGCATTTTAAATGATCAGGCCCGATGTGGGGAACCAGGGTGAGGCACAGCCCCTCAATGAGGAATTCAGGCCCATGGGGACAGGGACGTGTGGATGCCAGGGCAGGAGATCAGCCCATGGGTCGGGCTCACAGCCGGGGAAGGGCAGGGCTGTGGGGAGCTGGAGACCGGCCACACTGCAGGGTTGCTGGGGCGGGGACTGACAGCCCTGGGGGGGCTGAAATGGGGTCCTGGGCCATGGGCAGGGTGGAGGCAGCCCCACGGGGGTGGGCAGGGACAGGCAATATGGAAGCAGTGTTGAAAACATGAGTGCCTTAAGTACACAGACTGACTCCTTGTAAGTCATTCTGGTTTGTCAGCAATAGACTCCAGCTCAGCTTTGAGTTTGTTTTTTCTGTCTTTACCTCTTCTTTTTTTTTTTTTATATAATGCGTGCTTGCTACCATGTCCCTGTAGCCAGGAGGAACAGCTAGACTAGAATAAAGCACAAGATCTTTGCAACTGTCTCTCATATTAACTACAGGAACAATATGCTGATAAATAATAAGGTTTTCTTCTTGTTTGCAGGTCAGTAAGTGATGCATTTGGAGCCATTCAGTGTTAATAAACTTTGCTACAAGCCTCAATTTTAACATGGAAAAACTTGAGTGGAGGTACAGTGTCATTTACAAGAACAGAGTTTACAACAAAATTTGTTGTAAGTAACCATTGAAAGATGGATAAAGGGTGTTTACACAATAAAACAACCTTTTTCTATCCTCAGAGTATTTCTTGGTAATAAAAGATACTTCTTGGTGAAGCATTTCTTTAGATGGAGGCAGATACACTCAGAGTATTTCTCCTGACATTTCCCTGACGAAAATAAACACAGAGGAGATTTTTTTTTTCCCCAGTGAAACCAGGAACAACTTATCAGGTGTCCAGCTGCAGACATATGATGACAAATATTTTCAACAATCCGTTCATCATTGCTTAAAAATGTTTCAGCTCTCTCACTGTGTACATGTTTGTATAGAAAAGTCCTTCAAAATGGAATGAATGAATTTATATAATCTGAAATGGAGTATAGAATGGATTGTTTTCCTTTGCTTGCTGAAGTTCTTGTGTTAGGTTTTTAAAAGACGGTACTGATACCAGCTGTGTTATTCACAACTGAAGGGTTTTAGATGCTAGGATGGTCTGAAATATTCTTGTGACATATTCATCGATGACCTGGATGAGGGGACAGAATGTACCCTCAGCAAGTTTGCTGATGACACAAAACTGGGAGGGGTGGCTGACACACCAGAGGACTGTGCCGCCATACAGTGAGACCTGGACAGGCTGGAGAGTTGGGCAGTGAGGAACACAATGAAGTTCAAAAAAGGCAAATATAGGGACCTGCACCTAGGGAGGAATAACCCCATGCACCAGTACAGGTTAGGTGTTGACCTGCTGGAAAGCAGCTCTGCAGAGAGGGACCTGGGAGTCCTGGTGCACAACAGGATGACCATGAGCCAGCAATGGGCCTTCGTGGCCTAGAAGGCCAATGGTCTCCTGGGGTGCATTAAAAAGACTGTGCCCAGCAGGTCAAGGGAGGTCATCCTCCCCCTCTACTGTGCCCTGGTGAGGCCACATCTGGAGTACTGTGTCCAGTTCTGGGCTCCCCAGTTCAACAAAGACAAGGAACTACTGTACAGAGTCCAGTGGAGGGCTAAAAAGATGATCAAGGGACCGGAGCAACTCTCTTACAAGGCAAGGCTGAGAGACCTGGGTCTGTTTAGCCTGGAGAAGACTGAGAGGGGATCTCATCAACGCTTATAAATACCTAAAGGGCGGGTGTCAAGAGGATGGGGCCAGACTCTTTTCACTGGTGCCCAGCAACAGGACAAGGGGCAACAGGCACAAACTGGAACACAGGAAATTCCACCTGAATGTAAAGAAAAACTTCTTTACTTCGAGGGTGACAGAGCACTGGAACAGGCTGCCCAGAGAGGTTGTGGGGTCTTGTTGTCTTGTAGTTAAAATTTCATATTCAAAAACTGCCTGGATGCGTTCCTGTCCAACCTGCTGCAGATGAACCTGCTTTGGCAGGGGGGTTGGACTAGATCATCTCCAAAGGTCCCTGCCAACCCCTATCATTCTGTGATTCTGTGATACTTGCTGCACTCATGCTCTGCTCAGCTTTTGTCACCTGGTGAATAAGATTTTGGATCTGGGCATTAGTGATAACCCTCAGAGGCCACTGTGGCACTGCTTTTGCCAGAGTAGGCAATACCTCCTACTCTGGATACGTTCAGAACTCCCACTGAAATCAATGGGAGTTTGGGAAGCAATGAACGCATTTCTAAGGGCTGAATAGGGCTCGTAGGCTGAGGTGACGGGTTGTTCCAAGCAATTGTTTTAAAGTTTCTGTTGTCAGCTTTAGTAGAGGCAATATTTTTCTCTGAGTAATTCACACTCATTTTCCAGCTATTTTCAGGCATTAAATGTCAGCTTTTCATAAGAAAGGCAAAACCGACTTGTCCACTTGATGCCAAATAACAAAATTGACCTAAATTATGGTTATTATATTCATAGTTTAAAAAACCTTCTTTTGTTATGTCTACAAAGCTGAAATATTTTAACTCAAGTTGTTTTTTTTTTCCACAGTGTGCAGGGTTGCCATTTGGATAAGGCCTATGAACACCATCCATCCAAGGAGGTGCCCTAGGGGAATTTTGGTTCAGGGAAATGTACACTGTCTGACGGAATTTTTAACCTCTGGAACCAGCTGTATCCCTCAAAAGAAGGGGTAAGAAACTAGATCTGCATCTGATGCAAACTACCCTAACTCCATTACTGTCAGGTGAAATGCAGTGATATACGCAAGTGGACAATTTGACTACATAAAGTTGCTTTACCATTACACATTCCATACGCATGGTAAATGTCTCATGGTTTTTTGTACAAAGCCATCAGACTAGATTCTGGGAGCAAAGAATTCCTACTTACATGACCTAGTTGGTGTTTTCTTTTTTATAAAAGTATTTTTTTATATTTATGTAAATAAATAAATATATAAAAAGTATTTGTTTATATATTTATATATTTTTTTAATCAAAGTATATTTTCATTTCAGTGATCTCACAGTACAAACAATAACTTTCTAGGAAGTAATTGTCTGTCCTTTCAGTTTTTCATCAGAACAAATTTCTGTTTGCTAAATCAACCTGATTTCTAATTGACATCTGGATCTTATATGCACGCTATGCACACACACAATAATTCCACAATTATATTATATTAGCTATTTAAGGGCTCATCTAATTTTATTCTATACATAATCCTTGAAAATGAGATTTGCATAAAGTAATTTAAAATAGACAGGGCAAACTAGAAGTATATAATTATGTGTCGCTCTGAAATAAATACATTTTCAGTTTTCAATTTCCATAACGGAGTTCATTGGAACATAATTTAGCCTCTGAATATCTGAATTAATAATAAAATGACAATATTCCACTGTCATATGTATACTTACATGGCACTTACAGACACAGTCTCCTTTGTTATACTTACTGGATTACCTGTGGGGTGAGTAAACCTTGATAACATCGAAATGATCCTTCTCTAGGAACTGGGGGAAACGAAGGAGGTGAGAAGCACTTTCTGCTGCAGTCTATTAAACAACTAAAGAGATTTTTCCTATCAAGACTTCTACTGCTTCCATTGTGAGGAACTTAAGCTCCTAACCTCGGTTCTCTAAATTGTATTGAAATTTGATGATTGTAATAACCTAAAGTCTACAACATATGTATCCACTCTAACCTCCAAAATGAACCTTTTGGAGACTCGCTGTTTCTCTGATACCAGCCTATTGCATTATTTTTAGAGATTTTAACAATTCTTCACAGACAGTTCAGAATTTATGAGTTTGCATGATAATAATCCATGCATAGTGAGGTAAATACACTCCTCCTTTGTTTTCTCTATCAATTTCCTAGACACGGTAGATACCATTCTGTAACCTACTAATTCCATTGTACACTTTGAGTTGCCAGTAGATAAGCACACTGTTCAATGTCCATACATACTGGCAATACGTGTTACCAAGTATGATGATTTTATCATGTTTGCTAATATTTGTTAGTTGCATAAGACCAACTCCAGGAGTCAACTGATTACGCGGGAAACTTAGTTTGCATAAAGAAAAATAAATCAAGGCTTCTCCATGACAAAGTCGAGCTGTTGTGTAAGGGTAACAGTAACATACCAGCTGAATGGAAGCTAAACCAGTTCCAGAATCTGATAGCACACACTCTGACTGTTAAACATAATCATGCATACTGTATACTGATCAAGAAGGTAGTATGGATGAATTTTCAGCTTGAATGACCAATACTGTCTGAGAAGTTGTGTACTAGTTAATTATTTTAATACAGATAATGTAGCCATATAGTTTTGCATTTATTTGACATTCCTGAAAGTTATAGCGCTATGCTTGAAGTTAAATATGTTGTTGGAAGTTTTCAGTACTGCATCAGTCTCTGTACTTGCTTTAAAAGGGCTCTTAAAGAACAAAAACCCTCAGTTCCAGGATTCAAAGATGAACGTAACAGGCAGTATTTTGATGATGGCTTTATGCTGGGAATTAGGAGGACTCCAGCCAACAAAGGAATGAGATTCTAGAACAACTTTCCCAAGGCTATTGGGAGAAAAAAAATAGGCCAATTAATTTTGAGACAGAGTTGACAAATTAATGAAGGGAAGTGGATGACACATAGACACTTGCAATACCAGGACCCTATAGGATACCAGGAAGTCCCTTTGAATTATAGGTAGATGTCACAAATTCTAACACAAAGACAGTATCAGGAGTGAAGGGAAGGAGATGTGTCAGAGACAGAAAGACATTGTGTCACCAGGGATACTTCTACAAAGATCCTGGACTGCATGGATGCCTCTAGGCAACAGATCCACTCTAAGTTAAGCAGTGCTCCAGGATGCTCAGAAGCAAATGAGAAGAACATTAGGAAACTTATTTGAATGTTCCTCTGAACAAACAGCAAATTATGACTGCCTCATACTTGAGAAAAATGGCCAGAGAGGTATTCAGGAGCAGTGCATAAACTCTAATACAGCTGCATAAAGAACTCACTGAATAACTCTGAATAATAGGCCAGCACATAAAAATCAGACTGTTTGCAGATAAATTTCAATAGGAAAAAAGAAAAAAATAAAAGGCTAAATTCTCTGAATAAATGCTTTACTGCAAATAATTTTCCCAGCTCTAATGAAGGGAGTTTGCTCTAGCAGCAGACAGAATAGGGCTGTGATGATAGATGACATCTTGGTCATTTAAAGCTGCAAGGATATTCTCTTCAATACCTGATCTTTACCCATTGCTAAATGAAAACGGTATCTCTGAGTCATTTAAGATTACCTGAAATGTAAAGTCCAGACAAAAGCCAGGTCAAGCAGACCTTCAATCAACACTCAGGGAAGATGGGACCAGGCCAACAGCTAAGGGGGCACCCTTTTTAGTCCTGGGCAACGGGAGAGGGAGTGGTGCAAGCCGCCCCCTCTCCCTGCCCCCATCGCTGCTGCAGCTGCAGCTTGGTCTAAGACCTTAAGTGTAATTCCAATTTGACAGCTTGCATGGGTGTGAATACATTTAAGTAAAAAAGAAACCCTGCCAACCTTAGATGAATTAAACAACTGTGACACACACTGGGCCAGATTCTCTAATGCACCACAACAAATTTACAGTGCTGTGACTGTTAACTGGAGTCCCAGTTCATTTTAAATACCATAGTTAACAAAGCTGTATATAGATGCCGTGATTGCTATAGATGTTAAAATGTTTGAGTGCTTTTGTCCGAGATTGCCTTTTGCAGTGAATTTTCATATAATGTTTTAAAACTGGTAATCTGAAATGAGGGCCTTGTTTGCATTTGCATGTCTAATATCAAAGTCTGCTATTCATCCTTTAAAAAGTTTTCTGATGTGTCTTGATATATTCATATAAAACTGCAAGGCAGAGACTGTGTTCCACTAACTAATCCCTGTTTGGCTCTTAATGAACGTCTCAAAGAATGTTTCCATGGTAAACATAAAAAACTAAACTTCAGAAAAGTTTTTGTGCTGTTGTCTTAAACAGCTCATTCATCTGCTTTTTTATTCACTTGCCTATGTAAAGGAAAAAAAAGGGGTTAAAACTTGGGAGCAAATAACAACTTGTATAACGTTTCTGCAAAAGCCAATGAAACCAGCAATATCTGTGTCTGTCACTTGTTTGCCGAATCAAATATTTCAGAAGAAATGTAATATGTTAGTTTTATATTTTCAAATGTCACTATTCAATAGAAAATGTCATCTTTTCAGCAGGAACATGGAAGTTAACAATATCATAATGAAACTGCAGTGAACTTCTGGATATGAATTTGACCTACCTGTGGTTCATTCTTCACGCCTGTGAAGGGTTTTGTTAGCCCCAAGGAACAGAAAGGTGATATGAGCCAGGCTGGGGACACGCAGGGACTCATCACATGCAGTTCCACTGTTTTTTGGCTGAGGGAACTCTCGTGGTTCAAATGTTACAGTAAATATTGAAATCTGAAAGAAATGTATAATTTAAGATGAAATGTTTGCTGTTATATAAACGCGTTACCAGGTTTGATCAGCTCTTTTCTGGCAGAAAAAGAGGAATTATCAAGAAAGTGGTAAGAGAGAAGCCGCTGTGTGAAAGATGGCTTCTTTTCATTCAACGAGTTCTGCTCCTCTGGGTAAGGGACTATGCTCATTAGTCTTTCTTTTGGTATAGGATTTGAAGCAAAGTACCTAAAATCTGGGTGGTAGAATTGTGCAGCTTTTTTGCATGTGTGCCCAACCATATTATTCCTGATTCCAGCAGTACCGTGATCTTTTTGACCACGTGCATCTTTGGGAGCTAAAAAAATGAGTGATCCTTGCATTTTGGTTAAGTAGGTGCTTAACAGGGAACCTGTATCACTGCATGTGCAAAAGATGTTCTGTTCATGTGTAAAAGGAGCTTATGCGATGTTCATTCCTCCGAAAAGACAGTCCCATGACAAGTATGTTTTCTGTGTTATGTATTTTCAATAAACATGTTTCAGTTGTTGAACATCGATATGATCACACCAGGAAGAATAGAGCTTCGTACTCCAGGTTAAACTTCAGATGACAAAGGCCAAGAAAAATACTTTCTGATGAATGCTTTTAAAAAGACCATGAGTGAGGACTGAGAGATGAGGAGCAATAAGAACAGAATAATAGTGTCATTTTAAGGGCATTTGACAACAGGATCACATTTATACCACATCTCTCTGAAAAGTGTAAGCCAACAATACCAGCCTTGCCCTTCCTCCTCCTTAGGCTGACAAAGGCATTCTCATTGCTGAACAGCAAAACAGTTTGAATTAATCTGGATTAAAATTAATCGTTACTATTTTTCTTTCAAGTTAACTTTGAAGCAGACCCATTCTCCCATTTAGTTCATTGCTTGGCGAGGCAGATACTTACACTGGCAGCGGGCAAGGAGCAACACAGGGACAAGAACAAGCATTTGGGAACAGGGAAAGGGCAGGGCTGTTCTTTTTGGCAGCAATGCCATACTGCTTGCAGAATTGCAATGTTAAAGCATCCCATCCCAACTGTGTTAGATATTATTTCTGCTTATGCTAACAGAACCAAAGCAGATCAGGCTACACTGAGTGGGAGGCTTGGACAAGGCAGTCAAACCCCACACAGTTACAGTGGCTGGAGTGTTCACTGGTCATGAGGTCTCAAGCAGTAAACAGAAAATTTAAAAGCCAATAGTGGTGCAATCAGTAGTTCAGCTTTTGTAAAGAGATGTGGACTCCAAATCCAGATTTGTGCTGCAGCTGGTTAGCACTGGGCTGCCGACACAAACCAGCTCTAAAGCTGGGGTAGCCAATTAATGCAGGGAACTGGCACAGCATGTCTTACGCCACTGCTCTCCTGGCAGCGGGTATTTCTTTGCCTGGAAAGGGAGTGTAGTCAGATCATCCCTGATCTGTGAGTCTCTTAAGTGTCCCAGTGGCCCTTATTTGTTGGTAAAATCCTGAGTGCATAGATCTCATTTAAAATTGCCATAAGAACAGAATAGGAGTGAATGCATACATCTCCAAGCTGCTTCTGCTCTGAGCGAGCTGCGCGGTTTGGCTGCATGACTTTTCTTATTTCACAAATATGCCCACTAGCAACGAAAACTAAGAAAACAAATACTTTTCAGAAAAATAAATTGATTCTCTTTATTGTTTATATATACTGGAACACTTGCTAAGTGATAGCTTAAACCCTGTATTTGACGGAAATGAGAAATCGCTTGTGATTTGGAATATACAAAGCACTTGATAGCTATCGGATAACGTTACAGTGCACAGAAAGTTCACTTCCTGGGGCTCTCTGGGCAGGACAAGCCACATAGATTGTTATGGAGGCATTTAAAGCACATCATTACCCCATATTTTTCCATGAACATGAAGTAACTTTCACATGATCAAAAAGTCACTGCCATTACATGACAGATGCTTTTTCAGTCGAGGGTACGGGAATTGCATGATTGACAGTTCCTTGTGTGATGGGATGAGATGTGTGATCACCTGAGCCAGTGCCCTGGCGGGAAGCCCACTGCACTGATGAGAGTAACGCCACTGTGGTGGCGTGAGGGAACAGTCACAGGGCTGTGAGAGGGTTCACCAAGGGACTCCCCGGTTGGTGCACTGACCTGTAGCCTGCTCACACCACTGTGTTTTCAGGAAAGGGGAAAACAGGGAGAAGGCCTGAGACTGGTGAACTGTTCTCACTGCTTCTGCGGGTGACCAGCACAAGGCAAAATTGAGAATTCACAATGCAGGATGACCTTATCCTCTTAACTACCATTGCACGATGCTAAGAGGATGCTTCTTGGAGGCAGCTAAATGCTGTGACCTGATCATAAAGATGCAGCACGTTACTGATCCATAGAGCTGAGCAGCATTCTTTACACTTATAAAATCATATTATTGAACTTCCACATTTGACCAAAAGAATTTACTGACAAGAACTGATGAAGAGATGTGTTCTGTATGTGTTTGCTCATACTGATGGTGATTCTGGGTTCATGAAATACATAGGAAGTTCAAGGTGCTCTTGCTGTAATCAACATGCTGCAGGGAATGATGAAACGAAAAAAAATCTGTTCATCCCCTGTTCCAGCCTTAGAACCAAATTCTGCACTCAGAAAGAAAGATGTGCCATTTCCTTTGTTCATACAACTTCTAATCATATCTGTGCACATGAGAAGTGTTTGAAATTATTCCAAATTTTTACCTCTTGATTACTTCAAATCTGTATTTGCAGGAAAGGCTTTTTTTAAGGGTATGGACCCATATTTCTACCAAATTTCTTTGTATTTAAAATTTACCTGTGGCTTTATATAGCATTCTTTTTACATGTTTCTAGTCCTTCAGCTTTCCTACTCATCTGTCACTAACAATTAAATCACTGGATTTTTCATTGTTTGAAATAACTGGTTGCATTACCATCTGGAAACAATACATTTTAAATGCATAATTACGGGTGTTTGAAATCCCAAAAACCAACTTTATATGCACAGGGCTAGGAGGCAGCACACTGGGAAATGTACCGTCAGCTGCGTGATGAACAGTTAAGAGGAAAGGAGGAGCAATCCTCAACGCTTCTCTGCTGCCTTCCCGCCACTAGCCTGAGAAAGCTGAACTCAGATTTGACTGCAGAGCAAATGAGAACATTTTTGACTGCTCTCACTTGCATTGAATTTTAACGATTGCAGTGGCACAAGGGGACCCTGTTTGAGTTGTGCCCTCTAAGTCCTCACCCTTCTTAGAGAGCTCACTTCTTGTATGAGGCTGAAAAATCAACTTTGTCTAAGTTTCCAGGAAGTGCAAAGGCATGAAGCACAATACACAACAGGACTACTGAGGGTAACCGCGTGCATATAACTTCACAGTGGAAAATGTTGCAAGATTCTGAAACAAAAGCTGCAATATAGGATATTGAATTTCTACAAAACCAGCACATCTCAAAGATATGACAGTTAGTAAAAACCTACCTAAAACACTAGCTATTAGCTAAACTTCAACTAGTCCGTATGGCTGAATCCATCCCCTTTTCTACCCGTTCTTTCCTTACATATGACCTATTTCACAATATATTCATTTACCACACTATACAACTGAAATACTTCATTTACCACAAAATACAACTGAAAAGAACCAGATGGGCCCTCCAGCTTCACTGATGACAGATGCAGGTCCAGATCAGCCTTGGAAATCATATCAGAGCATGGCCTTTATACTGCCAAAAATAGTATCAAGCAACTAAAAAAAGCAAAAAGTTCACTACATACAGGCCCAAACACACCATCAAAGGTAAACTCTGTCTGATTTCATAGTGTTTGTATTCCCTCTTCCCCATTATCTTTCTGGGTTTTTTCCTAGTATCACTTTGTACTGAAAGACATTTAGTTCCTAGTCCTTTCAAGTCACTTTCTGCCAGAGCAGGGTCACCTACAACAGGTTGCACAGGATGGCGTCCAGGCAGGTTTTGAATGTCTCCAGAGTGGGAGACTCCACAACCTCTCTGGGCAGCCTGTGCCAGTGCTCCGCCACCCTCAAAGTAAAGAAGTTCCTCCTCATGTTAAGATGGAACTTCCTATGTTCAAGTTTGTGCCCATTACCTCTTGTTCTATCACTGGGCACCACTGGAAAAAGACTGTTCCCATCCCCCTGGTACTCTCCCTTTAAGTAATTGTAAGTATTGATAAGATCCCCCCCTCAGTCTTCTCTAGACTAAAAACACCGAAGTGCCTCAGCCTTTCATCCTAAGAAAGATGCTCCAATTCCCTAATCATCTTAGTAGCCCTTTGCTGGACCCTCTCCAGCAGTCCCCTGTCCTTCTTGAACTGGGGAGCCCAGAACTGGACGCAGTATTCCAGATGCGGCCTCACCAGGGCAGAGTAGAGGGGGAGGATGACCTCCCTCGACCTGCTGGCCACACTCTTCTTGATGCACCCCAGGATGCCATTGGCCTTCTTGGCCACCAGGGCACATTGCTGGCTCATGGTCATCCTGTTGTCCACCAGGACTCCCGGGTCCCTCTCCACAGAGCTGCTCTCCAGCAGGTCAGCCCCCAACCTGTACTAACTAAACTACCCCTAACCTACTTCCTGCAGCTGCAGCCACAGTGGAGCAAACCCTCAGCTGGATGTACAACCTGGCCTGACCATGCGCTCTGTGTCCTGTTTAAGAGATGCTGGGGGGAAAAAAAAGTTGTTATTTTTTATTTGCATTACAGTCGTGTACTACAAAGCTCCCAAACAGTTTCAAGACCCGGTGTGCTAAGTAGTGATCACACATATGCCTAAAAAAGTTTCTTGCCTCAAAAATTTTTCAATTTTACAAAGACGCTAATATACCTAAACTTAGCTAGCTTACCTGTTGCCAGATGGCAGTTTTCTGGAGGCATCATAAAATAAATGACTATTAAGGTGTCTCAAACAGAGAATAACAAAATGGCCTAATGGGTTTTAACCAGAGAAGACTCCCACCACTTCCTCATGCAGAGAAGAGGCAATGTGATTAAAGGGGGAGAGAGGCATTTGGTCAGTTAATAACCATTGAAATTCCAAATGCACAAAAGGCACAAAATATAAATGTCAGAGGTTCCATATCCTCTTTATTTATGTTGGGAGGGACAATAAAAATGAATGATCAGACATTACCAGCTTTGCAAACCCCATTGAAGCTCTTGGACTCTCTTTCCCATAGTATTTGGGGTTGACATACAATTACCTTTCTATTCCTAGAAAAGAAAAAAAAAGTGAATTGAACCTTGATGGATGCATCCTACTATCAAACTTTATAACAGATTCAGTACTAGCTGGCTGAGGAGAAAAGCTTAAACCTCTGACCTGCATACTTGCTTGATTTAAAGTGCTTTTCCTAAATCAGCAAGTTAAAATCCACACAGCCATGTTTACCTCTGTGAAAGTTATTTCTCCATTTCCAAATCAGTTTATTTCAGGACTATAAATCATGTGTCTTCCGTGCATTTTTGTAATGCAGATACCATTTTTATTTGAATTACTGTATAATATGCACATGCAAAAATCAATATATCAAATTTCCTAAAAAACAGCTATGGAATAGCATTTCACACCAGTAATTGCCCCCAACATCTCAGTTCTGCATTACCAGCAGCCTTGTACGGGCATGTAAAACTATGCAAGCTGAGGACAGTTAATTGAAGAATAGCGTAAGACACATGACATAGCTAATATAAAGGCACTAACACAGCATTAAAAAAAGACAAAACATGCCCAAGCATCTGGTGGAAGGACTAACCAGTTGTACCTCTTGGGCATTGAGGAAGAGCATTTCAAACTCCCTGGGACTCTGTTTGTTTCATTGTATGAAGACAGATGCCCTGCACTGCACTAAGCCTAGGTAAGATACCGCTACAAGTTGTATACAATGCCAGATGTTTTTAAACATTTTAAAATACTTTTATACATTTTCTTAAAGAAAGAAACTTCAAAGAAAATCAAGCATTTCTGGAGTGGGAGAAACAGTCAAACTGAATAAATGCATTTCTTTTCCTCTTTTGAATAAAATTAATGGCATTTATTGGCTCATGATATACTGACTGAGAAACACACAGGAAAGAATGTGATTAAATAGCTTTTCATTTGGTGCATTGTTTATGTATTCAGTCCTGATTATAATGTTCCCAAAGACAATCAATCATTGATTTTCATTTACTTTATTGTGCTAAAGAAAAGAGTGAATTAAATGTAGAATTTGTTTAGCCTTTCTCTTGCATTCTGTAATAATCCAGATGGAGCATATACATTTTCCATTTAGTGACACCAGCATGATTAAGCATTAAGACTTAAGGAGCAGTGCATTTTTTTAGGGCTCATTAATAAAAGTTAGAAATAGAAAAGATCTATTGGCCATCAAGTTTATCTCTTTACTGTGTTTGTGGGTTTATTATAGGGTCAATAATGATGTATTATTACTCGTTTATATAGAATTGCTTTTGTCAGAGGGACCTTAACTGAGGAAGCTTAACTAACTTTAAACTAAGTGAGATCTTTCTATCCCTAAATGGCTCGAAATCTAAGTTGCGTAATCCCTGCGCAAGACAGACTGAATCTGGTGCAGATGTATGAAGAAAGATGACAGTTGAGAACAGCAAGGCAGGAATAATTCATTGAAGAAATAGGTTTGACAGAAGGAAGAAGTATATGCGGAAGAGGCAAAAGATAACACTGCAACAAGAAATAGGAGACTGATTTTAATATAAAGGGATATACAACAGGAGGCACACAGAGAAGAGTGAAGGGTCTGGGGAAGGAATTGTAGTAACTCAACTGGGTTATTAATTTGTTTCAACAGGAGGATGACCAATTATGCCAAGCTTTAGACCCAAACATTGTCTAGCTAAAACCAGACAACAGCTATGTTGCAGTTGTAACCTAGGTACAAGTATTTTGAAATGAAAAAACCCCAAACCTAATAGGTGGTTTTTCTGTCTCTTAAAACTACTTCTAAGTACAGTAGAGTATCGTATGAGAAAGGGGAATATTCCAGAAAACCCCACATAAATAATCTGATTTCAAAGGGCAATACATTACCTCTATAGCTACTCCATCTCTCTGCTTCTCTCCTTAAGACAAAAAAAAATCATAACCAAAAACATCATGTAGTAGCATAATAATATAGTGAATGGTCACACAAAACGGACAAGCAGCAACAAGAAAGGGCTGTAAATTGCACCTAGGCTATACTTTATAATAATATGTTTCTGGTTTTAATGATTAAATGACTTCATATTGTCTGTTTTCACATATCTCCATCTTTACCTCATAACATACATACTCTCAAGCCTCTAAAGTGTCCATCATCTTGGTCCCTTGTAACTTGGTGTGATTCTTGTCCTATTTTAGAGAATCTTGAATAATGATGAATAACAACAATAGTATCAGATTTTATAGCAATGAAAATGGATTATTTAAATTAGAAAGGGAACTCTTATATCCCATATAGCTCTGGATTTACCTGCAAGTACTCTCTGTTTGATGTATTGCAATGAGCTTGGTCTGACTGCCTCCTCTAAAATATAAATAAGTACATTTAGTTCTACAGTTGCAATGCTTTATAGCACTTTCCCTGGTACAGTCACTCAGGGTGTCCGTATTCATAATGGCTTGTCTCTGGCCACTACACCTGGAAACAAAGCTGCATGCAAGCCTAGAGCCACAGGACTGCAACACTGAGGATGCGTATCAGTGACTGAAAAGGGTTGCTTCCCATGTAAATTGTGCACAATAAAACTGCAAGTGTATAAATTGCATGAAATTGTTATTTTCCTTTCCTATTCAGTAAGAAGTCAAATAGCTGGTCCACTTGAATCTCCACCTGGTTCAAGCCACACCTGAGTTTCATTTTTAACAATAAAAATAACCCCACAGAACTTCCAACACACTGCCGTGTCTTCAATCAGTACTCAACAGCCGTATCAGCAGAAGATGGTAAACTGGCTGTTTTGGATTTATAACAGTAGCGTTAACTACAGTGAGTCACAGTCTCCTCTTGCAGAGCCACGGGCACCGTGGGAGCGCCCCAAACCGATCACGAGTCAGTGTACAAGGGCAGCTGAGTGATGCTTTCTGTGAAATGGATTCCGGAGCTCTCTACCCACCCAATTTCACCAGGAAAAGGCAGGCACTCCTTCTGCCTTAATGGGTGCATCATTTCCTAAAGGTTTGTCTTAACTGGTCCGCATTGCAGCATCCTAATCTTTTGCAGATTGCACTGGGAGCTGGTAAAAAAAAACAAACTGCTGTGCCCCAGACTTGTAAGCAGACAGAAAAACAGCCTAGATTTTGCAGTCTAGATTGCTGAGAGTGGGCATGGCAGGGGACAGGCCATGGTGTGCTCTAGCAATTGTTACATTGTATCTCCAGAAATCATTAACCCCTGTCAAACATTCCTGAGTTTGTTATGGTAGTACCAAGGGGCCCCAATCATGTATCAGAGGTCCATTATGAGAGCTGATACACAAACACTTTTAATTAAAAGTTGTCACCAATTGTATGGACAAACAAGGGGGAATTCTTACACTCACAGCTGTTCAAATTTTCCAAGTCCCACTCCAATAGAAACTGAGTCAGTATGAGGGAGCAACTGAGAACCAAAAAGTATTTCCTGATATAAATAAGTGGTTCCTCAACATGAAATAGGAAAGCAAGTCTGTATTTATTAAGTTAATGCAGTGATCTGTCACATGAATTTAAAAGTTCCAAAAACTTTAGTATGATCCCTGAAAAATCGTGTTTATTAGCAGATATAGCTTATTAGCAGATTAACAAATTTATCACATAATTATTTTCATATCTTGTCCCCACTGCAAACCATTTTTAGTTTCAGGAAAATGATTTTCCATACCACATTCTCAATTCTTTATTTTCCTGTTTTCAACAGCTTCCTTAAAAGCCAGTTATTTACTTATTCAATTTCCTTTCCCTTTTGTACATGCAGCATCTTGAGTAATGACTCACTGTTTTCTCTTGGGCAGGTAACAAAATCCTTCTATAGATTATGGGAGCAATGAAAATCATGACAAGCTGCAGTAACTGTATGATAGTTATTGTTCCATGTTTGATGGTAGAATTTCAGCATGTATGGGCTCTGAAACTGGCAACTGATGGGAAAATTCTTCCCATTTAGGTAAATGTACCAGTATTTAATTAGTAAAAAAATTCTGGTGATGGGGGACTGTTCTCAAATAGAAAGGAGGATCATTTCTCACTCCTATCCCCTGCTACCTATCAGGAAAATAAGCAGGTGCAGAGAAGAAAAATCAAATCACGCTATACTTTGGTGTGCAGTTGTGTTGTGGGAATGTAGAAGATTTCAGGAGACCAGAACACGGATTTTTGTTGCTGGTAGCAGCACTGAGCTGTAACAGTCCTAGTTTATTAGTATCACCACTGCCAATTTAGAGAGCTAGTAGGATTTGCCATACATAATCCTTGGTGCCTTTCAAGGTGAACTGAAAGAAGAGTGAAGAGAAATAGGAGAGTGAGAGAGAGAGAAATGTTACAGCCAGTGGCAAAACAGCTGTGATGACAGGGTATAGAGTACTCTTGCTTATTATCCTTAACTTGTAAACGAGCCTTCAATCTTACTGGTCTTTGTAGTTCTATGTTATTACAAGTGGGGGGAGATTATACAAGCAGTTGTGAATGCCCCCTGCCATAGTTCCTGCTACAATAAATTATCTATATCATTATTTAGCCTACAACAGTCCCTAACAATATCAGCCATATATCAGGACCCTACTATGTCAGCTGCTGTACACACACAGTAAAAGTAAATCCCTCTCCCCGTGTGTTTGCACCTGAGGTAAAATAGCAAATGCTTATTGCCAGGTCGCTTCCTGCAAACCAGATATACATTTTGAGCAGCGTCTAGAAAGATGAATTGGCTTTCATCTCATTTGGCCAGCTTTCAGGTGAGAAGTAGGCACGTAAATAACTGCACATTTGCATCATGGATTCTGTCCTCACTGGGAAAAGTGAAGAAGAAGCTTGGACATCTGGTACCACTTGGCAGATTGTCACAACACTACAGGACAGACCTACCATAGTGAAAACAAGATATTGCACTAGCTGTCTGAAAGGGCCTGTTTGTCTTTTCCTTTCACATCCAGATGAAGTCCTGGGAATTTTCTATGCTGTTGTCTTTTAGTCTATTGGATCCTAAACTGAAAACTTTAAATGGCACCGTCTACATAATATTCACTCATAGGGATGAGGGCTAAAACCATAATACATGCTCAGAAAGTCCAGTATTATTTTTTTCCTCTTTGATAAGAATCTGTATTCAAAATGTTGCTTCTGCATTCTTAAAGCAGTATGAAGAGATACCATAAAGCCCCTTCAGCATCTACTAAAACCTTCCTTCCTCCTCTCCTGACCCCTCAAATACCCAGGAAAGACTAGTAGGATTAAACATTTCACCAAGGAAGCCTATTAGATTAAGATGGCTTTCTTTAAAAGAGTTGACATTATTTCCAAACAAGGAAAATAGAAAATAACAAACTCCGACAGGTTAAACATAAAAATCCTACAAGGCAGGCCAATAAAAGTCGGGGGGACAATTCTCAGAAAGCTTTAAAACTAACAAAAAATCTTGTTCAAATACACAAGGAAGAGGAAACTGACCAGATAGTTTGTAAGGCTAATAGGTGATGAAGGCATAATGGAGCACAGCAGAAGGCATAAGGCCACAGCAGAAAAGTTAGGTGAGGATTTTGCATCCATCTTTGGCACGCAGGACTCTTCAATACGCAGGAGCTCAGGCAGAGTCCCACACTGAAACACGATAGCAGATGCACCACAATAGTGTCTCAAATTGAAGTGCAAGTAGGAAACATTTTTGGTCAGAGTGACATAATGGATAGTAACAAAACTCCAGGACCAGCGCTAAAGGAACTCAATTATGAAAGAGCTGAAATAAGCATTGCAGGGTGTAACCTCTCTCACTTAAAATTGCCTCAGTGTCAGCAAACGTGATGTGCTTCCAGGAGGTATCCAGGGAACATCAGAGGAATAATACTGTACTGCGCAAAACGCTGTAACAGTGCATAGAATTAGTGGGTATCTGGATAAACCCTGAAAAACTTCCAGTAGTACCTAGGAAGTCTGCTCAAAGACCATGACCTCATTATGCCAAGTACTGCAAGAGCACAGAGCAGATTGCTTCTAGCCCAAACAACAAGCAGGAAAAGTACACAAAGACTGCTACAGGAGATACAGTAACACAGACTTTTGTAGACCTTTCAGTTGGATTTCTGAATGCACATATTAGGGGTTATAAATTAAGTGTTTAACATACACAGGCAAAAAATTGAAATGCCAGGGGAAGAAGACTCAAAGAAGACAAGACTGGCAAGAAAAGGAGCTAACTACAGACATTGCATCTGCTAGCCTTATTTGTATTAAAGTAGTCTTACACTGGTAGTGAGATGCCCCAGGCAGCATTCCTCTGGCCCCGACTAATACTGAGATGCCTATCTCTAGATGTGACAGCCTCCTTTCTTTGCAACTTACCTCTGATTCTTGAATAATATTTAGCACTCACCACGTTAGGGTTTCTTAAAATTTTAAAACATGTTAAAAATTTAATATTAAGATTTCCTCCCTTCTGTTAAGTTTTAAAACATTACATTATTTATATAGCATCATGATATTATCATTACATTATTTTCAGCACATTGTCTTTGGAGTGCTTTGGTACTCAGGACCTCATTTAATGCATATGGTTGGGAGTCAATACTATGTCATGTTTGAGAAGAGCTGATATGACTTTTATGAAGGGAAGTAATGTTTCACATATCTCTGCCAGTTCTGTGAAGGAGTCAAGGAGAGGTATGTGAATCTTGTGGATATAACTACTTAGATCTCCAGAAGACATTCATAAAGACCCCCTTGAAGAGCTCCTAGAGAAAAAAGCTGCCTTAGGATAAGAGGAAAAGTCTTCATCTAGCTAACTGACAGACTAAAGGAACAGCAAATGGTTAATTTTCACAAAAGATGAGTCACCAATGGAGTCCCCACAGGAGACATAGACTCAAGCTTATATGATTTGGCATATTCATAAATTATCATGAATATCAAAGTGACAGAGCTTAAATCATTCACAGAAGTAAAGATGAAGGCTGACTAAGAGAAGTTGCAGAAGGACTTCACAATACTGTGCAATAAAATGCCAAATTAAATTCAATAAAGACAAATGTGAAGTAATGCCAGGAAAAAAATGAACATTTCTAACTTTCTAAAGTGAATGAGAAGCTCTCAGCCAGCTATTACCACTCAGGAACGGGGTCTCAGAGTTATATTAAATAGATCTATAAAAATTTCAACCCAGTGCCTCACAGTGGCTAAAACAAAAACAAGCAAAAATGACCAACAGTTTGGAAAGAAAAAGGAAAGAAAACAAAAAGAGGTAGTGATGCTCTAATACGGTAGGCAGTAATCCCAGTCCCAAGGACAGCATAATGGAACTGGAAAAGTGGCATCATCATTGGCAACAGTGATGATGAAAATTAGGCAGTGGCTGTCAGGCAAGGAACAATTGAGTCAATCTGGATTCCTCAAACTGGAAAGAAGATAACCAAGGGGACTACGACAGGGATCTATAAAAGCATAAGAGGTACACACAAGGTGCAAACCCCCAACCCTAACCCCAGGGGAGAGACTTCTGGACATCATGTGTAGTCGAAATTCTTGTCGTAGGACATCATGGATACCAAAAGTTTCCATGGTCTCAAAAAGATTAGACTAGTTTGTGGAAGACAAATACATGAAAGACAAAGATACATCTCTGTGTTGAGAAAATCCCCATCATCCGTGTTGGAAGCTGGGAGATCACATCCACAACAAATGTGTTACCAATATAAAACCAATGAATACAATGTTCATCACATCCATAAACTGGAAGATTCAAAAGAAAATACAAACTTCACTTACCATTAGCTCAAGCCACGTATAAATTTCCTGTATTCACCCATGCATGTAAACTGATAGCATAGGAATCTACTTGTTGAAATCCACATTGACACTAATGTAATTTCAATAAGGCAATCTCAGTTTTGAAGTAGCTTCTAACACAGCTCTGTGTTAGTGCAAAATTATAAACCTGAATCAATACAACTAATTGGAGCCAAAGTCACTGGAGAATATGTAGGTATTCAAAAGTATGAAAACTGCATTTCTAATTGCATTAGAAAAAACAGGTCTACAGTTTCAGTGTAAGTGGTAAGAACTGCTTTCATTGGAAACTTAAGCATCCAGGATCATTCAAAGTAAAAACAAATAAGGCTGACATAGGTGTACCGCATGTAAACATACGTACTCAGACATCTGCCTAAGAGCTAGATGTGCATTCAGTTTTGCTTCACCTGTGACAACATGTATTGCTTCTGTACTAGACACAGAACTATACCTAATTAAACAGCTGAAAAAAGAAAACTGCATTGTGCTAATCCATTAGCAGACAATTGCAAAGACACTGAGTAAACTGCCCTATCAAGTCTAGAGATGGTCCTTCCAGCTGTAGAACACTTCAACCACTATAAGAAAATATGTTTATGTTCCACCCATTAGCCGGATAAACACAGAATTTCAACCTTCATGTCCACCAATAACTAAACTCATACCTGTGTATGCTCCAGCTCAGAAGTGGAATACCTCTGAATGACTTTTAAAGTGTAGACGAGAACAAAGATGTAGATACGGGAAAGGAGAGAAAGGGTCTTATACTGCTTTAGAAAGCCAAGGGTCTGGAGAAGCATTGGTTTGGTGCTGGCCTGTGAATGAGATGAAACAGGCTTTTTAGCAAGAGTTTCAGGTAGGATTGTTCTGTGGGACAGAGAAAAATTCTTCTGCCTAGCACACTGTTTCTGTGTGGTTGTGCAGTCAACCTAACACTGAAGGGAGCTATGCACTTTAACTCGTATCATGGAAGAAGAGGTGCACTGGTGCTGGATGTGCCATGCTTCTTTCCAGGGAGAGTCTTGGTACTCCCAAAGAAGGGTCATCCAGAGAGCCTGAAAGGGCACAGCAGAGGGTTCTGTAAAGACCAGGCTGTCTCTGTTTTCCTTCTGGCATTCCAGATAAATCGATACATAGAAAGGTCAGAAAAGGTGCCCTCAAGACAGCAAAGTAGGTATGCTTACAGGGCAGTGCAGGTGCAATTATTCATGATCTTATATTTGAAAGAAATATTCTAGAGTGCTGCCACCTTCAAAACCTTTCTCCTCTTTTCTTTCAGAAATATCATTAGTATAAGATTACAGCAACACATAATACCAAGTCGTATCTGTCTTTGAAATGCCTGTGTTCCTGTTACCTATGCAACAGGATTGGTTTGCATAAGTCTTGCCACAGCAGAACTGGACACAAAACTGTAGTGAGGCATCCACAGATTCCTGTTGAGTACGTGGAGAAGTGGCATCTGGAAGACTCTGAAATGCCAGACTTCAAGGTCAAAGCAACAGAACAACTACATACAACATACACTGCCAGCAAAGAAACAACATTATGCCAAGCAATAAGTCACAGGTACAGACATGATCAGCATACATCCTAAGCATCCTAAGCAAAGTTAACAGAAGCATCTGTGGAAAAATTATAATCAGAGAAAATTTAACTTATTAAAAAGCAAATTGTTGTCTTTTAAGTAAATAAGTCTCATGTCAAAGTAAGACAGTGCCAAAATGATCAGTCAGAGGAGATGACTGGGGACAGGACGTGGCAGCTTGCCATCCGGCAGTAGGGTTACATAAAAGTGCTGCTTTGTGTTTTGGGTTTTCAACAAGGTTTTTATGGGCACTTATGTGCCTAATTAAAAAAGATTGTGAAAGACGCCAAAATGGGAACAATCTTCTAGGCACACTTAAGTAGGGGAGGGGAAATAGTAAAAAAAGAAAAGGAGATTGCAGTTGATGTCTTCTTTAGCCACAATCCCAGGACTCTAAAATGGATGCAATCTGTCCTCCTGCTTCTACACTTCCTTTTCATTGATGGCAACTCTGCCAAATCACAGGAGAAAGTTAATGGCAAAAAAGATCATCTGTTTCTTCCAACTGGTTTGTTGAGTACTTTAAAAATTGGCAGCCTGGAAACGTTTCAAGCCAGAAGGGAAAATATTCATGTACCCACACATCAAAGTGTTTCTAAAGACTGAGGGTACGTAGTTCTGAACATTTCTCAGGTGATCAAAACTGAAATGCATTTCTAAGATGCTGCTTACAATATAACAGGCAGTAGGTCAGGGACCACAAAACTGAAGCATTGACTTCACAGCTAAATGAGAAGCAAAAAGGGTTCTCTGGGGGACAGAGAGTAGAAGGAAAGATTAGGTGGGAAAATTACTGGTACTATAAGCAGCAGACAGGGAATCCTGCTAAAAGAGAAGAGTTATAGCAGAGACAGAGCTATACAGCAGGAAGAAAAAAGAAGGAAAAAAGATGGAGAATTAAATGGCAACCTGCAAGAGAATTTTTATTGTTGCTTTAAACTCAAGGCATTGCAAGGTATCTGCAGATGGAATGAAGTGATCTTTGAGAAAAGATGTTTATGTAAGGATAATTTGCCCTGCTTTTTGCATTTGCATTCTAATTAGAAAATGGAGCCCCAAATTAATTTGAATGTTTAATTTTAGTCCAGGGTTGCAAACCTGCTAACTATCAAATTTTCACGTCATTGGAATCCTGTGCCTGGTCTGTCTTTCACATACTGCTTGCTATGCTCTGCACTGAAAGGAATCTCCCCCAAATGTTTTCTTAGGGAGACGTCAGTTTCATAGTTAGCAGTGAATTAAAATTTACTATGTTCTGAGAAGGCTCCTTTACCTCTCCTTTCTCTAGCTTTCATTTCTACTACAGAGTTGTAAGTTATGGTCCCACAGCAGTACCAGTGTCCTGTACATACAGATGTCCTTTTGGAGTCCTCCCCTTCCTCGAATCCATGTGTCAGCATGTAAAGCCACCACACACTCTTCAGGACTTTACAGATGTGATAGAGAATATGAAACAGGTGGAACAACGCAGATGTGCTAACTTGGCCTTAGCCGTCCTGCACTTAGCAGAGCAGATCAGCCTGTAGTGAAATAATACAGCATTATGTGAGGTAATATTTATAGGTCTGTCCTGTGCAGCCACCCAAGGAAACAGACTTTATAGAACTGTATTTATTATCAGATTACTCTCTTTTCTTCATATAATGGAAATAGCCTGGAAGTGTGATAGAAGACAGAAGCCTGATTGACTCAGTCTCCTGTATAAGAGCCAAGTAGCAGATTTGCATTGCTCCTGAGTGTGCTGCGGAGACACTTCAATTCATGAGTTTGAATGGTTTCTCAATGCAAATGTTGAGTTCCAATGTTAGCAAAGTGAAACAAGTAGTAAGGACCTGCAGCATCAGCCACCAGAAACATAACTGACACTGAAACTCTGCTGGTAGATTAAGAAACACACAGAGAAACCAATTTGACAGTCAGCTCTGCTGAGAGCCACATGAAAGCGTACCACGTTTAGTTTTCATTACCTGCTGCACTGCTGATTTAAATTATTGGAAAGCATTGTTTTAAGAACTCAGAGATGCTCCCAGGCACTGCTCCTTAGATAACATAAAAAAACAACGATAATTTAACACCTCAGAAAACAGTATAGAAGTGGTCAGAATACATCAGCAGAAAGAAGCTGACCAGCTCAGCTTGGGTTTCCACTCTGCACTGGTTGCAGTAATGATGCTCAGAGTATCACGCAATTTCTTAGAGCTTTTGTACAGGTGAGAGTAAGTACCAGAAGCGGCACAAAGAAAATATTACCGCTAATGCACTATTAATGAAGAAGTGCTCTAGAGTGAAATACAGAAACGGATCCAAGCCAAATATTTTGAATCCAAATTGCTCCAAATGTTGTAGGGTTTTTGTTCAGACACAGTGGTTTGAGAAGCATTTGCCCCTGGATGGCCACTAGAAGGAAACCAAATCAAGAAGAAAATGGTCTGTGATGAATTTTGTGCAGCTGCCCAGGGGCAGACAAAGCTCATACATGTGAAAGAAACAGACTGAACAAGGACATACACAAAATATTGTTTCCTTTAATAAGGCTTTTTTTTTTTCCAAAGGCATATGAGCAGGTGTATAATAATGATCCTTCACTTTGTGACAGTAGGACTTCAGTGGATTTCAAAGGATTCAAAATTTGGGATGGTACGAATAATTGCAATGGTCAGCAAAGTCCCAGTAGGGCACAACAGGCATAGTAGAGATGCGAACACACCTGACATATCCTGAAGCACATGATGTCTGTACAGTCATTGAAAGTGCAGAGCTAAAACTGAAACAGTCTTAGAGGCTATTGCGTGCATTCATTTTTTTATTCTTCATTCAGACTAGAAGATAGCATAAGGCACGAGAACTAGCAGACACAAGATATCCCACCTCATATCCTGCCCTGGCAACTCTGTCACAATTTCCTCCAGCTGAACCTTGGTCTCAAACATACAGATGGCCTGCAGAATTGCCGTCCTCACCTACCCAGGGTAGTGTCATCTGCTGAGGAGAAACAAACACATGATTTTTCCTGTTTCTCTTCTCATGGCTGAGGGGTCTGCACCGGGGAAAAAAAATACCTTCATCCCCAAACCAAAGGCACTGAAAAGCCTATAGGGTGACAACAACTGTCAGTAAAAGCAGCAGTCTCAGTACTAATGCTGCCCTTGGGCTCTCCTAGGACCATCTTCTCCTTCCTCACTTCAGGCTGCAGTTATGGTTTATGCAGCTTTCTGCATTTCTCCCACATGACCTGAAGCAGAATATGTTGAACATGCTACAGCTTACCATATCCGCATTACCTGCAAGCATGCAAATAAGCCTGTTGTATACATTCATTATGTGTCTTGCATGGAGGACAAAACTGGACAGTGGAAGTTTTCTTATTGCTTTAATATTTGTGAGACACCGACTGTTACTCTTAAGCATTATATTTCAATGTTTGGGATGCAGAGCACTGCAAACAAATGTTCTGTCTAGGTCTGACTTGGTGTAAGCAAGCAGCAGAGTAACTAATACACGCGGGCAGAGCCAGGGTCCAGAACACTAGCCTGACCATTTCTGCACAACATTATCTTTTCATTATGCATAAAACCAAAGTTTGATCTGATGGGATAACAGCAAGCCTTGATACCAGAACACGAGACCTGCCACCATGTTGTACTTGTTACCAGAAGGGCTTTGCTCCATAGAACCTGTCTGTTTATCTAATCTGTGCTAGTGCAAACACAACTGACAGACCAAATTCATGCCAACTGACAGTAGGGCAAGACAAGCATCAAGAATTTCAGTGTCTTTAACCTGACACTGAACATTTTTCACCATCAACAGTTCTTTCAGTTTTTCCATGTATCAGAGTGGTACAAGGCAGAGCAAATAGGTATCAGAGCCAAGTATAATTAGTATTATACAGTATTAACAGACCTATGAGATCCTTCTCCCTCTCTTTGCTATGTGTCTTACCTTAGGAGGAGGAATATGGGATACAGTTCTGTCCCACCGTTGTTCTTACCATCAAGATAGACAAAGATGGGAGAAAAACTAGAGCAGACCTTCATCTGTGATGTTTAAAACCACAAAACCCAGGAAGATGCAGGTGAATGGAATGGAAATAGTATTGTCCACTGTCTTGTAACCCTCTTGTGTTATCTGGCCCACACATGGACAGCTGGTGTAAGGGCTTTCTAAGCTGACAAGAATGTCCACGCTGGTGCATTATCCCTGCTGTGAGACAGGAAAAAATCAGGCTCTGGAACTGTCGGATCCTACTTCCTCTGCAGCATTTTAAATGAAACAATTTTTCACTCTCTGAGTCCTTGTAAACAAGTTTTATAGTGCTTTCAACTTGAGTCTATTGCATGTTGCTGGAGAATTGCAAGCGTTCAGGATTTAAACCCTTTTCTCAGAACATTGGGCTGGAAGAACGAATAAAGGCTTTATCTTTAAAAGCTTTCAGAACCTTCCAAAACAAAGTTCTTGCATTTATCAGTACGAGCTGGCATAAGACACCTGGTGAACAAATTGCTCACTCAAATGAGAAAAGCTCAAATGAAAAATAAATACAGAGTTTTAAACTCTTCTGTTGCATCCATCTTTCCACCTACATCCTCTGTTCATAATTGCAAACACTTCAGGCACAGACATGTCTTTTCAAGTCTGCACTAAGTGCCTACTCCAAAGCACACTGCCATCAATGCGCAGGCTTCTGTACTTAAACAAGGTTTAGATTAAACCTTGTATAAATAGCTATATACAGAGAAGCTCCCGGGAAAATATTTGGAAGCTTTGACTCTCTGAACTTTGCACAATTATTGCACTATAATCCTTTCTGCTACCACTGGGCTAGTTCTTCCACCTCTCTCACTGCCCTCCTATGCATGTATGTGCCATAGAAGTGTCCCCATGAAACTCATTGCAAAGGAAAAATGCAGTGACTGTAGGTTCACAGGGGGTTTGAAGGCTCAGTATGAAGCATGGAATAACATATCCTCCAGCCAAAGTCCAGGAACCAGTTAATTGACTTTTTTTTTTTTTTTAGAGCATGCAAATCTGGACAGAATTTGTCCTACCGATTGTTGTTTTGAGAAATGCTCGTCTGTACTTTTATTTATGGAGCTAGAATACTGTACTGGAAAACTTAATGAACTCCATATCCAAATCTTGGAAAAGTCTGGGCAACGTTTGGAGGCAAATGTCATTTCCCTTAGTTACCTCCTCGGACACTGAATGCGGACACCAAATCCAAGTGGCTGCCAAATTGGCAGTTTGTGTCCATGTCTTGCAATTCTACAAGGAGTGAATCAAGGTAAGCATCAAGGGCACAAACTCAACTGCACCGAAATCAATGCAAAAACTCCTACTGATTTCAAGCATTCGGACTGAGAAGGACATTCTGGGAAAAGCATACTCTCGTTTACCAGCAAAGTATTTTGTTCCTTTCCAGAAACAGAAACATTCCTAGTGTGACATCTAGTGTCAGCAACACATACTTTACAGACCAATCAAATGCAACAGACCAAGGAAACAACTAAGTCAAGTGTACTGAAAACTCAAATAACAAAAATTATAGCAAAACATTTAAAATATGAACTAACATCTACAATAGAGAAAATTCGGGGCGGGGTGGAGGGGGGAGTTTGTTTCTATGAATAAATCCATTAAAACACATACTGGTCATCCTCTCTACTCAACCCCAAATAGGACCTTATTATTTCTCTGGTCACCTCAGCGTATATAGCTCTCTGCACTCTGCTTATAGAGCACCTACCACAAGACAGTCCAGTTTTATGGAGTGTTTCAGGTGTCATTCTGGGATGCAAACCCATTCCTGTTGACCTGAAAGGGCACAAAAGAAACTATGGTGAAGCAGACTTTGGAGGTCAACACACTGACTTGAGCTATTGCTGCATTCGTATAATTTTAGGTCCTCAGGAAACAAATTAAAAAAGTATAAATAATACAAGGATTATGAGATGATGTTCAAAATGTTAAATTCTCTTCAAAATCGAGTTAGTAGCACCTCAAGAAAAGTGTGGGAAAATGCCTCTGGATCTTTTTTCAGGTCAGCAATTCAGTAAAGCCATTAATTCTAAACAGTACTTTCAATTGATTATTAATCAAAGTCTGGCAGTTGTAGGCCTAGATGTACTATAAATATGATTTGTTACCATAATTATGCTGACAGGTTACAGTTTTACCTTACTTTTTCTGCTTTGTCTTTAAGTTCCACAGCTTTACTAATGTTTAAACTCAGAGGATAACACTGTTCAAAAGCAGACTTCAACACTGTTGGTGTCTTATGACCAATTTTTGGTAAATGCAGGCCAAATACAATGGGAAGTATAAATTGTCTTCCAAATTTTTGCAAACTGAATGCTAATCTGGAAGTTGGGCTTCTGGAGGCTGATTGATGGCTGGATTTCTTGATTTAGCAAACTGCAAACATTTATTTTAAGGAGCAAACTTCTAACATCTTTCTGCAGAGAGGAATGATGTTTTGAGCAGGCATGGTGACATTCATTGCCATCTCCTGGAAATGCCTCTGAGGTACTCACACTGTAGGTATTCAGAGCACTGTTAATGACTTAGCAACGTATTAAACACAGGGGAATCACTGACCGGATGTCAGTTCTCTTACAGAACCAAAACTTCCTTCCAAAATAGGAATTTTCCCAATCAAGTTTTCACTTTATAGAATAAAGTTTCCCACAAAAGATGACTGCGATGGCAAGTCCCTGTGTACTTACATGTATCAGCTCAATTGCTGAACAACTGTATAGAAAGCTCTTAAGGCAGCAAACTTAATCCCATTAATAAAAGTTCTATTGATAAAGGTACCTGTACACAAGCTTATTGCTGTGATTATATTGATCTGACCATTTCATTTTATGAACAAATGTAGTTACAGTGCCGTAAAAGCAGCAAGCCCCTACTATATTGCTACAAGCATTATATAAAGGGAAATAAGCAAAATATACTGTCAAATTTGTAAGTTACATACATTAAATACATATATATATATATGAAAGTGGATATTTTATTTTTAGCTGCTTTGTTGTCAGGTCATTATTTCCTGATTAGCCGGCTAAGTTCTCGTAGGGAACATGATTTAAAAAGGCCTAGAGGAGTAAGTTCAAGGAAACTGTTCTAGACGCAAAAGTCAAGGCTGTTATTAAAATGTCCCAGTGCAAAGGAGCCTGTGGACATAAAATCTATCTGCCCAATACTTGACGGTGACAATATTAAAAATGATGAGAGCAAAAGAAAATCTCATGTCCTGAAACTGCATGGAGCTCATCTATCTTGCACTAAGGTAAACAGATACCACATGTGGTCTGTGGAGGAATTCCTGAAGGGAGAAGGTCATGATTTGATTCTGGTGAGCAACCCAGGATTTGAGCTGGGCGAAGAGGCCTGCACCTGCTGTCCTTGATATCTCCGTGACCAGCTGATGAGGAAGAAAGAGGGCCTTGCTTATCATAAAGGCAGGACTGAGTCTGGGAATGAGACCACGGAGGCGAGGAGAACCAGCGTGTGCTATGCGCGTGGACAGAGGGTCTTAACCAATTGAGTTGGGGGGCGTTGTGTGTGAATAAGGGGTTTGGACCAATCACTATGTTGTTGACTACGCATGCTTCTGCTGTGAGTCTATACATACTCTGCTAAAACACCTAATAAAGGAGAACGATCATACTCATACTGAGACTGCGTCGTTACTCCGGGTCCAATCCCACTCCAACCGACGACATCGGTCATGGTGCCCTTCTCGCTACGGTCCTTTACCACACAACACACAGATCCTCCTCAGGGGTCTGGTTTCCTGCAGCTGAGAAGAGCAAACCAAAACCAGGACGAAAAACGTCCACATCATCTACTGCTGCCAGCGTGTGAGGAGTCCACCAAAATAACAAAACAGCCACAGAACCTGTGGCTTTTCAGCATACCTCTGCATGAAATTGTGCTTTCCCTCTGCAGGAACCACATGGATTAGGCAAGCCACGCTGGTAGCATGTCCCAGGCGTCTTATTTCCAAGGGCTGGAGAGAACACCAAGTGCTGGGAGGAGTGCTGAGTATCCTCACAGATAATGCTGATCCCCTGATACTGACAGAGCTTTCCATGGCTATGTCATGGTGTGGGTGTGAGAACTTTTGCCTCCTTCAGTACCCTCATCACTTCAGTGTTAAACAGGTCAGGAAAGCTGTAAAGCAGGGGCATAAAGAGATTTATTTTTTACTGGGTGCTTCCAGGGGATCTTACTTCAGGAGGCTGTGATCCGAGCCAAAACTTTTAATTTAGCTGTACGAGATATATACAGATTCAGTTGTGGAAATTGATTTTTTTTCAAGGTTATTTTAATTGGAAGTGACTTTGAAAAAGACAGAATAAGATCATAGCCAAAAAAGTACTTTGAAAATGTTAACAACAGAAGCTAGCAATTTCTGATGAACTCTAAAAATATCTTTACTAGATTTAAACTTACATCTGTATGCGAGATGCTCAGCAGAAATTAATTATCTCAATTTATTAGGGAACTGCTGGTAATCAATAAGGCGTCTGCTTCCTCTATGTAACACATTTAATGCCCACTGCATGGGCAGCGTGGAACACATTTGCTCTTTAATTATGGTTACAACAGATTTATTCTGCTGCATCATTGAGTAATCAGTCATCTGTTACTTTCATGAATTTGAAAGATTTCTATGGCTAGTAATAAAATCACAGAGCAGAAAAATAAGATTGCAAAAGGGTTTGTATTTTCTCTATAAGATTGGTATGAAGATTGTGAAAGGTAAATGAATTCTGACTTGAAAGTTTTCTCTCTCTTAACTATTTCCATAAGTGTCTTCTAAGAGAAAGCACAGCTGATGCAGTTTTTGAAAACTTGGATACAAACCAGAGCCCAAAGAAAGAAACAGCTCAAATTTAATTTCAAAACCTACTTCATAATTGATAGATAGTATTTTAACATAGGATATTTCTTTTAAGAAGGCTTCTTTTTGGGGAAAATAAGGAGATTTCCAAAAGAAAGGGTTCAGTCACAGAAATACCATGTGTCAACGTTGTGGAGGAAGAAGTTACTTAAAATGCATACATGCACTGGTAGTGAGTAACCACTCATATTGCTTAGTATATACGACGACACATTGAAGCCTTTATTCATGAACTCAGTCCAACATAGGCTGAAATCTTTTCTTAATTTTTTTGACTCGCTCATTAAAATCAATGTCAAAGCTCTACCTGAGTGTCCCGGTTTGAGGTAAAACAGAACCAATTTTGTTCAGTAACTTTACTTTTTACCTAAGCTATTTCTAACTACTGAAATTAACAGCATATTTTTCAGACAGTGCCAGCTTCTAACAGAGATAAGACCTGATTGTTTATAATTTATACCAAGGAATGGTATGCAGAGAGGCTCTTGCTTATACTTATTGCTATAACACCCAAGGGCAGCTAACTTGGTTATGTGCCCCACTGGAGGGGCAGAAGTGGAAAAGCATAGAGGGGTCCCACCTGTGGGGAGGAGTGGACAGGACAGGTGACCCAAAACTGACCAACAGGGTATTCCATCCCATCTGCCTCATGCTCAGTATAAAAGCTGAGGGATCAAAGGGTCAGTGCTCTTTCTTCAATGGCCAACGAGGTCTGGGGAGGACTCTGTCTGCCTTTGATCCCAATCCTGAATCCAGATCCGGAATCCAGTTCCTGTCCATGGCCGAGTGCAGTCTGGAACTTCCCCAGAACAAGTCAGCGATGTGATTGCCATCCTGGGAGCTTGATATGGTTGTGTATGTATTTCATTATTTCCTTTTTATTTTATTATTAATATTTCATTAAAGTAGTTTAGTTCCTTCTAAACTCACAAGTCTCTCTCTCTCTCCTGCCTCTCTGAAGAGAGGTAGGGGAGAGCATCTGTAGTATGCTTAGCTGTAAGAGTATGTTTAAATCTCATTAAGTGTTCTTTAGAACCCACAGTGTGGGGTTCAGCTCAGTGACTGAAATATAAATAAATATTTCTGACATTCTTCCTGGCATAAATATTGTCAGAAAGAATGGAATAGATATTTTAGTTTTTCATACAAGAATTTAAGAAAAGTGTTTATGCAAAACCACCATTTTGAGAAACTGTCTAAAACTTCTGTACTTTTCAAAATTAAACTTTTCAACTTTTTCAAATATTTTCACCATTCTTTCCAGATATTCCTCTTCCGCAAATGTGACACTCATCATGAATAATTTTGTCCCTTCCCAAACTGCATTTTTCAGTTAATTTACTTTTAAATGAAAACAGTTATCAGGTTCTACTGGTGTTCTAAACTGTCACCAGTTTGACTTTTCAAAATACAGAGGTTGCTTTCAAAAAAGTTTAAAGTACAACTATCAGGAGCATAAACCTATAAAGCAGAGCTAAGAACTAAAACCTTGTCTGGATCATTGCAGGAAACTTGTCATAAGGGTGACTGATGTCATGCATGTGTTTCTTAATAAAAAGATCTTGTTGATTTGATAGTATTAAGTTACTTCAGTACTGCTATGATGTGTTCATACTTCCTACTTATGATCCTGGGACACTGTCATCATCTGTATCCAACATACTTTCCCTCTGAAGGGTGGAATTTTGCATTTGTGAAATGTTCCTCTGTTAGCACCACTTCCTTCTTCCTCAGTCCCAGAAAAATCCTTTTCTAGAAACTCTGTGAAGCCTCAAGACCAGAAGGATCAGCTTAAATGGAAACGGGCAAGAATATTAGCATTCTTTAATTTCTTGCTTTCTCAAATGCATGGAGTTATATTGCCTACCACTATCCCACACATAAATGAGCAATAGTTCAAGAGGACAAACCTCAAAGGACTTCTGAACGTTGCTTTTCAAATATGGGTCCTTGTTGTTGAATCACAGAATCACAGAATAGTCAGGGTTGGAAGGGA
>VZSZ01003584.1:1162-11162 GCA_013398815.1 Ibidorhyncha struthersii
CGCCTCTGGCCCTTCTCCGGTCGGTGCTCGGCCGTGTGTGGGCGCCGCAAAGGGAGAGTTTGCGGAGGGAAACAGCCTCGCTAACGGGGGGGGATGGAGACAGGACATCCTTGCTTCATTGTCTTCCTGGACCACCGTCGGAGAGAGACGGTGTGCTGGGTGATAACGGCGGGAGAAGCCCTTCTTCCCGCTTCCTTTTTTTCCCTTTCCTTCCGTCAAGGCTTTAGGAAGGTCCCGAAGGTCACGCTGTGGAACGCTGCCCTCCCTCTCCCCGGCTAGGCATCTCCTTCACCCCTGGTTTCCCGACCCCGGGCTGCACAGGCTGAGAAAAGCTGCCGAGGCTGAACTGGGGATGTAATATATTCCCCTGAAGAGTTTTACACACTGCAGCTCTCGACTGTAACTTCGGTTGGTTAGCACTTTCCCCATCAACATGGACGTGTATAATGTGAAGATGTAACACACTCTAAATGCTTAAGTGCTTTGTTTCACAGCACATTTTCAGTAAAGGTCAAAATAAATTCATCTGCCTTCACGCAGTATTTGTTTGGCTTCCCGAGCCATTTGCACAGGGCTTGGGGTGGAATCGCCATCAAATAACGAAATGCACCCGTGGGTGATTACAGGAACCAGCTTCCCACAGCCTTATTCTATGATGGGCTGAAGGCAATGCCACGTACGTCACACATCTCGATTTGGAATCTGTTTGATGTCACTCCTTGATCAAACCACTGAACTCTTCCATGCCTCCACTTCATTGGTGCTTGTGAGGGTGGAGGATGGAGGGGGGTAATGGTCCTGATTTGGAATGAACTGGGAATTTAATGAGCATGAAGGTGAGGGGGCTAAAGGGTTGAAACTGAGTAAATATTTTCTGTAGTGATAGATTCACTGCACTCAAGACCCTTTTGAGGGATACCTTCTGTGCTGAGGCCTGTGGAGACAGGCTGTGCTGGGCCAGCCTACCGTGATCTACTATGGATATTCTGGCATCCCAAGGCATATCTTAGACTTAGCGTTCAACTTGTTTTCCCTTCCTCCAGATTTCATTTAGCCCTTTCATCCTCTCCCTTGGCACTCCTTCCTTTTTTTCACTTTTGCTTCATAGTTCTTCCATCTTTTTCCTTCCCCACCAACATCCCATGTTTTATTCCTCTCCAGAAATGTCCTTCTCCCCGTGAAAAACTCGTGTATGCTCTCTGGCTTGACCTATGTTGCTGGAAGATCAGATAACAAACCCAGCTGACTCCCAGAGGGCAGAATAGATTTACCAGCAAGGATCTCAGAAAAAACAGGAAACTGCAAACAGATTACCAGTCTTACCCAAAGGCAAACTAGTTGATACCAAAGTCCTGAACCTATGCTGTGCTTGCACCCAACACCCAGGCAGTTTTGGACAAATGAAGAAAAAGATGACACCCAAAGAATGATACTGATTGCAGGGTGCATTAAGGACACATAAGGTTTTAACCAGGTTTCATTTCCTTATGGCAGGCATGGGTATCATTTTCCTTTGAAACACTATTTGGAAGCATCTCATTACATATATCTCTGACTAACTCTCTAGGAAATGCACTTCTTGAAATAAATCCTTAGATACCACAGGTGGCCTGGGCTTCAGGGTGAGCCTTGGGACAGTGCTGCATAGGTGACCCTGGGATGCTAAAGACTGATTTGGATCTTCTTAGCTTCTGCCTCAACACAACTCTTCAAGCACCTACAGTTTTCTGTGTTTAGCATATGTAAATGGTTGCAGTGATTCATATGTGAAAAGCTGACCTCCCACAGCCTGCGTGGTTGGGCAAACGTCTATGTCCTTGCTGGAGCAGGACCCCAGCTTTCAGAAAGCCGCTTCTAGAATAGCAGAGAGAAGTCCGTAAAACAGTACGTAAAAAGAAACTCAAAAAAAGCCCTATTTCAGTTACAGCTGGGGAAGAGAGTCTAATATCAGTAAAAGGTGCTTCCTCTTCCATGACATTTTTATTTCTAAGCTTTTAAAATATCATCATGTGGCTGCTGTATCATCTTCTGTTATTCATGTAACCACAGTTCTAGGAAACTGTTAACAAGTAAACTCTTCTGCAGATTATCAAGGAGGTAAAGCTCATAGGAGTGATATAAATGTTTAGGAAGTGTTATGCTGCTGAAATTCGCCATCTAAAGTTACAGACTTCTTCATCTCAAACAACAGGGGAAGATGAACCTCATGTATACATGTATACAGCCATTTGGCACTCAAACTTGAGAGCTGTTGCCAGATTTATTTTTGCTCTGACACCACCCCTCAGGGCTAAACCAGGCTACAGGGATGCTGTGTGTGGAAGCAGGGACAGGGTGTGATGTAGGGGTGTGTGACACAGACACGCCGGTACAGTGCAGTCTCCTCTGAAGGCATTCTTGAACTGGGAGTCAAATTTGGAAACAGAAGATGTGAGACACAAAAAGGAAGAAAAGGTTTTCCCTGATGGTTTGAACAGATCGCTTATTTAACCACTCCATGTTATTTCTCACAGAAAAACTTGGTGTGCTCTGGTAGTGCTGAACTACTGGTGCAAGAAAGAATGTGAGTAGTAAATACACTTGCGGGATTAGATCCCCAGCAGACAACTACCATACAACACGATCATAACACTCAAATTTTAATAAAGACTGAGACAAAGCAAATAAACCAACAGGCCAAGAAAAAATAATCTATTCTTTACCCAAAAGAAAGCAACCCGTCCAACCATTTTTCTCTTCCACCTCATCCCCATAAAGCGACAATTAAAAAGAGCAAAGGTATTATGATTGGCACAGGCATCAAGCCCAACTTTCATACTTTAATAAATCCACATTACGAAGCCGGTGACAAATATCTGAAGGAAAAGTCCCCTTTGAGTTGACACACACTTCATCTGTGTAAGAAGCATTTTCTCTTTCCAGTGCTATGAAGTACCATTTATTGTGATAACCAAAACTGAAGCTGAACTGCATTTCTAAGTTAAAATAAGCACTTCATATCTGTTCCATGGATAAAAAATATAGTGTGCCTCCTTCAAACTAGAGCTCTTACTCTTGTATGCAAATGTATTTTTATCTGAAATTTCAACATAGATCTGTTAAAACTAATAAAAATAGATACAATAAGAAAATGAGCACCCACACCAAGTCTCTTCTGTCCATACTCTTCCGAATCAGAAAACCACAAAGATGCTTTCCATGTCCATCCAGTTAGAACTCACTGAAATATTGTGTAACGCTCACAACTGAAAATATATGCCCACATTTTAAACATTAATGACCACATTCCCAGCTATTCTCCATAAACTTTTCCAAAATGCTTGTGCCCCACGTTGGGTGCCAATTAATCTGTCATAGTTTAGGCCAAATTGGCTACTGGGGACGTGGGGGACCCCAGATGGGACCGACAGATGCTCCCCTCTACCCCTCTTCAAAGAGAGGGGCAGAAGAGGGGAAAAGAGACTTATGAGTTTAGAAGGAACAAAACTACTTTAATGAAATATTAATAATAAAATAAAAATAAATAAGGAAATATAGACAAAACCATATGAAGCTCCCAGGATGACAATCACAACATCAGCTGCCACTGGGGCAGTCCCAGGCTGCACTCAGTGACAGACGGGAACTGGATTCTGGATCTGCGTTCAGGATTCTGATCAAAGGCAGAGGAACAGACAGTGTCCTCCTTAGACGTCAGCCATTGCAGAAAGGGAGCGAGAGCTGACCCTTTGATCCCTCAGCTTTTATACTGAGCATGGGCCAGATGGGGTGGAATACCCCGTTGGTCAGTTTTGGGTCACCTGTCCTGTCCGCTGCTCCCCGCAGGTGGGACCCCACTGTGCTTTTCCACTTCCGACCCTCCAACGTGGCAAGTAACAAAGTTATCTGCCCTTGGCTGTTATAGCGATAAGTATAAGCAAGAGCCTCTCTGCATACCATGCCTGGGCATCAACTACAAACATTGGTCTTATCACTCTGAGAGAGCGAACTCTGTCTGCACAATATGCTGTTAATTTCAGCAGTTAGAAGAGGCCCAGCTAAGAAGCGAAGTTACTGAACAAAATTGGTCCTGTTTTACCTCAAACCAGGACACAAACTCGTATGGTTATTGGTGAGTCTGAGGCTGCCTCCAATTATGTGATTGTTTCAAAAATAGCATGTGACATACATTAGTCTTAGTGTCACTGAGGTTACCGAAGACAGCACCGTTCAAAACCATGGCTTCTCATAGGATTTCTCTCCATCGCTACAGAAAACAGGGAAGCCCCTTCTCTCCATTTCCATTGTGAACGGTGGAAATGAGTCAGCTGCTAGGACAAGTCTTCCTGAGCATCTCTGAAAAAGTTGCTGTGCAGTGGTATCTGCTGAAGGGAAAAACTTTCACTAAAGCAAAATACTGAAAAACAACAATCACCACGTTTAAGTATTTATTTTCAGTAAGCATATGCTGCATCTGATTAAATCAACAAATGGGGTAGAAAAAGATAGGGACAGGTAAATGAAGGTGGTGGAAACCAAAAGGAGGCTGGAGTTTGGACAGAAGAGGACAGAAAACTATAAGAGAAGCCAGACAAACTGATGGAGCGAGGGACAAAGCAAACTGGTGGTGATAGTAGCTATTTCGCATCATCCTGCAAAATTTGTCCAAATTCAGTTTGATGGACCACTACGTTGCAGTACTTTTGTGCTGCTCAAAGTGGCTCAATGCAACCACACAAAGGGGTGAACCTGGCTATAATATATGACATAAAATATTTAGGTTGGACATGCCATATCTTCAAATCAGAAAAAATACACAACAATGTTTTCTCTTGAATTTTCTCCTTAGTGTCCATGTAGCACATTTGTAATAATCTCCTCCACCACACACATAGGCATACTTCATCCCAATTGTGAAAAATTATGTTAAACTTGAGCTATAGATAAGATTATCTATTTGTAGGGAATGTGACTGATGCTGCAACTGTCAGAAAAACATGTTTGTGAAAATCCTGGCAGTTCAGAATCAGGCTGAAATTGAGACAACATTATGAGGTTAAATATGTTAAATTTTGAAAATGCATTTACAACATTCACTTATTTACCTTTCCTTTTCCAGGGCTGGAAGAGAAGAAGAAAAATATTCAATATGCCTTCAAAAAACCCCCTTAACATCAGAATAACTTTGTGTGGGGTCACAGCAGGATAAAATATAATTGTCATTGATGATCCCAGTTCTCATTCGGTGGGGTATTTCCCTCTCAAGTTTTGCCAGATAACCATTGAATTTATAATCATGAGACTATTCTTTCTGCTATTCAATAATACTGAACAGTTTTTACTTCTTACCTTCAGTGCTAAACATCACTAATCTCAATTCTATAGGTAGTGGAAGTGAAATAAAGTTCAGTAAGTATATCTTGCAAAGGCACAATGGGCTCAGGGAGACTCTAGAGCCTCTGGGTCCTCTTGCCACCCGTCTGCAGCTTGTTTGAAAGGGTCTTGGTTAGTTCTTGCCAAGCATTACACTCCATGTAAGCCTCAGCTCCTGTGAGACACTCTAAGATGTAGAAGTCACTTGGAACTGGTCACAGAAGGCAGAACGATTACCTTTCCAAAATCATAAGCATCTCTTTGAATGCATCCATCTGGGAGCTGTGTTTGCTAGTCTCTTGCTCGTCTCAAAGAAATAAGATCTGTTTGACCATACCCCAGCAGTAAGTACCATGCAAAGGTCCCTCACCTTCGCTCTCCATCTTTTCTCCAGAGTACCACGAGTAGCAGCATATAGGAAACAACTGCAGTTCCAGAGATTTCCCATCTTACTGCTCTTAACACCAAAAAAGAGCTCTGTTGGATGCAAACAGAAGTAAGGGATTATTGTTCAGCTTTCAATTTTAGGGGAAGAGGGAATAAGGGGACTTGGCTGTATTTTCCACCCAGCTCCCTATAAGTCTTTCTTTGGTTGCCGAAGAGGCGGAGCCCGCGGCATCCCAGCGGAGTGGGATCTGTGGAGAGCACACGTCTCCACGCTTCCCAGCAGGGCAGGCTGCTTCCATAGGAAGGTGGAGCAAGGCAAGCAATACCTGGGATAGCTGTCCAGAGCCTTGCACCAGGGAGTTAGAGAGCACCTCTCTTGATTTCCAGTGTCATGTCTGGGCAATACACTGTCTTTGTGCATTTAATGTAGAAAATAAAAGGTGGTGCAGGAACAAAGGAGTATTTTCCTCGCTGAAGTTTTTGGCTGCAAATGTTTGTATATACGATCAATTGGCCTAAATGAACTCTCTCACTCGGCTTCTTCTCCAGACGCCTAAGTGGTGGCAGCTCCACCCACCTTCATTTGCACTCCGTGTGGCTCCTTCCCTGGAAGGAAATTAATGGCAACTGCTTGATGCTCAGCATTTCTGAAAAATCAGGTTTAACTGTGGACACTGCAGCCGAACATTATATGACTACTATTTTGAACATATTAGTGCTGGATTTTATTCAGATTTATTAACATGATGACAAAAATATCTGCGATATGGAAAAAAAAAAAGGAGCCCCATCATTCAATTGGCTTGATTCATTTTCCTGTAGTATCTCTTGCAGTCCATCTGCTGAAAGGTGAAGCCAAAATGTTTTAGAATTATGTTTTCATAGGGAATTCTCTGTTAATTAGTTATCTCTCTCTGCCATGTGTAGCAACTGATGAAATCAGCTACTGTAATTTCATGAAAGGCAATGTTGGACTGTTTGTTTGTAGCAGCATGAACACTTTCTTACGCACAGCACTCTAGTGGAACACAAGTGTTCCAAATAACATTTTATTTTAATATAATGAGGACGCACAGCTACTGTAGCATCACAATTTCTTATTTCCTTGTGTCTAAAAATGTGGTCTTAGGCTAAATGCAGCAGAAAGATTTTATGGATTCAGATTCATTTTTACATATATTTTTTATGCATTTTTACAGACTAGAGCTTAGCATACTAAAGTTACTACTAAGATTTATTTATTTTTCTACAATAAAATAGTCTGCTCTGCAGTTGTATTTAATAGGCCAAAGTTGCACATCTTCTAGTGTCATTTGCTGCTTGCAGTTCATTTAATGAGGACATGGCACTACCATGCTGTGGAAAAGTGTGTTTTGTAATTGCAAATGAAGTATTTCAACCTTTTTACCTTTTAATACCACAGAATACCCTGAGTAGCTAAAGACTGGCTTGTTTCCAGGAAGCTTTATTATAGAGGAAAAACATGGAATACCATTTGCTATACTTTTCATGTTTGTATTTTTTTTTTCTTGCAAATAATACCTTGCCCTAAGGTCATGCTTTCCATCCACAGGTCCCAGTGTGAGCCCTAAAGTGGGTGCTTCTTTGGCTTCTTGTTTTACCATGGATAACATCCAAAAGGAAAGCAGGGACAAGCTGGAGGTGAGGAGTCCACACTTAACAACTGCCGGTAGTCTGCACAGGATGACTAACCACTGCGTTCTCTTAGAGTAAGAACTTCTCCCGCCATGCTTTGCTGATCTCACTGGGATCAGGATAATGTGCCACTGGTTGAGATTAAACTGTCACTGAAACTCGTATGGCTGGCATAGGAGAAGCAAGAGGATGAATCAGAAGAGTAAAAACTTGAAGGAGCTTGTAAAAGCAGCATTAGGACCATCCTTGCCTCTGTATTTGGCTTCTCACTTAGGGAAAAGGTGAAATAAAGGCCTCGTCAAACAACACACTTTTCCAAGACTAGGGAGAGAACATGAGAGGTTCTTACTCCTGGTACTTGCTCCGGGGGAGATAAAAGGTAACAAGCTGATACTACTTCTAAGACCCTTAACTTGTTGGTTTTAATGACTTTGTTCTGCAGCCTGTCATGTGAAGAAGCCCTCACTAAGCCAATATATCCTCCTAGGTCTACTGGTGAACACATATGATGAAAGATTGGTTATATCAGAACAGGAATCAACAGTATTATATTGAAAACAACGGGCTAATGGTGCATAGCACAATTTGTGCAACTAGTGATTACTTGCTTTGAAAGAAAAGATATTAGAGCTTCAACATAAAAGGCATCTGAATATACCATTTTCATTGCTTTGAAGATACCCTCTGTAAATCTTTACAAAGATGGACTTAAGACGGTAGATTAATAAAAAAAATAAGTCCAAACCATGTGGATAACATATCAAATAGTGTTTCAAGTTGGTATGGGATGTGTGGAAGTAAAAATGAAATTAAATGTAGTATTTCCCCTCAGGTCGACAGAGAAAACACTGACCTTGGCATCTGACAGTGGTGCCATTTGACGATCTTCATTTTCCAGGTCCAAAACCAGCAGCAAAGCCCACGTGACGAAGAAAATTTCTCAGTGTTTCTCAGAGGAAAATGCTAGGATTTAATAAAAACCCAAGGGGATGGAACATCCTGACACAAGAATGGAGAAGTCAGGAGCATGAAGAAACACAAGGCAGCAGAATGGGAGCTTTAAAAATAGGTCTTTTTAATATTTTGGGAGCCTTTCCCTTCCTGTATTTTATTTTAAAATACCTAGTGTCCTGGTCTGGTGCGAGTCTTGTACAAACCCAAACTCCCTGTCTGTGGCCGTAAATCACAGAGTTAAAAAACTTCTGGCACAATGTATGTAAATTAGAAATCTAATTAGCTGATATATGTATGTGTGCAGAATCAGTGAGGATGATTTCCTAAAGAAGTCATTTTAATTATGGGCTTCTGCAACACTCTAGATATCAAACAGCAGCTGAGATAACCGAGATGCGCGAAGCAATCTGTAGCGATTATATTGGGCTTATCATCTTGCATTTCTTCTTTTTCCTCTCTCTTCATGTATACAGAAAATATTTCTGCCTGATTTCACCTCAGAATTATCGGAAGACTCACAACTGTTTTTTCTGCCATTACTGGATGACTTGTTTTGGATTCTGTGTCTAGCAAGACATAATATTGTGAGTACTTGGATGTTAATCAGAACGGTAACATGAAATAAACCTTGCCTTGCTCTAATATGTCACTGCAGTTAAATGTGAGCAAGCGCAAACAGTAAACAGTTAAAAAAAAAAAAAGTACAACCCCCAATGTTTGTAAATTGCTAACCTTTCACTCCTTCCCATTCTGTGACTTTACTCTTTCACTGGTTCATACTGCATTTTGTGTAAGGTAATAACTGGATCTCTAAAGCAAGAAAGGAGAAGAACATATTTTTTAAAAAAGAAAATATGTGTCAAGACTTCTTTAAATGTCAAAAAGAAACAAACTAAAGGCACAAACCAAATGTCTTTGCCATTCGCAATGTTCCCTCCAGGTTGTCCCTCTATAGTGACAGGGCTACGCTGTGCTTTTTGAGGCTTATGTCCTGCTCCTGAAAAGCAGAGCTACATAAATCAGCTGAATTTAATTTCTTGTACTGGTCACAGACCATCCGCTAACAGGTCATAGTTTTCTCTGAGTTATTCAGTAAATAGTTACCCGAGATCATGTTGGTAGGGCTTTTTAAAGAGCTACCTGATTGAGTGCGATTAGTCTGTGAATATTTGCTATTCATGCTGTGTTGTGTACCTATGGTAGGTTTAACCAGTCGCACTGGGCTGATTTTGCTATCTGATTAGGTGAGCATGTAGGTGCTTCTGATGTGATTAATTCCATGTGCAAATTTAAAAATTTGTCTCTGTGAATACTTACCAGGGAACTGCAAATTTCTTTTCCTGAAAATTCATGTCAGTAAAATTGAATTACATAAATGATTTAGAAATGCTAAACACGTAATTTAAATATACAAGAGACTGTTCAAAGGCTTCCCCTGCCCATCCATCAGTCTATCAAAGATAATGAGAGAAGGTGGCTGAATTTTGTCCTAGTATTAGCAAAATATATTGGGTAAATCCTTTAACAAGCATTTTTATGTGATTTTTTTTTTTAAATGAATTTTGAACTGTGGTTTTTTGTTTGTTTGTTTTTTTTTTTTTAAATGGCATGACAATTTCCTCAAAAGATTCTGGGCTTATTTATGTTAGCA
>VZSZ01003584.1:16162-44131 GCA_013398815.1 Ibidorhyncha struthersii
TGAAAGTGTCAGGTTTTAATATTCACAAGCTGATTTTGCCTCTACAGTTTTCAGGTAGTTTTAGACTGTAATATTATTCAAAATGCTTTTGTGCGTGGTCTGGTGTTTATGTTATTTGGATTTAAAATTATTTAACCTATGCGTATAGCAACAGTCCTTCTAGGAGCAGAGGTGGAATAAGAGCCCTTGATACTGGGAGCAGGCCTATGAATCCTCAACTGAGAGGCTGTAACTTAAGTGACTGTATGCTGCTTAACCATCACACCACGTAAGTGAATAATTGGCATCGTAAGACTTTTCAGTTGGAAGCTGCCCATCTACATCACTGAGGTGGGCACCACCAGAAAAACAAAATTTCAGGGGGCAGGTAGAGAAAACAGGGATTAAAAGAGCCAGTAGAAAATGAGAAAACCTAATAATAACAGAAAGAAAAACTACAAAACACTCTTCATCACTTTTATAATAAAATATAAACAAGCATATTGATTTAAAAACCCCGTTGTTGCTGTCTTTTGTAAATTGAGACAATTGCACTGTTTTGCATTAAAAGATGTTATCCGTCCAAAAGAGCAAGTATGGTCTTATGCAACTAATATCTGCTAAAACGTACCTGACTGCATTGGAAATGTTGCAGTAGATTGGTATAGCAGAGAATAATGAACCGCTGCACCCCATTGAAATGTAATTACACAGCACTCTTGTTCTTAAACCTATAAGGTGAAAGAAAGATGAATAGTGAAAGTAAAAATCGCTGACCCTTCAAAGTTTAATTTACGTTATGCATTCCCTCGCCCTTCTGATAGGTTTTAGAAAGGTCATAATTTAGGGTATTTTGCAGTTGATAAATGATCTGTATGTTTGTGTTCACACGCACCGATTGATTTGTTATAGCCAAAATATTGTTTCTATAACAACCTGCAGGTCCTTAACTAGGCAAACAGGAGATGAACAGGAATCCAAGTGGAAGGTGAAGCGAAATCCGATCCTCCTCAGAGGACAGGGAGCAGGAAGAGGAGGAGGAGGAAGAAGAGAGGGAGGAGGAAGAAGAGGGGGAGGAAGCGATTTTGTGGGCATAGGGGAGGGTGTGCGAGTGAAGGGGGTGGCAGCAAGTTGCCTGGCTCTGTCCTTGCCCTCCTTCGCTCCTACTGGTTTCCTCCTCCCGAGCTCGGCTCCTCTGCTCTCCAGGGCCTTGTGTCTGCAGATGACAAAGTCTTTGCAACTCAGATTGCTCCCACAGTGCAAAGGGCTGTTGGGGCAATTTTCCCGCCTTTCCAGCCTTGGATGAGGCTCCTGTTTCCGGGCCCAGTTGATGCATTATGCATCAGGGCTGCCGGCAACTGACAGCCCCTCAGCCAGCGTCTACTTGAAAAGCAATGGTGCTAATCAAAGTCGACACATTTGAATGTCCAGACACACACACAGAGAAATTTACTAATCAAAAAGTGTATTTCCTAGGGCTGTCTCCAGAGAAATCCGCAGGAAGAAATTGGAATAATTTATTAGCTTACAAGTTTTCGTTGACAGTTAGCCCAAGGCTATTTATCTCTGTAATAGAGAACGTCTCCAATGTGGCAAAATTGACCAAATCAAACAGCTTTGATCAGAAAATGAATCTGGCAAGGCTGTCTGTCTGTGGGTCCCAGGGGAAAGGTGGGAAACAAACAAAAAGATTTAACAAGTGGTCAATAGGAGAAAGAGAGAGAGAGAATTTGCAGCCTGGAAAGTCAGAAGCCTGCAAAATCTTCACACACAAACACTGAAATGAATTACTGGAGAAATAAATTATGTCTCACATCATAACATTTAACATTGTGCCTGTGCATAATTGGAGCTATGCAGCCCAATGTGATTCTTGTGTTAAGGTGATGATAAATAACTGCAGGAGGGGGAAAATGTCTTAACTTCTTAAAGGAAAACAAAATACAGAGGACTCCATATCTCCACAAGAACACTAATACCTTCACTGCAATCTACACTTACTGTCCATTATTAATACCTGTTTTGCCACAAAGAGTCAGATGTCTGATAGGCTCAAGTATGTTGAAAGCTACCACAAGGGTTACCCCAAATTCTGTTTCTATGGAACAGGGACATGTTTCAGCTGTTTCACTGCATAGTCCATCCATGACTTTGACCATCATCCTGCTGATAACCAAAGGCTTTTTTACTGTAAAATAAAATAAAATAAAAAAAACAAAACTTTTAAGGATAAGATTAAAAGACAAACTTACAAGTCCAGAACTTTGTTTGATGTAACAAACTAGACCTGGTTCCTCTTGGAAAAAAAATCTTTACCAAAGATTGTCTGACAATAGAGAATATGGAGGGAAAAGTTCAGGATAGCAATCAGGAGCTTTACTTTGCCACAGTTCTTCTATTTTATATATTATTTAGTACTCTCTGTTTCTAGTTATCTATATGAAATATGAGATAATAATAACTATGAGTGAAAAACCTCATTCTTGTTTGGAATTAAGCTGCTTTATGATTTTTAGGTATAGATGCTTCAGATGCCCATTACATTATTATACTATTAATGCTACTGCCTCACAGATTACAGAATGCCAAAGGACCATATGCTGATTCCCTTTTGCTAGGAATTACGGCATTGCTCCCCAGGTAAGAAATGGCTTTATTTATTCAGATTCTTGTGCTACTGGCTTTAAGCAGGAAAAGGTAGAAATAATGTCTCCCCCTCCTAATAAATGTTTCTAAATTACGTGAGAGAAACAAAAGTGTAAGCCCATCTTAGCTTAATAACAAAAGATCAGCAATTTTGTTTTGTTTATATTGGAGAATTGAATAAGCAACCTGCAAACTGAAGCACTCAAACAAGTTGAGATTGAAAGCACTCCAGAAAGTAACCAGGCAGCCTAGTCAGATATCCAGCAGGAAACTGAAGGCGACAGGCTTCCTTCTCCTGTCTTTCCAGGCCATTTGATGGGACTGTAAGTCCTCAAACCTGATCTATATTGTTACATATGCTTAGAGAGATCAGTAGGGAATAGCCGGGGAATTTATTTATTTATCACTCTTTGAGGTGATAAATTTATCAGTATTGGAGGAGCGAGAGGCTGGCCTCTTGAATGTTGTTCATCAAATTGAATTTTGAATGGTTTTGTATTGTTACATGAAATCTCCAAAATGAGCTATTTTTGTACTTTGAAAAATGGAAATAAGTTATTGATACGCTGAAGATGGCTGGCACACATTTAAGCTATGTTTTGATACCACTGGGCTAAACCACAATGACTTTTTTTTTATTTCTTAGGCTCTTGGGGAGCAAGGGAACTTTTGCCTTATTAAGAAAATGAGAGTATTTTATATTTGCATGATAATATGTGCCTTTTACAGTCTAAATCTATATAAAAATGGCTTAATTAAAATTTCTATGCAATATGTAAAAGTTTGGCATTCTCGTGACCTGGCAGTATCTGAGTCAGGATGGTCTGAATGATAAAGCCAAAAAGACCATGTTTCAACTCTCATCTCTTCTACTGGCTCACTGTTTTACATACAGTGAGTTTTGTAAGTTTCCTAGGACCCAAGGAATACTAATATCTGAACTACTGAATTTTCACCATTGCAACTGAAGTCAATACCATCTTTAGACACTCAGCTTCCCCTGTGAAAACCAGGTTGTCTGCCTCAAGATGTGCACCCTGAATTTGCAGATATTTAAAAAAGTATTGCCCTTTGCAACTCTTCACTTAAATTGCCCTTTTTGTAAAATGACATCATATACTTACTTGTCCTTTAAATGGCTATGAGTGCTACACATAAAAAGTATTACATGGGTCTTCACCCAGCCCTGCCTGGAAAACAAAACTTTTTTGACTGGCTTTTGCAGACCTTAAAGCTAAATCAAGACCTATAAGTGCTAAACATTATTTTAAAAGCTGCATTCAAGTTGGTGTAGATTTTCTCCGTATTTATGTGATAGGATGGAGATACATTGTAGAGGTGAATGCCATAACATTTTGACAATATACTATACAGCGATGAACCTCAGTATGCTTCGAGATATTCTGAAAGCAGGATAGTATATCAGCACCCTGGTAAAAGCCAGGGATGGGATTAATTTGGTCAATTGCAGATAATCTGTCTCTGTTCTAAAGAAACAGGCACATTTTTGGTTTGAGTCATCATAAAGCAAAAGTCTAAAAGAGGTTGGATGAATTATAAAAAGAACCTACACTGACTAGCAGAGATAAAGGTATCCAAGGAGAAGATGTTGAAAGTTAAGCAAGTCCAGTTGAGTGGAAATGAGTTATGATGGGATCAATCCACAGTCTCCTGATGACAACTATATTCTTTTCTATAGTTCCAGGGATTAGCTAGTCTAAGACTGGTTGGAATGGGCTTACACATTTTAGACAGGGTTCTGAAAGACCTTGGTCTTCCATGACCTTGCCCTTCCTGTGTGGAATGTATTCAAAGCTCTTTGAGGCATCCCTGGCAGTCACACTAGAGACAGATACTGCTCAATCCTCTAGACAGACTGGAGCATCAGGCAATGATTAATGGGCGAAATTTAACAAGTCCAAATGCCAGATTCTGCACCTAGGACGGAGTGAGGTTGGGCACAAGTATAAACTGGGAGAGGAGCGGCTGGATCACAGCCCTGCAAAGAGGGATCTGGGGGTTCCAGTCAGCAGCAGGCTCGATATGAGCCAGCAGTGTGCCCTGGCAGCAAACCGCATCCTGGGGTGCATCAAACACAGCATCACCAGCAGGTCAAGTGAGGGGATCATCCCACTGTATTCATTGTTGGTGTGGCCTTACCTGGAGTACTGTGTGCAGTTCTGGGCCCCACAATTTAAGATGGATGTGAAGGTCATTGAACATATCCAGAGGAGGGCAACAAATCTGGTGAAAGGGCTGAAAGTCATGGCCTATGAGGAGCAGCTGAGGACTTTGGGCTTGTCTAGTTTGGGGGAAAGGAGGCTGAGGGGCGACCTCATTGCTCTCTACAGCTTCCTGAGGAGGGTGAGTGGAGATAGAGGTGCTGAGCTCTTCTCCCTGGGATACAGAGATAGGATGTGTGGGAATGGTTCAAAGCTGTGCAAGGGGAGGTTTAGACTGCATGTTAAGAAGCATTTCTTCACCAAGAGGGTGGTCATACACTGGAATAGGCTTCCTGGAGAGGTGGTCGACAACCTAAGCGTGTCAGTATTTCAGAGGCATTTGGACAACACCCTTAACAACATGCTTTGACTTCTGATCAGCCCTGAAGTGGTCAGGCAATTGGACTAGATGATTGTTGTAGGTCCCTTCCAATTGAAATATTCTATTCTATTCTATTCTATTCTATTCTATTCTATTCTATTCTATTCTATTCTATTCTATTCTATTCTATTCTATTCTATTCTATTCTATTCTATTCCATCCCATTCCATCCCATTCCATCCCATTCCATCCCATTCCATCCCATTCCATTCTTTATATACTGACACCTAGAACCATAAAGCAGCAAGACTCCTTTAAGAGCTGCAGTTTCATTTCTGAGTGCAGTTCAAGATGCCAAAGGGAATCTTTGGAGCCCTGGACAGTGTGAGACTCTGCTGAAGAGAATACATATCACCACATAACCCAGTGAAAACTGGGTTGCAAGAGGATGATGCCAGTTCATAGGCAGAACACCATCATACACAGGTTTTCCATTTCTGTACACTTCCCTTTGCTAAGCTTGCCATACCCTGTTCTGCGAAGAATGAAAATTAATTAGATGAAGATGAAGAGTTAGAAGTATCTGCTGCCTACTGATTCTCATTCATGGTGGCCCTTCTGGCTATGTGCTGTCAGTCACAGATTGGACATCACAGCTGAGACTTCTGAAGAGGAAACCCACTCATTTCCAAAATGCTAACATTTTATATTGTAAAGCTGCCACATTATCTCACATCACCTAGCATCTTATATCCTAACTTTTCCACCCTAAAAAGGCCACTGTACTATTCCACTTCCTTGGAAGGTGAACGTGCAGCTTGTTTCCCAACACACCTATACCATTTTTTGTGTGTGTTCAAGCAGAGGCAAGCCAAATGTAAACTATGGTACAATTGCACAGAATTGGCTTCCAAATTATGCAGTGACCTTGAAGCCTTCAGGTAGCAAGTCTTCACTTGTTTGTTCCTCTTTTTTTTCTGTGTAAATACCATCACTGGCCACAACTCCTCTGACCTCCCACAAATGTCTTTAAATGAAATTGCTGAAATGCTGTGCACTAGGGAGGAGAGAAAGTGAAGAAAAATAGAGATACAAAAAAACCCCAAACAAACAAACAAAAAAAAGAATCTTCTCTGTAGACACAGGTAAGGAACTCTGGAATGGGGAAAGTAAGTTAAGAAAAAGCTGGCAGCGTTCTTTTTTTCTTCATTTCAGTTTCATTTTTTTCCACAAACAACATCTCATATAATCAAGTTTGTAAGGATACTAGTAAATGGCACAGTAAAAAAGCCTACACAACAGTGGAATATTTGTCCTCTGCCACTGCTAGCAGCTCTGCCCAACCCAAAACTTACCTGGCTCTTTCCTCTGTGCTCCTCGGGTGGAAGTGGTATGGCCAGGACAGCACTGTAAACTGCAATGATTTTAATCTACTTTAATCTAATCAAATCCATTGACTAATTTTTCTTTCTTGTCAGAATAGAAATGCACATTGTCAGATATCAGCCAAAATTTTCCCATTTTGTCTTTTATTTATGTTGACATTAATTATGCTAATGCTTTTTCTACTCCCCTCTGGGCTGAAGAAAAGGCAGAATTGTCTATGGGTGAATGGGTGAAAGAGTCTTCTTCCTCTACATAGAAAGTTGAATTTTTTTAAACCGGCCTGTGCGGAGCCTGGGGTTCCCTGTAGTTTGCACATGAGTGTTTTCTTGGCAGTGTGGTCTTTGGATTTTTTTTTCTTTTATGAATATTCTGCCCCCAACCCAGCCCCCCCCACCCGATATTAATCTTCATCAGGATGTCCTTGGTGCTGTGTCTTAGGCTCTGGTGCACACCAGAAAGGAGCTATGAAAACCTGAGCTAGGCAATAGTAGATGATATTGAATAGGATGGGTGTTCTGTAAGGTGCTGGGGTTAACAGGGCTGCGTACTACCTTAATCTCATTTTTATTTTAGTTTACTTTGCTTTATTATTTTATTTTATTGTAGCAATTTCTAGAAAGGACTTGCCTAAGTTTGTACTGGTTTTGAGGAAAGACAGTTTTGAATGACTATCATTCTAATTTTACAGAGCAATATTATCTAGATAAATTGATAAGTTATGGAAAATGTCTTTTTGTTTTGAATTGATCCACCTAACACACAAAGATTTTTAGTACAACACATTCCCTTATTCTAAAACAAAAATGCTGTTCTAAAAAAAGCAACCCTAGAAATCTACCTCTGGATAAATTTTGTGATTTCTAGAAAGGGACATTCAAATAGACTTTAGTCAAGACGGTTGTGACCAAATATTGTACCGTTCCCAAATCAGCTGTTGAAGGATCCCACAGGCATGTGGCTAGGGTTATTCCATGCATCCAAATTAAACTACCAGTAACCATGAAGAACCAAAATATTCCAGGACTGGGCCACCATCCTGGGAGTGCAGGGAAAGCCATGATATTTCTCAGTTGGCTCATAAGGGTAGCTCACTGTTCTGCAACCCCTTACAAACAACACAACCTTTGCATTTGTCAGTTATCATCCTCTATTAGGTCACACAATAAGGCTAAGTTGTCCTGATGATTTAAGCATATCCACAGAGAAAACGTGCATGTAACATGTCTTGATACTTCTTCATGTAATTTATGTCGTGCCAGAGTGATACTGTGGTAGCCTGGGAACAGAGACATGATTTCTGAGGGATAGTCTTATGGTGAATTGTGAGTTAGTACAGAATTATGACAGACTTTATGGACCTGTGGGACCCTGGAAAGCCTTCTTTCTTTCGGGGGTCTGAGCTGCTTTCCTGCACTGAATAACTCTTTCTGTCTCTTGTTTGTCATAAAGTTCAGGTCATCCTGATGTGTCCTAATCAGGGATTCAGACGTTTTTGGAAACATTAAACTGTGGTGTCCGACTCCCTGTGCATCTCTAGGATTTCCCAGCTGAAGGCCCTTGAGATCAAAATTTCCTTCCCTTCCCACTTCAGTAGAGCATTAGTCTAACCTGCTTTTGGGTGTCATATAAGACACAGACCCTGGGCAGGCTCTTGTCCTTCACAGAAGAGCACAGTAGAGAACAAATTAGGGCACACTCATTTTGAATCCAATGGCACAGCCAATCCCAAGTGGTCTCAGTGGACACAGGGCAGCGAGGCAGAAGCGAGTGTGCAGTGATGGGCAGAGCTTGTATGTCTGCAGATCTGAGTGCTCAGACTTACCGGGAGGGCATTTTTCCTTATTGGTCTTGCAGGAAGGCAATGAAGACACAGCAGAACAAGCACTCACTACCTAGCCCTCCAGTGGCATTTTACAGGAAGGCATCGAAGACAGTTGCCTCTGTCATCGACTCGCCATGGATTCCCTCCACCTCTGAGACACAGGGTGCAGAGATGTTTTGTAGGAATAGGAAAAGATACATATACACAAGAGGGGATGCTTCCTGATTAGGCACTTCTCTCTACATGTTTGCATCCATGGCATGCATTTCAGTAGAATGAAAATGAATGTATTTGGCTCAACTTTTGGATTGTTATTTGTTTCCATCTTTCATGTTACTAATGTACTTCCACTTCATTAGCAAATGTTCAGCCCCCCAGAGGCACTAATGTTATATGAATTGTTTTCTTTGTACCTTTAGTCTGCTTTCTTAAGCTGCTTCTCCAAGAGACATGCCAGGTTTTCAGGCATGGCTTATATTGGTATTTTCTACGTGTAAACAAAAACAGAACTGTTTTAGTGAAAGCCTTCCTTGTAATAAGGAAATAGGACTTCTGTCTCATTCTATTTTAAAATAAAGTTTAAAATGTATCGTTTTCACATGAGCAAGACTTCTTCTCCCAGGTTTCTCATGTACCTCTGCCAGCAGATGCTTTTCTGGCAGTGCCTCTCTCAGACCTTTCATCATTATCCTCCAATGTCACCCAGCTAACTACTGCCACAGGCTGGAAATCACTCATGAATCACGACTTCTGCAAGTCTCTAGGACCTCAGATCTCCTCTGACCTTAAGCACTCTCTTCAATGCCATTAAATAAATTAAATGTTTAAATTACCTATATGAGCTTTAATTGTATAATTACAGAGTCAACGAGAAATAAATCTATAAAGGGGGAACACGCCAATCTAAAAAAGGACTTACACTGACTTGGAAGTGGATGAACATGCCAGTGGAAATGATAGAGACTGTAACCTCTGTAGGAAAGCCAGCTCATTTCAGGCTTTCCTTGCCTATAGTCATGTAAAAGAAACAATACCAGACTGTGCAGCCAAGGACAAATGTCCTCATGTTATTTCAGTGTTTTACAGTCATATCCAGGAGAAAAAAACAACTTTCCAGGTATGTGTTGGGATGAATAGGTAGGGAAAGTCTTCTTCTGAGGCACACATAGACAGCAGGCAGAGGTTAGGGGAAATGAACAACGACTAGGAAAATTTTAGTTCTACTAAAAATTTCTTAAAATAGATCTGAATTGTTTTCAATGTGAACAGTGTAATTAGAAGCTTAATTTAATATAATTAAATTTAATTAAGTTTAATTAACTTAGCTTTAACTTGGCTTACCTATGCCCTCTCACAATGCCAACAGCAGTCTCACGTATCTCCATTTACCTGTAAACTGTACCCGTGAATAAAGGCAATTGGGAAGATGAGGTTATCCAGTTTCATAGTACCTTGGTGTGCACTTTCAGGAGACTGAATGTGTCCTCAAGATTAAACCTCTCTCCCTGTGTATAGGACCCTAGGTGCAGGCGGACCCTGGGGAACAATGGGGAAATTACACATCGGCAAAGGCAACTTGCAGGAGGCAACAGGAGCTCAGTTCTTTGCCTTTGTAATTTTGCCCCTACAGTTCGAGACCACCTTGGAGGATGATAGTAGCTGTCAGAGCACTGTGCCTCCAGGTAGGCTGTGGAGCAGAGATGTGGGCAGGCAAGAGTGACATGCCTTCTGAGAGCCAGTGGTGATACCTCTGTAGTTTCCAAACAGTATTTGTCTTCAGTTTTCTCCTATTACACTAGAGACTTAGTGCAGCTGGCCTCCATGTCTGAGTGGTTAATAAAGTTGATTTACACTCTTTGTTTCTGTCAGGAGTCCATCAGGCATATTTTATTTTGCCTCCAGTAAGTCCCCGATTTGTTACTCTATAGTCTGTTTCCCCAGACTCATCGATTTCATAAAAAGAAAAACATCGTTACAACATACAGCCAAACTGGTCATTCACAGAGGAAAGAAGGGTATTTAATATTAACACCTACTAACAGTTAACTCTTCTTCTGTTGGCATTACCCTTTTATTGGTAAAGTGGAAGGTGTGTGTAATGTGCAGCTCATGCTAATTACAGTGATTTTGACTGTGGGGTGCCGTAGCTTGGTTTGCCAGTCAGTTTAACTAAAAATTGTGTTAGGGAGGTAAAAAGGCCTCCTTCCCTTCCCCATGAAGTCTTTCCACCACTAGTTAAAATTTGTCATGAAAGTGTTTACTTTTCTTCCTTAGCTCAGATTTTTGGTGATGATCTCCCTAGGGCTCTGTTCCCACCCTCCAAGGTGAGTGGAAAAAACACTCCCCACAGAGAAAGAAGGGAGAAGAGTTACTTCTTGCACCTGCAAAGCTGGGAATCACAGTTGCTGATACATCCTGTGGCAACAGAGGAGAAGAAACTCTTTTGTCTCCTCCCACCCAGCAGCTCCTGGGAATGAGGATCACACTTTTATAAAGACAAACTGTCGTTGCATCACATATACTGAAAAACAAATTGCAGGGAAGCTGGGCTATGAATTGATTCTCATTGATTAAATTCTCATCTCTGTGTGCTGGAATAGTGAGGAAGATCCAAAGGATCCTGTGGTGTGACAGGGCTACATAAATCCAAGGATTTATGTCAGTGCTTTATAGAGCACCTTGGAAGTATCCAGTTTTGGGCTTTCTATTTGAATATAAAACTGGGGCTGATTTTCAAAGGAAATATTAGTTAAAGCATTGATTAAGGCTCAAAATCGTTACTCTTACAAAAGTCTCCCCAGTGCCCACGGTGATGGTTTTGGCCAATAAAATTTTAAATAGGATAGGGAGAGTTAAAAAAAAATAAATTCATTTAGATCACAGAAAATGAAAAGCTGAGAAATTTGTCCACATAGTTTAAATGACCTATATGCAAAGGTCATCTAAATTTTTGAGATGCTGGAGGGGTGTATAGGAGATCTCACCTAAAGAATACCTTTCCATGTAAATTCAGCTGCCATGTCCAGGTAACTCACTCTACCTGAGACCAACAACCAAGCATCCAAGATAAAACACAGGTATACAAACCCCACAATAAAGAATGCTGCAGAGACCTCCAAGCGAGCTCTGATGGAAGCCAGTGAGTCCATACAGCACAACACCATAAAGCCCTATCACTTTAGATCCACAAGAATATAGCCCTCAGTCCAAGAAACTGAGAAACACTGTGCCTGCATGGAACCTCTCACATCACTTATGGCATCATTCCTCATGGGAGACCCTTGGCTCAAACACAGCAAGAATGAGTCACAAAACGTAAGTTATATTTTTTCAAGCTAAAGGTGTATTTGCCATGTTTTTTTCTGAGGACAGTTAAGTACCTTCTGCGGGAGTCGGAAGATACTGATACATACCAACACTAGCAAGACTTTGTCAGCGCTTTAGCCAGTGCTGCTTCTCATGCGATGATGAGTACTCACCATCTGCCCTCCTACTGCACTGCACAATTCTCTCGTGCTGGCGTGCCAACAAACAAGCTTGACAATGTTCAAGCTGCTAATTTGATGAGTTGATCTCCTATCATACTGCTCAACATTACATGGCTTTTTTTTTGTTGTCCATGGTAGAATTAATTTTTTATTTAGACTGCACGCTTCCTGGAGACTGTATGCTTCTGTTTTTGTACAGCTCCTTGCACACTGGAGTCCTGGGTTGGATTTGTGTTGTTTTTTTTTTCTGGTGCTATGTTATTACAAGGAGTGCAGATGCTACATTATTACAAGGAATAAATATCAACAACAGTGAATAGATTCAAATGGAAAATAAATGAAAGCAGAATGAAAATTATATTCTAGAAAGCTGAAAGAGCAAATGCTAACATGGTGGAGTTGACTAAACTTAACCAACAGTGGATGATTAAATTGTATTTTTAGAAAGCTAAAGGCATATTTGTCACAGTTTTGCTGAGGGTAGTTTACTAACTTCTGTGGGATCTGGAAGATACTGACATATATCAGTACCAGCAAGACTTCGTCAGAACAAAGGATGATTTTATTTTTTATGGAAAAAAAATGTTGATTCCTTTGCAAACTAAAACTGAAACAGAATGCTCGAACATTTAAAGTTCTAAAAATATACAGGATGACGATGCTGTTATCAGCCTCTCACAGATTAAAAGGCTCTGTGATTTACCTAGCTTCTAGGTAAATCAGTCAGTCTCATATGAACTATAAGTACTTTCTTATTTAAAAAAGGATAGACCTGGAAGAATTCCATCAGCATTTTGTCTTACACAATCAGCCATGTATTAGTTACTGGCAGTCAGAAAATCCATGGATATTTGCCACACATTTCCATGTTTGGTGGTGGCAAAATCATTAGTGAAGAGAAGGGTTGGTTTTGTTCTGGAAAAATTACTTGATACATTAATTTTTTGTGTATGTGTGACAAGAAACATTCTTGTGTGTTGAGTTTTTGTGTTTTGAGTTCTGTTGCAAACAGAACAGTTTGCAATCTGGGGAAGTTTCGGTGTGTAAGTTAAAGTCACTTCAGAACAGCTCTAACTTGCATGATTGTTCACTTAACCAATCACCAAAGGCCTTCCTGGTGCTGGCAGCTTCACATAAGGTAGATTTGCCAACTCAGATTGGCTTTTCTTGAATTAGTTTATGAATGAATTTGACTCAAATAAATAAAAAAAAAATCACTGACAATAAAAAAATGCAAGATGTTAATTTAAAAAAAAAAATCAAAAATATAAATATATAAAACGGATGATGCTTTTATTTTTAATATATTAGAAGGTCACAAGAACTGTGTTCTCTGAGAAGGCTTAAATTCTAATTTAAAAAAATTCCCACACCTGATAACCCAAATATATTAGTTTGGACATGTCACCAGTGTGTTCCATTATTGTTCAGTTGCCAGATGTCCCACCTGTTCCCTAGGTCTGGGCTTTCTGGCCATAGTACATGTTCCACAGCACATAACATCTGGGGGTTCACATGACACACTACCTTCCTTTGCTTGGAAGAGATCTCCTGGTGTATCACATCCCATGTGAGGAGGAGTTTATAATGGGAAACACAATCAGGAAACTCCCATATAGCATAAAATAACTGTGTTGCTTTCAGTTGTAATAATTTGAGTTTCTGATGAAAGTCTTATCTTCCATTTTTCACCAGAACTGAAATGCTGATCTGCTCTAGCAAACAAATACTTTTTGCTTAACTATCAGAAATGGATGTTGTATCTTTATGTTATTTCTAAAAATAACATACTGATTGTAGCTGAGCCTGGATCATCCTAACTTCTAGACCATATTTTTGACGGTATCCTTTACACAGCAGCAGAGTATAAGAATTTGTTTCACATCTTTCATTTTAACAATTTCCTTTGTGATTCCACTGCTGCAGTCACACAGATAGTATTTCTGGATCCTTTTATAAACACTTTTTTTCTTTTCCTTGGGGATGCTTGCTATTCACAGTTTAATACATAAAAATACAGAATATGCCCATTTTCTTTTGCTCTTATTCCTATATTTGCACTTGCTTCATAAGACAGGAGAGATTACATTGCATGGATTTGCTCTGAACACCACAGATGGTGTGCAGGGTGTGGAGGTACTAGAGGGAGAGAAAAAGAGAGTGTGAGGAAGAACAGTGGCAAATTCATCAGACATAGTTGTAGGGCAGATGGGGAGTTTGAAGACAAAAGGGACGGGACTGGAAGAGTCCAGGATGCTGGAGAAAGGATAAAAGCAAAGGAGAACTTGTTTGCAGCATAGCGGGAGTTCTATAAAATGGAAAAGGATGGAGATAGGGGATTTCCATGGACAAGCAATAGATGAACACCTGAGGGCAGATTAGTGTATGAATGAGTGGCTGGGTGAGAAGTCCATAAGTGAAAGGCAAAGAGAGGGAGAACGAGACAGGATATTGAGGACAGTAAAAGAGATTGACAATGTGCAAATATCAAAACTCCTCTAGGGAAACCATCTTGATTTCCCCCTTATTCCCTCCCTTTTCCAAACCACTCAACATTGCATATTGTCAGTTTCAAACCTGGGAAAATTTGGCTGGCTGACAAACAGGTGCTGGAAGATCTTTGGCAGACCCAATATTAATTCTGGTTAATAGCTGCAAAAGTGCACCATTCAACAAACCTAAAATTCAAATCAGTCACTAAAAGGCCACTTTCCCATTTCAAAAAGGAACACCTGAACAGCTTATGACTTCTATCATTGTGTCCTCATCAATGTCCATATAAAGCAGTCCAGAGAAATGCTTAAATAAATATTGTGTATCTAAAGAACCTTCTTAGGACAAAAGGAGAAAAAAGTAGAAGTTGAGGGTGATTTTGGATACATTCATTTTGGAGTTCTCAATGGAAGAGGTCTTATAATGACATGACGTTGAGAAGAAACGTTGCCACTCACATCCTCTTCACAAACCAGTCAGGAAGATTTAGAAATCTGAGGGCAGGTATGTAAAATCTGAATAATTTATAATCTCTACCCAAAATCCCATCCAAAATGTTTTCTTAAAACTGAATTATCTTCACCAATATAATAGTTACCTGATGTTTTAGTATTTTTACAAAACCTTATTGACAAAACCACAATATTCTACCCATGGTTATCAGGACAGCACATACTAAGAAAAAACCCTTAAATGCAGAATAAGTCATTACTGTAGTTTTTGGCCCTGTGGAGGAGCAAAAACCCCTGCTCCCAACCCAGGAAGCTCATAATCTGGAAAAAGATTTTTCCCTCATCTTCCCCAGAACCCCTCTTTTTTACAGAGAGGGGTTCTCTGTTCCTGGGAGAGTAGGAAGGGTCTAAATTCTAAATGCAGAGAACACCATTTGATCATGGTGATGAGGGGCCTGTCAAAATTCTAAACCCCTCAGTCAAAAAATAAATGCAAGCTGAATTATCTCTTTCTGTACTGACCCTATGTTGGAGACCTTGTCCAAGCATGATGTCAAGGAGAAGCAACCTCAAATTTTAATATCTTCAGTTGTTGGGATAAATGTAGACATTAGCATTTCTCCACTTGCTACTAACTTGTATCATAGAAGTGTTACAAGAGCATGCAACTTTATCAGTCTAGTCTTTTGGATACGGACATGAAGACAAACTCAGGGATAACATGGAAACCATGACCACTCATTAATGAGACACAAATCCTCTACAGTTTGTTTATCTCATATTTGTACCCATTGCAGTAGTATCAGAGTGGCATATGCAAATACTAATTTTTAAAGAGGAGGAAGCAAGAGCAGCGGCCACCCTGTGTCTAATCAACATTGATCAGTAATGGCCACTGGTCACACTTGTGCAATGCAGGAAGGCAAGATCGTGTGCCACACGGGTATTCACACAGTCTGACTGTTCAAAGCACAAGGGAACAAATGACAGAAGTCCCAGACAGACTAAATCAGGAGGCCAAAGGTGAAGGGAGGAACATTTCTGAACTTAACTTATCTTATTAATACGTTTTGCTTTGCTGCAGTATTCTTTATAACTTTGGTAGGGAAATTGCAGAGCAGAGTGAGGAGGGAGTTTTGTGTGCATAGTAGTTGTCTGTTTTATTCAGTTGTTACTTTCCTTAATCTTCTTTGTTTTTCAAAAATGATTGATTTATGCTTTTACAGAAAAGATGACAATTAATCTATGTGGTTCACAAGTACAAAATAAGAAGCAAAAGTCCTATTATGATTTACAGTACACAAACTGTCCTGGCTACTGCCTGAGCAATATTTGGTTTACTTTAGCAGAATATACCTGCCTTTGAAGAGGAATGGTGAGAAGGGAAGGGTCCTTGACTTAGGAGACTTTTTAGTTTAAATAATAAGGAGGAACTATAAATGCGAAGAAAAATATCACGCATAAAATAAATTGGATGGAGACGTTGAAATAAAAATTTGCCATTAGCAGAAATGCTTATGGCTAGAATTGACAATTGTTCGGATATGAAGAAACCTGTTTTTGCTATAAAGCAAGAAAGTAGACTACCTGATTCCTCTTGAAACTAATATCTAAATATTTATGAAGATGTAGTTAAGGCTCTGTGAAAATATAATAAGGTAATGGAAGTCATTTGGGTGGCTTTGGCAAAAAGATTGTTCATTAATGTTATTGATGTACACTGGAAGACATCTGATGTGAAGTTCATAATTGAAATGTTACAAACACTTCAGCATATGGATCCTTCACATTCACTTAATTGCCAGTTTAGTAATAATTTTATGTAATGAGGAATTATTAATAATACGTGAAATACTAAATTGACGTAATCACCAAAAAACGTAATATGACATCCACTGTGCAAAGGACGTTATAATTCCAGGTGTCTTTGTTATATTTTAAACAAGGAATATAACTGGCCAAATTCATCTTTCAAAACTATTGACTCTATAAAGTTTTAATAATTTTTTATATAATTGTGTTTAAAGGTAAGGCTATTAATCAGACGTTCTTTTTCCTCATTCTTAATATCCTTTATTAGCATCCAGTTATGACAAAAAACGTGACAAATGATCATTAACAAACTGCCTTACAGTTTTGTGGCACAAGTCCCACTGTGAAATAAATCTCTATATGCTGTTTCTTTGATTATGTAGGCAGATACCAATACCCTGTTCAGATAGGTGAGAAAAGGGGACCAAATTTGTCTCTTTCACAGTTGCAGTTTAATCATTGTGGAAGACTGTGGTATTGGGACAAGAGATCTTTTATCTCCAGCACACCAATAAAAATCTTCCCTAAGTTTGCAATTACTGAAAGTCAATAGCCTATTGGTATGAGAAATGTACTCTTCGAGGACAAATGTCCACAACACAGTTATCACCCCTATTGCCACACAGAACAGATTGAGCGGGCATGGAGAATGTCAGGCACCTCCCCAGGTAATCCTCGTCACAGCAGGATCGGCGCACACTGATGCGGGGACCAGTGAAGTGTGCAAGGCCGCTCGTTCTCTGGGAGCCTTGTCTAGTCTATGACTTCATTTTCCTGAGTCATTATTCTGACACATCTCATGGGCAACATCTTCAGTGAGAGAAAAGAGCCAATATGAGTTTTTACTTATACTGGTATAAATCAAGAGAAACCCTACTGAAGCCGATGACTTTCTGTACAAAATCATAAAAGCAAGAGGTAAACGGAAGCTATCAATGAACAGCAAAATATAAAGCAAAGTCTTCAATTCCATTTTACTTCACTTCAGGTTTAAGTGAGAGACACGGGAATTGAAGTTCTCTAGTTCACCCAATCTGGGAGCTGGAATTGTGAGACTTATGCTTCAGCATATAAAACACATTGCGTGGCACATGTCTGGTTAAAAAAATTCATATACCTGGGTGACCTTATCCAAAATTACTGCGTATGCTTTTACCTCTTCTGCTCCTTTTGCATGAAGCTAACATCAGTGATGAATTCCTGTTTAAATCAAAAGGACGAAGACTAGTATATTTACTGGAAGACGACATTTTCCAAACATCATTGAAAAGAACAAGATAACAAGCATGAAAATGTAAATTAGAGGTATTTTTTTTTTAGTTTTAAGTGGACCCTGGTCTCAAAAGTTAATAATTCTTTGATAATGGAGATCCCATTTAGTACCTAAGGAATGGCTTATTCCAGATATTACTCTGAACGATCAGTGAGTCTTCACTGGGCAACAGCTGTATGCAGAAAGTCTCAGGACTGGAGTTTATTTATTATTTCATGCTTACTTGAACATATTTTAATCAAATCTTATCACAAAATATGAGTTTTAGTACTTCCATTACCTTTTAAAATACTGATCTGAATAGTTGCTTTCTCATTTTCTCCTTGGAAGAGTCTATCTAGGAATTACACGAACTATATTCAACAGGAAATAGGACATAGACTTTAGAGAGATCATGCATATATGTTTCGTATGGCGATAAAATGAGTTATTGGTACATCACACTATAGCAAAGTAAAGAATTTTTCAGGGTATGTAAAAAGTCTGCTCTTTGGGTGATATAATTTCAATGCTAGTACATATGCTATGATTTGATGAATTGCAATAATTACTATGTGCATTGTACTCTTCCCTTCTTGTTTTCACATTTGCAGATTTTTTCTGTGAGGCTTACTAATGGTTTGTGTTTTAACCAATTTAATACTTCTTTTCTTAAAGTATTTAGAAGCATTTGTTTATATAAAGAAATTGCTGTTGAACAGGCAAAAAGGATCTATTTTAATATTTTAGAAATCAGCAAAATAATACTGAAGAAAAACAAAGCATTACATATTCTGAGAAATGGTACAACAGAGTATCTTATTTCTTGTAAAACATATTAAGCAATAGCAATCATTTTAGGCAAATGTTTATTTTATATTTGATCGCTAAGGAAGAGAGAGTTTCATTCATCTTCATTTTTGCATTTTTAAGTCCACATAATTTAGTTCATACTGGAGCCTGAAGCTGAATGTTAATAATTTTTCTTTGTGTATTGTATTAAGTGAAAGACAAAGTATTTCTCCCTCTCTTTTATTTTTGTTTTATTTTGCTTTTGCTTTTGGCTCTGTTTACAGCCAGGGGAACATACAGGAAGACAAGAAGCCCTTTATCTTACCATCTACATAAAAAGTAGCAGTAGGAGATGGCAATAATGTTCATTCTCCCCTCATGAGGACAGGAGGACTCAGAAAGAAAGCGGAAGAGTAAAAGGAATCAGTCGACAAGCTGGAAAGGGGGGAATTCTGAAAACTCATTTTCAGATATAGTTTGATTCCTGGTAGGAAGGATTCCTGGTAGTCTAGGATTACAATTAATATTACTTATTTTGTGAAGCTCTTCTGCTTTTTAAATTCTCTGTCCTTAGCTGTAAGATATGTATTCTAATTAAAATCAGAGGATGCTTTTATTAAATAGTCCCTTGAACTCTAAGGAGTCCCACTGAAATAAAACATTGACCCATGCCGAGTTATGACACCACAATCCAGCAAATTCCCTGCAGCCTTTTTTTATCTTAAATACAGTTTTATAGAATATAGTAGGCAAGTGCATGAAGTAAAAAACATGCACAATGAAAAACATAATTAAATGCTGTACATTTCACCCAGCTCATCAAGAAAAAAATCTCTAAGATGAAACAAGTGGGAGAGTAGGCACAATTTTCTGAAAGTGTAACCTATAATAACTACAGCAGGAAAATATAAACTATCGAGAATTAGTGATTAGAGATCCAGTCCTGAGGGTACCAAGCAATCTCAAATTTTATTTAAGTCCATGGGAGCCCTGGGTTCTTGAACCTCTATGAAGCATGCCCTAGGTGACAAGGTAAGAATTTCATCTCATAAGAAACCAGAAACAATGAATATTACCCTTACAGAAATGACAGTGACACATGGAGTTTTTTTACATTAGAGTTGAGTGAACATTTTATTTGCTGAAATTTATTTCGCAGATGTTACCTTTATTTCTCTTTGCAAACCATCCACAAAGAGATAGTAACATTGTAAAATTCTCAGAAGTACTTCTTATTCAAAATTAGTCACACACTTCTCCAGTGAATTTTCTCTTCAAAATCCGCTTTTGGTGAATATTTGAGCTTGCATTCACTTTTTCATGAGTTATTCATACTAATAAAGCTTGAGCACTCAAGTGTTCCTGGAAAGCAAACGTGAAAGCATTGCAAACATGGTCTAATTGAAATCCACTTTCCACTTTGAGCAAATATTCGTGGAACATTTTTCCTACTATTCACTTCGTTTTAGTTGACATTATGGGCTAAAATCTCACTGATGTGCACTAAAGAGAAACGTCACAGCAGAACCCTCTTCAATAATGCAGGTGCAATATTCCTGGAACAGGCAGGTCTCTTGAAGAGGCGTAGCATGATTTAGCCTGCTCTGTCCTTTTATTTCGTTCAGAGGGCAGCCTTTAAAGTAGACTGTTCAATGGCTATGTGAACTCTCCTTAGTGTTTCAGCCACACATCAAAATATAAGAGCCCATGCTGTATCTCACTCTAAGCTCCCCTTCAGAGCTAATCAATAAAGTTATTAATCTAGCTTCTTTCATAATTACCAGTGATCAGCTTCTTGCTGGTATAAGATAGCTTCTTCAGAACATATATTTGTTCCTGACATAAGAGGTCACCATCCAAGCAGTGACCAGTGGTGTAACTTCTTTTATATTTATACTACTGATGGATAGATAGATAGATAGATAGATAGATAGATAGATAGATAGATAGATAAAGCTATTGCCCCTGAAACATCTTGCTTTTTGGAAACAGGCAAAAGTGGTTAATCTGGATCCACCCCACCTTCCTGTAGACACTCACCTCAGGCACATTGCAGCACATTAGGAACGTCATCCTCCCCAGGAATGTCCTGAGGTCCATAGGGCAACAGGAGTCTCCAGAGGGCAATTCTTATCTTGGGTGGTCAGAACTACTATCTGGCTGTGCCCATCTTTCCCCATGAAGGAGAGGGAGGCCCTATGGTGACAGGTGCCTCAGAAAAGTGCCTGTGTTGGGAGGGGCAAATCCAGACCCTGTTGTCTCCAGTGTCAGATTTGCAAGAATTTCCACAGTTCTGCTATCAAAATCTTGTAAAATCATCATCTTCCTTGTATCCTCCTTGAGATGTAGCAAAGTCTAGTGAGAATCACTCTTTCATGCCAACAATTCCCTGCTACCTTGATTGCCTTTTAAACTCATCTTGTCTTATTTATTCATTCATTACAGACTGTTAAGCAAAGCACTGAAAGAGATAGGAGGTATTACAGCTCCTATAGAACCCTCAGAGGAAGAAAATTTCAAAAAACTTTGTAAAAAGTTGTGCTTGTAACTCTCAGTGCGAATGCTGCATTGCTAATGTCACAAAGCCTATTGACAGGTATTTTTTTTCTTAAAATGAGGCTCATCAGGTTTCTCCTGCAACCTGGTGAACATCACCTTTTCATTTATTTGTGCATGGCCCCTCCAGATCACAGCTCAGCCACTTAGATGAGTGTCCTTATGTGTCTCCACATTTGTATTACACACAATATCAAGCCAGTGGTTGTTATGAAACAAATAGAAAGTAATTTTCTCATAATCCTCAACGTAATATATACATAACCTAAACATACAAAACAGTTAATTGTAACATATGCTACACCCTTACTGTTGTACAACTTTGTGGGTACCAAAACATTTATATTGGTACATACATGCTATCAACCCAAATGTATCCGTCGACTACATGCAGATACTGAAAACTTCACTGGAATAATTCTTCCTTCAATACGACATATCTTGTTGCAAGGAATTTTCTTCAACAAGGCTGTGAGACATGAAATGGGCTCTCTTTCTAGCTGTTTTTTTTCTTTGGTTTCTAACCACTCAGTGCTTAGAAATAGTTTTCTGCATACTAAATTGTGGCACCCGGCATTTTCATATAGTTAAAATAAAGCACTACAGCTTGGATTTTAGGTCCAATGGTCACACCATAAGAATACAATTCATTCGCTAATTAAATGCCCACTACTTCTATCACTAGCGCCTGCCAACTCCAAATTTATATTGCGAAGAACTTTCATTTTATATGATGCATAGAAAAGAAGAAGAGGGGAAAAAAGAGCAAGAATATTAATACGTAAGAAATTACTTCCTTAAGGTCAGGAGCACCTCAAATTGTACCACAGACAGAGCCACTAGAAATGGAAAGGAAACTCTTAGGTTTGTAATAATATAGCAACTATAGAAATAATAGCTCTGATTTTATCTATATATTACAAATAGCGAGTTGACATGCTGTTGATGCTACTCTACTACTACTGGTTTATTGCCCTATTGGATGGGGGCAGAAAGGCATGTCATTTTTATGTGGCTTATTGTTGAAGTGTTCATAAAGCTAGATTAGGCTGCATTCTCATTATGCTTGCTCCTCCCTTGCAGCACAGCTACATACTATTGTTCCTAGACATAAGTATGAAAATTAATATAAATATTTATTTTAAGACCAAATTGCAGTTTCCCTCCATCTCTAATATCTCCACATATTCATACACATACCTTATTTAGTTACATTTTTAGAGGTTATTTTTATATTTTTAATTGTTTGGTAGACTTAGGATATGTAACAATGGATAACCGTGCAATACATTAAATACTTATGGGTATGTTGTGCCTTCTGTTATAATATAAAATCCATCTATTCTGGTTGATGGGTTTTAACCTCACACAGAATACTTTAAACTCCATTTGGACTTGTGCCTACAATCACCTTAGCAAAGTCTCTTAAGTAACTGCGCACAGCCTAATTAGTATGCATTATCAATTAACAAACTTAATAGCCGGCAGATTGATTAGATCCTCTGTTGCAGGGGCAGAGCTGAAGCGAAACAGAATGAAAAATCATTGCACGCATACACTGCTGCTTTGTTATTTTCTCAGATCCCCTCCTCCTCCTCCACATTCCTTTAATTAATGCATACATATGGTTCTGAATATCTTGTAAACTAGAGCTTGCTCTAACTCTTTAATAAAACTCACTCGTAGATGAGAGAGCCATAGTCCATGCCTTATTTACTTCTGGCTGAAAACATAAACCATTTGTTTTCACCCAGGTATTTCCCTTCTAAATGGTGCAAGTTTTAGAGATCTGCTGTTTCTAAGCTGCTTGTTTTCACAGTGACTGGTAGGGAAAACGAGGTAAGTTGGAGCTGTGTGCACCACTTCAGATAACCCGTAACTGAGAAGATGGTTCAGGCATCACATGGATGGTATGCTGACAATACCACAAGGTGGATTCCACAGTTATTGTAAAAAAAAAAAGAATAGCACAAAACACAGTATGTCATTTTACATATTCTGCTATACTGATGAACTGGAAAATAAGAATACAGGAAGAAAAACCTTCCTATTTGGAAAGTAGAGATCAGATTTAAAAAGTTTACTGTAAATTTTAGATAAAATATTGGTGTTAGACAGGATTTTCTTCTTTAAGAATAATTTGATGCAAACCCTCTGAAGAGTATTGAAAACAACACTGAAGACTATCAGTTGCTGCTTTGCGGTGGTGGCAAGTCTATCCTTGGGCAAAGCCTATCAGCCTTTATGCACTGGGAAAGAAAAGTGGTGCTTACCATGGTGACAGGAGCACTAGCAGCAAGTTGCAGAGTTAATAACTATTTAGCATTTATATAGCATTTACATATGCAAATCACTGAAGAAATATTAGCTAATTAATCCACACAACAGACTGGTGGGGCAAGTCCTGTAAAAATATCCATGATTGTTGATATAATTAAATCTGATAAAGGTACAAAATGACTTTCACAAAGGTGTAAAATATGCTATTGTCGAGACCTAGATCAGCACTCATGGCCCCTGATTCGTACATCTGTATCCCTTAGTGAGGGTGTGCTGCCACAATTGTTACCATTTTCACAACCACAGAATCACACGAACCAATGGTTGAGGTTGGAAGGGACCTCTAGAGGTCATCTGGTCCAAGCCCCCTGCTCAGGTGACATCAGTTACCTGAAAAGAGAGCAGTGTTATCAAAAGGCCTTGAAGAACTTGATGGTTAGAGCCTCATCTTCCTAAAAAGGCACTGAAGGACTGAGTTCCCTAGTTGGGAAAATGGCAACAGTTACAGGTGGCGTACCAAACTGTATTTTTCTTTCCCAAATGAGAAACACATTGATGTAAACTCAGTGAGACACTCTGATAGTATCTTGCCAAGAGGAAAGGTGGTGCTTATCACTGGATTGAGACCACCCTACTTCCAAAAAAGGCACAAGCTCATAGACACTGCTGAGTTCGGGACTTCTTCCAGGCCAGGAGACTCTGCCATTCTCAAATTTTGGCCCTTAGGATTCCTGCTACTCCACTATCCCTTTGCAAGCCATTCAAGGTCTCTCCATGGGTATTTTTCACTCCAACGCCATAGATTTCTCTAGCCCACTATTTTTTGCTTTGTGAGCATGTTCTTATAAACAAGCGGACCAAAAGAGTCATAAAGCATGTGGAAGCAAACTCTGCTCTGTACTGCCTCTGTAGTCCATTACTCTGCCTTGGCATGCCTTCCACCCCGCCCCCGCCCCATCCCCAAAAGGCAAACACAGAGAGATAGCAACTATTTTCACTCTGAGGTGAAAATATTATTTTCACTCTGAGGTGAAAATAAATCCATATGATTTAAATAAAACCGACTCAACTAAAATTAGCGATTATTCTCATCCCAGGTCCTGCTGATGTTGCTTGAGTTTTATATAAAGGGTCACACACAGTTTTATCTAAGTCTATTCTATTCTCCAACTCAACTAATTCAGACTCTTCCTATTGCTATGCAGATTTTTCCTTTTCTCCTCTTTTTTTTTTTTACATCAACTGGCCTGCTACTGCTTAAATAGAAGTGATTTTCTGGAAAACAAACCAAAACTATTGATGTGTATTTTTGTTTAAAGAATTAGAAGAATGACAGAGATTCAGAAATGTAATTTAAAATATTTTACATCATAAATAAGCTTCCATAGATTCTAAAGAATTCTGAAATACTGCTAGAAGAAACAATAATAACTAAAATATCAAGGATATAACTTTCCCCTGAAAAAGGCTTCCCTCATTAAAAAAAAAAAATTCTTTAAGTAATAAGAAGACTGAAATTCCTTTGAGTCTAGGTAAGGATGGAGCATTAATTAGCTGCCAGAAAATGGTCTCTCAACACTGCGGTAAGAAATATGCCTCTAATTCTCATTATGTGACCCAAGAGAGGGGCATTAGGTCTGTAACCAGTGAAACTAAAATGTGAAAACTTTTTTTTTAATGATTGGCCTACTCAGAGAACAAGAGGTGAATAATCACCTGCTATCAAAGTATTCTTTGGATTAGCAGTGGCACCATACAGCCGCTTTCTCCTCACCTAAAAACTGATTATACTCTGTTTAAGGAAGATCACTTTATTCAACACACGATTTCTGAAAAAGTAAAGAGATCATAAAAATACAACAAATTGGCTAAGTCAAAAAAAAAAGTCAAAAGTCAGTGCAGCAACTTTCTATTACCTCTCTTGCTATTGATACAGTTGTTCTACAGTCCTACTGCTGTTCTACAGCACTCTGCAGTTGTTCAAGTTACAGCTGTATTATTTATTCAATGCATATCATTTACTCTCCATGTAACACGAGGTCCTTGAAAGACTCTTATTTTAGATTGGTACTCCTCCTTCTTCAACTCAAGTCTAACTCAAACAGTTCTAAAATCATTAATCACCCAAGAACTGTATATACTTCAAGGCGTTCCTTTTTTGCCAGAAATCCTCTTTCAAATAATTAAGAAATGTGTGGGATTTTTCTTGTTCTATGCTGTACTTTGCCCTTCACTACATAGCCTTTTGTCAGGTGTCTGAAACAGCACAGTATTCTAGTAGTCTCTGTGCCATGCTGGAGGCCTGAACTGCTACCAAATTCAATTTTAGTACCCATTTCCTTTGATCCAAAATATATTTTGCACCTTCTCCTCCAAGTGGCAGTCTAGGAAACATAGCAATGAAGGCAAAAATATTTTTATGCTTCATTGTTCTCTTTATATTCCTTACTAGACTGATGTTAAATGATATATCATTTCATTGATAAGATTTGGCCCTGTTAGGCACTGGTTGCACTACATGTTCTTTATCTCCTTCTTTATGCCAGGTACCACCATGTGCCACATCTTATTTTCCAGCTCAGGAAGAACTACTTTTTCCTATATGTAATGATGTCACTGTTCATATTCCTAGGGCAAGATTACATTGACTCATATCTTCTTATATTTTTAGGGATTTATCATGCAAAAGAAGCAACTGGACATGCTTTAATATGAACATTACCAAAGCTGACAGGATAAACAACAACGTGCTCTCACATATCTGAAAGCAGACACATAGCATATTGCAAAATGATTTATCTGCATTCTGAAGACACTTTACTACATTTGTATTAGTTTATGTCCAGTGTTTAAAAAATCGCAGTTGGATTACTCATCTGCCATAGCCTTAATGATACTAGTATTTTAAGTCTAATTTTTCAAAGAGACTAGTAATTCTGGCTACTTAACATTTGGAAGGAGCCCAAATTCAAAAGGGTAGATGTTCAGCACTTTCTGAAAATCAATCCATTTTATATGTCAAATAAAATTATTCCTGCATTTCTTGTGGTGAAGTTGCTCTACATCTTATATCAGTAAATGGACCTTGAGGGGAAGACTGGAAGAGATGGTGGAACAAGGAACAGCAAAAACTAGCAAAAGCCACCAGCAGGCAATCTTAGACAAAACCCACAATTGGCTTATTATTTGCTTCTACCCCAGAACTTTTTGCCCAGAAACTTGTAATATGTTTCACCTCTTCTGGAAACAACCTGAAAATTCAGACAATCCAGTTAGACTGGCCGCATGAGAATTTCTTTCCTTTCAGAGGGCACTATCAGGCAGCTGTAAAGACGTTCAAGGATTAACCTTCCGTTAAAGAAATGTCCACCTCCAAAACTGAAGAGAAGGCATGATCTGGTTTTCAATACTGTGCGAAAACAAAAGCATTTGAAGAAAACCCCACCAGCTCGTTATGTAAATTGCTGAAGTTCAGGGACATGTTCATATCAGTCAACATGGGCTTCTGCTACTCTTCCAACACTGACTACAACAGGAGCATAGGAAATTCAACTAGCTAACTGAGCAGAGGCAATTCAGTGCCCGGGCCAAGAAGTGTCATTTTGTCTTCCCTTTCTCCAAGACTACAAAAGGTAAACCAGCTACAATGGGGCCTCAGCACTCTCCACACAGCTGACTGTTCAGACTTCTGAGAAGCACAGACCTCTTCCCTGATTTGGCTTTTGACTACTGCTATATCAACAGGAAGCTATTTCCAATAATTGTACTCAGACATGTCAACGAGCCTTATGACTACGATGGGTAAGTCTGTAATAATGACTGCTTCACAGGACCCTGAGCCCACAGGCAACGTCGCAGCCATCTTGCTCACGTTGGGGAACTCATATCTGGGACAGCTGCATTTTTGCCCCACCAGTGACAAGGCTTTAGGAAGGGGTGCTGCACAGGGACCTTGGGTGCCAAAGCGCTGGGAGAGCCTGGGCTTTGAACAGGCTGTGCAGACATGGCCCTGCTGTAGCAAAAGGGGAAATAGAGCAGAAATCTTGGGTTTTAGCTACTGTTGTTACACTGAAAAAGACTTGAAAAGAAAAAAAGCTGCAGCATATCTAATTCTAACTGGGTATGAAACTGTTGGACACACATAAGCAGCTATTCTACATTCTTGTTGACATTATTATGATGCGTAAAAAGTTAGAAAAGCATATCTCAGAATTTCCCAGTTCAAAACCCCTTATGTCACAAGCATGTTCAAGCCATATGATCATGACTGAAAAGATGACAACAAAGGGTTCCTCAATCTGTCTCCTTTATAGGAATATGTTATGATAGATATTAATTACAAGCTAACATACTTATTTCTACAGGAACCGGGTCTCATTCAAGGCGCTGAAAGCATGGCTGTTCATTATTTCTTTTATTCTCATCATTCATTCTGTGACTTCTTATATTATATTATATTATATATAT
>VZSZ01003584.1:44157-75668 GCA_013398815.1 Ibidorhyncha struthersii
GAATTTATCTTCACAAAACCCCCTATGAGGTGAGGAAATGTGCTGATTTGCATGTTATAGGTAGGGAACACACCACATAGGTTGAAAGCAAGACACCAGGTAATTTTGGGTACTCAATTTGAAAAACGTGGGGCCTAATTCTTCAGAGTAAAAAATATAAAAAGCACTTAATCTGTTCATAAGAAAGTTCCTGCTGACTTTGGGTTTAATTATAAATGCTGACCTTTCCTTCGAATCAGGGGGCTTATTCTGCACACCCAGAAAGTGGTGATCATGTGTATAATCCTCCCAGTCATATAAAAGGAGACATGATCTCTGTTTCAGAGTATATGAGCTAATGCAGTGCATGGAGCTGAGACTAGAGCCGTGGTCCTCATCCCTGTTTCATTTTCTTCTGTGATGCTGTGAATGGATAAATTGGAGCCAGACAACAACCTCATTCCTTCCCATTGCCCTGTATGAGGTAGGGCCCTGTGGACAAAAGTATTAAGTAGCAAAGCAATCGTAAAAAGTGAAACAAATACATACTGGACACGCAACCTTCTTCAGATGTTTTTAGAATATTTTGTGTGCTCAATTTTATAAGAATGGTAATGTAATATTTATTTCACAATATGTTTTGTTCCACTAGGCATAACAGCAGCCTTTTCTAGCAGAGTTTTATTGCTGTAACCTTTTTTCTTCTTTCCCCAGGCAGATTCCACTCTTCTGTTATTTCTCTCCTGCCTCGTGCAAGTTCTTTGATGCAGAATATGCTTTGCCTCCTTTTAACATAGTTGAATATGGAGCACACTTCTGAGTTGTGAATAATTCATAGCAAGGAATCCCTATTAGAGAATTTGTACCCAGTATCTGCAGAAGACACAGGAAATCACATCATCTATGACCTCTTGATAGAAGAACTGCTTTAGATATTATTGAGTTATTCTGACCATAACCTAAATGCACTGACTTTTTCCCATAAGAAACTAGGAAATGCCACCTATTTAATTTTTTTTTACTACGGAGGCACAATCAATATTCTTCTCTCTCTTTCTGTGGAAGACCCTTTATTCATGATTCCAAGTCTAGCTAAATAATAGGTAGGCCAATGATTTATTTTTAATATGAAAATCTTCTTATCTATCGAATACTTTAGCCCCACAAATGTCAAGTCATTTATTCAATTGTTAAGGTGACTGCTCATTTTCCATATTTTCAATGGAATTATTTCCACTTCAGTGCTAAAATATACTAAGCTTGAAGTAAATCAATTCCCTCCTTGTGCTAAAAATTAGCATAGCACAAACTAATCAATGCTATCAAACACTAGTGCAAAAACTGTGACAATAACCGTATCAGTGAGGAAGTAAATTGCTTATTATGCCAAACCGGGAAAAAAGCCTCATCAGTCACAAGCCATCTGATTCACAAAAATACAGGTTGTGGATCTATTGTTCTTAGGAGTGGGCAAGTTTGTTCACCACATTATTCAAAATGCGACTCCTGTAATAACGCAGGCCCCTGCAACTTTTCTCTGCAGAGCACCTTCCCCATGCTCTAGTACAAATGCTTAGAAATATCTATTGAGCAAACATTATACAGGCATACAGAAAGCTGCAGTGCCCATTCTCCATTATGCACCAGCCCTCGTTTGGTGGAACCCTTTCTGTCACTCAGACGAGCCAGGGAGATGGCATTGCGGTTGGGGTTGAAGCAGGAGAGCAGGACCTAGTGCTCACCTTTGTCTCCACCTTCACGCATGACTAAGTACAGCTGCTCTGTACCTCTGCTCCTCCATCTGCAGACGGGGGTAAATATGTCCCTGCTGAGTAGCGGTGTTGTGAGGACAATATGACTAATATCTGTAAAGCATTTGGGTGCTTGAATGTGGCGGTATAATAGCAAACCTTTATAATAGTTCATTAAGGCAGGGCTGCTTCCACGCCTGTGTAAGACTGTCAGCAAGGATGGCAATTAGTGCCAGTGACTGGACCAAGACCACCAACTCATTTCCTCTGGGCCCCCAAGCAGCCATCTGATGATAATAATTTTGGGTCTTTACCAGGCAGGGACGAACATGAACGGATGAGCTAGAAGGGAGAGGTTCTATGTTCCATTACTAATATCCTGAGCCATCCAGTCCTACTATAAAAATTCACTTTTATTAAAAGGTTATTTCTGTCACTTGCTATAGTATCGCTATCATTCTCTGGGAGAGGAATGATGAAATATCATTTTAAATGTTATAAATGCAATATTTAAACAGCTTTTTTTTTCCCTTAGAGAAAGTGCTTTGAAAAGACATCCCCTCCAGCATGTGTTAGTTCTTAACGGGGGCCAACCTTTTTTAATCTCACAGTTCCTTGCACATTGTAGGGAGAAGAAAAAGAACAAATCTGCAGCATACTCCTCTAGGTTAAAGGTTGTACTTCTTGCGGTCTGAAGGGACACTTCTTTATTTATCCTTAATAAATTGTCACACACAAACAGAAGTTACTGAAGAATGTGGATATTGATTTCCAGTAATATAGTGACATTGACACAAAATGGATGTAATTTTAATAATAATATCTTACACTTATAATAACACCTTTTGTCCGAGAAGGAAAACAAATGCTCTGTGGGGATCACCTCGTTCCCAGCTGTTGCACAACGGCTGTATTATGGTTTAGCATTTGTTTCCTTGGGAAAGACAATCTTCCTTGACACCTGTTAGCCATGCACAGCTAGAAGTGACTGCCTTTGCCCAGAAGAAGTTGTAGACAAGGAGTAAATGTACACCTTACAGTTTTTAAGACCCTGGAGCAGACACCCATACACTTTAACCCCATCTTCTCAACAAACAATGCTTCGCTCCCTTTCTACCCGTGGAAGTGATGAATACAGAAGTTGGCTTTATGCTCTTCTGCAAACAGGACTTCCCCTAACAACACACATGGATTTCCATTACTTTCTGATTCAGCAGAAAATTGTATCATCAGCACCGCTTGTGCAGCTGAGATTATCAGAGTAGTCCAGGGGATTGAAACACACAGCTTCCATTAAAATTAATTAGATACTTTAAAAATTCAGCCGAAGTGCTGCGTGGAAATGGACCTTCAAATTACTGGCCCAGTCAAGTTCTTTGTAAGAGACAGTGTGCACTTTGGGGAAGAAGGGGTGGTGGAGTGCAAAGAGGACAAGCATGAAAGAGATTGCAGCAGGTCAGGAGTTCTCTGCAGGAGAAAGGACCTTACCTTATGACAAGAGTATTCCAAAACACTGCATCTTACAAAAACACGATATTATGTAATGTAATTACTCAATATCTGCCTTTGCTGTGTTTCACATGCTGTGGTGTAGAGACTGTTTAATGTTTTCCATTTATGCAGAATACAAGGGTACTGGTTATTTTCAGGGCTTCTGCCAAAAGGCATCATAACAACATAAAAAATAATAATGCTGTTGTTTAAGAAAGGTTTAAATAAAAATTTTCTTGGGCAACTATAGCCATTGCTGAGGAAAGCACAGTTTTGCAATTACAAATGTTGCTAAGTAGGAAACTAAAATCCTTGAGATGTGAATCTAATTTACAACAGTGCTGTAAGAGATAGTGAAATCACCCTGGTAATGAATATGCTAATGTCTGTTTTTTTAGATGAACTTAAACTGATGACTTTGATTGTGAAAGAATAAAATTGTTCTCTTCAGGAAAAATGATAGCAGCACTAAATCAAGTGTCTAATACAAAAATATAATTCTACAGATCCTTCCAATATAAATGTCTTTAGATATGATGTGCAAAGTGCAGCAGTACCCTTAAGGCTCGCTCTTGTAAGGCTCAAGGTACTGGGAGGTTTGCTATTAACTTGGTTCAGAGTGCGGTAAAAACAGAAACAGGGAAGGAAACGCTATCTATTTGGGTGTCATGAGTATGCATGCAAATGCTTCTGCTGTTTCTCACAGACTTGAGCCATACTAAAATTGCATTATTTTCAGTAATACTCACAGCTTATCAGAGTACAGATGTCTAGACAGTATATCCATAAATAATTCTTCACAGCACAAACTTTCTGTTTCTACCACAAAAGCCAGAACCCCATCGGCAGCAAGATGAGCTTTTTTCAGCAGGATCTGCAAAATCTTTTTTTGTTGTTGTTTTTGTGTGTACATGCCTAGGCGACAATATCATCAGAGCCTTGAGTGCCCCAATAGGCTTTATTTATCCTAACCAGCTTCCTCTGGGACCCACCCATGCACCCTATTCCCATGGGGCCAGGGAGCTCCACTAAAGCTCAGACCTGGGCACTTGGATCTTGCCTGAGCTAGGCCATAGCTACATCTGTGTCCAGCCCTGTCTCCTGCTGTCCTGACTTACTGCCTGCCCTTCCTGCATGGACCTCAGTCCTGCCCTGTGGTCTTGTCCCCTAGGTGGACCTCAGGTTCATGTTGTCTGGCCCTGTGTGCAGTTGCTCCAGGCAGGACCCCAGAGCTGACAAGTTGCCTCACCTTGTCCAAGACTGCCAAAAAGTTCAGTGCTGCTTGCAGATGGTGGGACAGTGTCCACTGGCACGAATGCTGCCTGTGCTGGGGTTACCATCAGCTCTGGTTTGTCTTCCCTCATGGAGCAGCCCTGGCAAATACTGGCATTCATCAACTTTCCAGCACTTCTTACATCACAAGAAATGGTGGGGTTGTGAAGTCAAAAAACATAAACTCATTTTAGAGGCTTATAACTGAGCCATGTGAAAATCCAGTAACTCAGTAAATAGTCTTCAAATGTCAGGAAATCCTCACATGAAAAAGGTTTACCTATGTGAGTAAAGACACATGAGAACAGGCGACAGCTCGCCTGCAGTCTGTCAGGCATTGTGCACATCTGCAGTCCAGGAAGTGAAGCAAAATTTGATTAACCCTTTGGTTTTGCACCGGTAGCTCCTATTGTCATCAGAACAATTAACAGAATATAGCATAAGGGAGCCTGGCAGTCTCTGAGAAAACAAGAGTGAAGCAGTCAGGTGGATACTGCTCACCATGCCACCTTTCTTCTGTGCAGATGCAAAAGATAGCTGCTTACAGTGCTTTCTGCCTGGTGCCGATCACAAACCCTAACTCACTCCCCAGGCGGGAGAGTATTAACATTTATGTGGTTATTTATGTGACAGACAAAAGTACGGTACAGGTAAGTATGACAGAAAGAGTTACGGAGTGAACATGCAGCTAATCAATGCATGTGAACGGATCTGCCATACTTATTCATAAATGTGTAAATGTTGTAAGTAATGAACACACAAAATATGAACACACTCATTTGTCTACTTATGAAGAATCAATTATTTCCTTATCATTTTCTCTATTCCAGCCCATACTGCAGAGGATCATTTTGTCTTACTTCACTGAAAATATAATAAATGTTCAATACATTACTAAATCTAACAAATTACTACAAATCTTGCCATATTCTTTATTTTCTTATCTAAAAAGGACATTTGCAAGACCAAACCTCCAAAGCACCCCATTTCTTACTTCTTAGTTCAAGTCCATTTAATTTTATAAATTCATTACACCTTGCACATAGAATTACTTCCCTTGATGTTTTAAAATACACTTTTTTTTTATTTCACTGCATTCATACAAATATTTCCACAGAACTAGGATACTGAACCCAAACCTGCTCCCTGTTAAATAAGAGCTAGACTTCTAATTTAGTTTATTAGTAAGACAGAAGTACTTGTAGTGTTTCATGTAGTACTAGACTTGACCCACCCTGTTTTGCCCTGTGTTTGAAGAGCTTTTTCTCTATAAATCTATCTACAAATCTAAATCATAGATAAATCTATCTGAGAAACATACAGTAAAACTACACAAAATGTGGAGCCTACTTTGGCTATTTCAGAAGGATTTTAGATGTTTCCCAAAGTACTCTAGGAAAAGGGAAGTTTGTAAGAATTTAGTACAATAAACTAATGTTTCTTAATGAATTCTTGAAATGAAATAGATTATAATGAAAGTGATATACCTAGCTAAAATCATGATGAGCTGTTTGATACCTGTACATCTATCTATACACCTGCTCTTACAATACAGGAAAATCTCATTATCTCTTTCCCTGTGTTTCCTCCATGTTGCAGGGCCTTTTTTATTTATTTATGATTTTGCATGCAGTATGGTTCCTGGCAGAATGACCCTAGTAGAGCTCAGTCAAAGAAATGGATTTAATATTTTGATCTACAAACTCTTTGGTTATCCTAATCTCTTCTACAGTCATGAGCCAGCAGCTAAACCACCACTGTCTTCCACATAACGTATTTTTTTTCTGTGAAGGTAACAGTTCCAGGAGAAAGAAATTTCCAGTGGAGCTTGCAGAAGAATGCCTAGCATTGAGGCTGAGCTCAGAGACATTACTACATTGCATATCACATTTCAAAAGTAAACTTTATATTCAGAACTATAACCAGGAGGGTTGTGTCTAAGCCTGGAATACGCCTTTCGATCTGTTCAGAACTTGTACAGCTGGCATGGATTTCGGGAAGGTACTGCCCCATCCTAATACCAGTTCAGAGGATTGTATGTAGCTGTGTCTACACATGTGAATGTGTAAATTCATACCCTGAAGACTTCTGTTGACTTCTGCTCTTCCACAGGACTCTTGCTTTAGCAATGAAGGCAGATTAAGAAATGGCGCCTCCTCTTGCCAGTGGCTGCTTGTCCCCACCTCCAATGTCACAGTGTGCCCTCCCAGCAGTTGTGCCAGTACAGCTGTCTGTGGATGGCTATGGCAGTGAGTATGAAAAGGACACTTCAAGCCTGTAGTCAACCACCTTAGTTTTTGCAGTAGCTCTGAGAGAGAGAAATAGATGTCCTCACAGGTTTCAGCTACATAAAGCTATTATGGCGATTCACACAAAACGAGATCTGACCATAACACTATTAACATTTATCGGTTGCAACAGTGGAAAAACTCAATAAAATATAAAATAGGAAGCAAATAAATTAATTGAAGAAGTTTAAAACAAAATAAGCAATAAATCTAGAAATGTGGGTTAAATTTACCTGATCACAGAATGTTTATTTTTTCCTTTCACTTTTTCATTATTATAATTTACGCAAATGTAATTTCCAAGAGCTTCTCTTTATGATTAACCTTGTAATGGCTGCTGGGTTTCCTACTGTAAAGTGTGTCCTTTCTTGGAGGTTTGTGCCATGCTGCAAAAAATGTTCAGCTGTTCATGAAGTATCTGCCGAATCTCCATAGTTTACAGTCTGGTATTCCAAGGGAAACAGGCACAGGTTTTAATTTCCCTTGATGTGGCAGGCTGTAATTCACAGAAAGTCAGGAGCTGATATACAAGCTGCAAGGTGGGTTGTGCAGACACAGGAGTAATTCCAGCCACGCCACAATTAGAGTCCTTAGACACAAACTCCAGACTTGTAAAGATAAAGGCAATTATTACCTGTTAGAGAAGCAAGTCTACCTAGGCAAATTATAAGTTTGTTTACAGTTAAAAAAAAATAAAATCCTCTTTTTAGATCTATTTCCTTCAAAATAAAGAAAGCAGTTCTCACCATAAACTGCATATAAATTCTATATAAATTCATATAAAATTCATTGTGTATAAATTCATAAACAAAATGGCATTAAATAGATAAGAATAATCAAAAATGCAATCTGGAGGTATGTCTGGTTCTGCTTTTACCAGCACCAACAGTATGTATGAAGTTCTGTGCAGCCAGGCTCTACCCTCATTAATTTGAGTAACAATGACGTGAAACACAAGCCACCATGGACTTCAGTCTAAACTAGGAACTAGCCAGCCTACACTGAAAACTTTGCAATGGAGTCCTCAGCGCAACTGTTTCCTGAAATATGCAAGAGTAAACTAGTGCTGATATATTGACCAATATCTCAGAGTAATTAGTCATACCATGACAATCACGTAGGCATCTTCTGAAGAACAGGTAGCATGTATACTATCATGTAATATCAAAGAAATTATGCTTGCTTACTGAACCCAACTCTAGTTTTTGCACTGTTTTTTTTTTTAAATTGTATCACTAAGAGACCATATTCACAATATTTTTGGCCAGTAATAGCCTCATTTCTGATATGGGTTAAGGAAGAAGAAAATGATGAACAATCCTTGTCATAATAGTGAGAGAAGTCCAAGAAGGTCATTCATGAATACAAGACAAGCATAAACTTTTTTTTCAATGTCTCAATAAACTCTAAATTAACTCGATTACTGCAAAAGAAACTTAGCTTTAAACGTCTTTACATTTCCCCTTTATGAGAACAGAGAATAAATCAAGTCTGCTTGACTCTCAATTATTCTCTCACTTTTTTCTTTTTTCCTTTTCTGTATATGAACAGGCACATATACAAAGATACATTCTCATTTATGCAATTGTTACGATTATAAACTGGCATTGTCCATTTGAACAACACATTGTACAAAACAACGTAAACAATTAATGTCTTCTGCACTCCACAATATGAATAAATGCATGAACTCACATTTCTATGTGTTTTATCCAGAAATATGAAGAAACAGGTATTGAAATATGACACTTCACTAGTAATTTTCAATGACAAACACTCCTCAATGTATTTATTTTCTACGTACTGCACTGGAATTTTTTCTACACGCATGCAAGTTGCTATTTGCCCTGGCAAATCTCAGTTTCTTCTCTCACAATCCACCTGTCAGAAAATCCAGACATACAGAACAAGTAATTCTGAAGGAAACATTCAGAGATTTGGGAAGCAGACCATACCTCCCTTCAATCAGTTGTCGCTCTCTCCTCAGGCGGAGATTGTCGTCATCACTATGGGCTTAACTCAATTTGACAGTAGCTGCATTTGTGCACGTTGGTCTTCATCTTTTCTGGTTAAAGCCTAGGCCTTGAATCTCTGTTTATTTTCATTTGATACTAGTAAGAGGTAGAAAACTTGCAAAAAAAGCCTGGCTGCACCAGCATGTAGAATGCCAGCAGAAGACCCAGGCTCTGCTGCAGATCATCTCAAGTTGATAGTAAGATGGTGAATTGCTTCAAGAAGAGCATAGATTTTGCACCATTCTGCTTAACAGTGCTGAATTTCATGCCAATAAGCAGATGTTAAAAGCTTTTGTTTGTGCACACTATAATATGAATCAAATTATTCTACATACTTAATAAGCTATTGAAAATTTTTTGTTTTAACTTGCTAGGAGAATGTGGCAAACTCCATTTTCCTAGAGGAAAAGAACTTCTTTACTTGCTCGACCTGTTCATTTCCATACAGTAATGCTGCTGTCAACTGTCATCCACAGTGCCTGAGCCTGCACCAGCTTCAGCCACTTGCATTACTAGTGCTAGAAACCACAGACTCAGCAATAAGGATGTCATCAGCATACTTGAGATTACAACATCTCCTTCTGCCAATGTTAATACCACTATGGCAACCATCAACAGCAATACACATTATTATTTCACTATAAATATTGAACAGATGTGACAGCCTTGTCAAACTCCTTTCCTGGTGTCCAACCACTCCGTTATACCTTTTGCTGCTTTGACTAGTCTTCTCTGGCCATGAAAAGAGATGGCACAAGTTGACCATCTGTGCAGGAAAGCACTTTTGCAACACTCAGTACTGGTCCATATTTCTGTATAACATACTAAACTAACACTTTTAAATACAGTTGCCAAAATACAACTGCAATAGATTACTACCTTTTTTTTTTTTATAATAACTTTGTGATTAAAATCAACGTAGATTATGCAGATTTTCACCAGTTTCACCGAGACTGGGTTACAGCCCACCTGCTGTAAGGCTCCTATTATAGCAAACAGCTTCATGACTCTGCTTTGGCCATTTTTTCCTGAGATGATCAACTTTCTTGAAAGATAAACAAAAAAAAGAAAATTGTGTCATGGTTATTGTTTAACACTTTATGTACATTCACGTCATTAATCTTTCTGCTAATTTTAAATGCCCTAAGAATGTTCTTGCAGTTTAGTCAGAAGAAACTAAGTTCACACAGACTGGAAAATTAAATGTTACTTGTTGCTCTTTTTAAGAAGGTTTTGCAGTATCTCACCCAGGGAAGATGGCTGGGGAACCGTAAATTAGAAGAGGGAGTTAGCTTGTCCCAAGACCAGGTCAGTAGGAGAATGAGAAATAGGCAGGAACAACCTAATCCAATTTTCCTGCTCAACCACATACCATTCAAAAAACCACCAAAAGGTTATTCAGCATCTAATTTTGTAGGCATTAGCCTTTAAATCAGAGCAAAGCAACTCAAAGAATCTGGGGAACAACCTGCCGAGTTCTGTTTCACCTCCACAGGCATAGGTTTTCTCTCTGAGGGTTTCAGAAGAACCAACACAATGTCTATGCAATAGTATGCCTTTATACTGTAAAATTTACTCAGTATGTGCTGGAAAAGGGAGTCTGAGCATGTTCTAGGTGTGACTGTCCCGAGGAAACCAGTATTTCAGCCAACAGTTCTAATTTCTTTTTTTCTTCCTTCTGAGTCAACATCTGTGGCTAGTGGAATTGTCACCCTATGATAAAAAGAGACGTGCAAAGCTGGGCAGATTTGGTGGGGCTGGTTCCTCCACAGGTAGGGGAAGGAGAGAACTGAATACAAGGGCTAGATATAGATGTTCTATCCTGAGCTAAGACTTATGCTTTGCTGAAGCTAATACAAGTGTTTTATGTGGAAGAAGAGGTAGGCAGGCTGTATACCCTCTCCATTGTTAAATCAATAATGTTGTGGTGTGCTGCCGAAATCCAGCTGCATATCTGCTTTTTTTTCACCTAGAGGTCTAATCAATAAAGAAAAGGTGAAGAGGAAAAGTACAAACAATAGTTGGAAACAGCTTTGATTCTCATTGATGATATTCTCTTTAATTTGGGTGGCATCAGACTCTTAGAAGAATCTTCTGGAGATATTTGCTGGCAACTATAAGACTTAGCTCCTTTCTGAAAAGTATTTGACCTTCATATCTCCTCCCCTCCACCCACAAAAACAATGACAAAGCCTCTGGGTTGACATAAAATATTGTCTTTGGTTTGTTGTTGTTATTGCTATTAGTATGTATTATGCCAGTATTTGACACATATAAGTTCTGTTTCCCTTGAAGAAAGCTCCAAGGAATCATTTACTGGAAGTAGGAGAAAGGTGTGATAGGTCCAAGGTTGATGAGTCATCGCAAGTGAAGCTTAATACAAAAGGCAAAACCGAAGCATGAGTACAAGTGTTCAAGCAGTCATATTCTAGCATCAGCTGGATGCTGCTGGAAAGGAAATGGGATTGTTTTGCCATTTTTAAAGGATAGCCAGTGTTTTATTGCTTTGTCTTGTTTTGTTTTTTCCTGAAGTCACTCCTAAATACTTCACAGAACTCATAGACTATGCACTGCTTAATCTTAAACACATTCAGAACACATAAATATATACATATAAAATGCCAAGGAAGGAATAAAGCAAATAAAATCCATCCTAAATTAAAAATTGTGCGCAACCATTTATTTTTGGGGAAAAAAATCTCATTACAGCTCAAAACATGATAAAACCATGATAAACACATGTGACAATCTCAATTTGGACAAAAATCTCTAAAACCTGCTACTGCAGTTGTAGCTTTGCATAACTGAAGACAAAGCAGGTATGATCGGGTTAATTTCTGCATTTGGACAGTTCTTTGGCATAGTGCAACACAGGAGACCAAGGGACTTTCCTCATCTTCCAACTCTTCTACAGGAGAACAACAATAACAACCATCACTATGCTACATGCTCCCCCCCCTTCAGGTCAAGGTCCTCACAGTGCTTCACAGAGACAAATTAATCACACCTCAGAAACACACCTGAGCTGCAAGTATTTAGCACTTATTTCAGCCCAGCCCTGATTTAAGTGTCTTGCAAATCCTTGCTTTATTCTTACGTGACTAGGTGTGACCAGGGACAGCGTATCCAACAAACCACAGGTCCTGGTTAGCTTTAAGCAAAAGTAGTTTCTCTGAACCTAGTGGGACCCCTCACATCCTCAGAAACGATACAACAGGTGTTCTCAGTGTCATGTTCATTGAGGGCCCCTTAATGGGTTGGACAATAGGCCGGGGACCACATAAAGAAATTCATTTACTGTGTAACATGTTCAAAAGATGTCAGATGAAGAAAGGTCCCTCAGTGGGTCACATGCAAAACCTTTCTAGGATACAGGTGGCTGTGGGTTGCACTCTGGGAGACCCTGATATAACAGAAACTAAGCCACTTAGCTCTTGACATTGAATAATTAAGTACTGCAACAGAATAAAGGTTCTTCTATATGCAACTTTTAAGGTAATTCAGAGTTGGGTTGGTTGGACCTGGTGAAGATGCAGATTTTGTGAATCTCTAAAGCTAATGTTTTCTGTTCACAAAACCAATTAGGAGTCTTTCAGACTTTCCATTCCTGACGCTTAATACTGTGGGTTTTTTTCCCCCCAGTAGATACTAAATTAACGACAAAGTATACCACCTTTACAAAGTACAACTCTCCAGCCAAGAGGAAGTCTATGGTATTTATCGAGCTTAGGGAATAAAGCCATTGTTGCATATGAATGAAAGGAAAACTCCAGATTGTTTGCAGCAGGATCCAGGATTTCACCTTCTAAAAAAAGAGCCCTCTGGTATCTCAAGGGTTAGGACGAGTTATATAGTGTATATATCACCTTCAGGTTTTCACTACAGATTGTGTCTATACCTTTTTTCTTACTTTCCCTCTGAATTTTGTTTTTTCCCATTCCTTCTTAGTCCTTTTCCCCCCTTCCTCTCACTCTCCTCCCTCTTNTTCTTCCACTCTCCCTCCTACTCCTTTCACAGAATTCCCAATACAGAATGCAAACCTGTAAAATTAACATTACAGTTAAACTTTCAAGCTCTTAGCATCTGAATGGGTTTGAATAGAAGCAACGCCACTAAACCATCCCTTTTGCAGACTTGGCATAAAATGGTGGCATCAGGACCGGCAGGACAATTCCCCCAGAGCAGGGTGCTCAGGAGATTATGAAACTCACATTTGGCTTCTGCTATCTTTTAATTGTTGTTCTCTATAATAAAATGAGAGGAACTTCCTTAATTTTCACATCCGTGTTTGCAGCTCAGGACTCCATTAATGCACACTTCTCCCTGCTGCTGTTCTGTGCCCTAGTTTGCAGTCAGTTCATTCTGCACTGATGTATATTTCATTGCCCAAGGCTTAATTTTGATTTATTGTCCATCCATAAATTAGAAAAATATGCTCTGGAATTCCATCCCGCTGAAAAGCTGTGCCTGATGTCAGGGGACTGGGTGATATTTAAGATGTCAGAAATACATATTGGATTAGTGTGCTTTGTTTCCCCACAACAGCAGGTGTTTAATCATAGCTGATGGCTGAAGTTAAATGCATTAGGACAGGATCAGCCAAGAAGATGGAGTTTTTCTAAACCATACAAACTCCAGATAAATAACTCAAAACTAATTGTGTGTCCACATCTTAGATACATTTTTATTTACTTTAATACATTAAACAATGAAAATGGCCCCTGGCACTTAACTCCTCATTTAAGATCTGTACAAATCTTTGATGCTAATGAGTGAGTGGCTTTTGCACGGTATTACATTGTCCCTTCTTGGCCCTTCAATGGCTTAAGATATTTTCTAAAGGAAAGATAACTAAGAAAGAAATAAAAAGGACTAAAGCAGCTATAGACATGGTACCTTGTTTTTTGAGATTGGGGGATTATTCCCATGGAAAATTCAAGACATGGATGTGAAAAAAATCACTTACTATACACTGTACCCTAAATAACACAGACCACATTCTGCATCTAAGGGTTTCCTTGAATTTTCTTTTCTACTGCTGATTTTTGTTGCAGTTAAGCTTGCTGCTCTGTTTATGTTAATGAGAAGTCTCTGTGTATAGAAAAATGATCAGGCCTGGTCTTGAGCAATTTAGCTGGAGGCCGAAGAGAAGACGCTTAGGAGAGCAAACATTTTCAAGGTCAACCGGTGAACTGTAACAAGCCAGTGAGATTCATGGCGAGAATTGTATATTTTGACACAACAGCGATTTGATTAAAAGAGAAAGTAATGGGTTTAAACAGTCGCTATGAGGATGTAGCCAGACTTTGTTAGCTTTTCGCAAATTACTTAACAGAGCAGTGATGGAACTGGAAATAGGGCTGTTTTGTGTAAGGTAAAGAAAAGAGGGTTACATTTGAAAGAAGAATAATAGAGGATGCTAATGTTTAGTGTTAAACACATTTCACTTCATTCACCTTGCAATGATTTCTAGGAAGTTTAGAACATTATAAATGTTATAGACGACTATAATGAAGTTGATGGGGTTTAAGTTCTCTGATATTCAAAACACAGTTTCTGTCACTGCATTTATAAAACCTCAGCCCTCTATGAATAAATAATATTCTGTGTGGATAGGACCCTTCTCACGGACATATCAAATCACTGCAAAGGCAAGAAATGGGAGCTGCTGTTCACTTCATAGGCTGCACAGAGAAACTGAGGCAGGGAGGCTTTGACTTGCAGAAAATGATTCAGAGGGGAACATATGATACAGGGCCTCATTTCCAAGTCTTTAGATTTATGGCCTGATTGCATTTGATATTTAAGTGTGAGCTTGTAGTCTAATGTCTAGCTACCCCAAAATAAAGTTAGGCACATCTTTCCAACCTTTGATGAATCTGTATCCCAGCTAAAGAGAGACCACTAACCCCCAAAAGAGATATTTATTATATTGACTTTGTGCCTCCCTTGCTTTCCTGTTTTAAAAGTATTTTTAACAGAATTTTGAAACCATGGTGCAAGTTTAACACTTATCTCACTACAAAGTGTTTGCACTGCCCCAGAAAAGACTCTATTCTCCACGCAGATTTGACCTTGAAGCAGAGACTTTCCAGTGTCCAAACCTCACTCAGAACAGGGAAGCTTCATGTGCAAACAGCATTACGAGCATTTCATCAGGCTGGATGTTTTGAAATTGGAGCTGCAGTAAGTGTTCACTGGCGACTCATACTCCAACAAAAAAATTACCCCTTTCCTTCTCCTATGAAGTCTGCATCTACTGTTGCTGTTGACTTTGCTTCTTCACAGACAGAGGTTATGCGACTTGAGGGCAGGTCTGTTGAAAAACAATTCAATTGCTTTAAAGTAAACAACCAGTCAGAAAATTTCCTGTTAATGATGAAAGACTGCTCCTTACAACAGCAGAGTAGGAGTAGGTACTGGAATCTTCTCAGGCAGACAGGCTTGAAGAGAGGACCATGAAAGCAGGGAATCAGAAATGACTGAATGTGACCATAAACACCAGAATCATCATTTCTGTGGCCATAGGTTGTATTTCATAAATAATTAGTTTAAAAAAATTGTTATGTTTTCTTGATGGATACTGCTTAAACTCCGAGTATTCAGGGTACGTATCGAGCTGTGAGGTAAACCTTCATGATTGGATTAAGCCCATCTCAGGCCACGCTACCATCAAAAAGGGGTAGTTCTGCCTTATTGGGTACCTTGTGCCAGTGCTCTCTGGAGTGGGACCACATAAAGAATCAAAAGAGTTTTCTAACCTGGTTGAAATTCAGTGTTCTTGTTTGTCAGCTGGGTCACTGAGTTGATCCAATTCACCGTGTGATGACACGATCACTACCAGTTGTCCTCAGGAAGTGGTGGGAACATGTCACTGGGGCTTAGACAGGGGGCAGGACTGAAGAGCTCTGAGCATTGACCAACATTTCTAAAGTAAGTTACCCTTGAGTTTGGTTCTGACACTCCAGCACGGCTTCAAGATTTGTTCTGCTTTGTCTTAATGCACAAGAAGAAGATGAGGAGTACATGCTAAAGATTATGGTTTGGATGGGAATCATCAAATAATACAGCTTTGGTTTGCTTTAAAACTGTCCATTTAGAATTAGTGTGATGTTGTAGCTGCCCTCAGCAGACAGAATTTGCTAATAAATCCCCTCTGTGCTAGGGTTGAATGAGGTTGAACTCACACTCTATGGAAGAATTCTGTAGAGGGAGAAGACGGTTTTTATTTTGAGGAAAATATAAACATTATATTACCAATTCTGTGCCATTTATTCAGCTAAAAATTTCACTGAATTGCTCCCAATAAGTAAGAGCTTGAGAATATAGGCCTAATTCAGATTTCCTGGGAGTATTGGAGAATGTAATTCACAAATTAATGCAAAACTAATTTTTAGTCTAAGAAGCAGTAATTCTGATTGGAGACTGGAAGGCAAAGGAAACCATGTTTAAAAATACATAAATATTAAATCACAGCTTATCTCTAGGGGGGAAAAAATCCAATATGGCAATCAACATCTTTCAAACAACTAATCAGTTTAACTGCAAAAATATTAACAACAATAAAACTGAATACTAGTAAGAACTGCCCAAGGAAGATTCCAGACTATTCATCTATGCAATACCAAACTACATTTAGCTTCACTTGATCTTCAGATTCAACCTTTTGCAATTAAATGCTAGATGAAACAGCTTCCAGCTAATAAGTCCTTTAACCTCTACATCCCAGAATATTCTACCCTGTAGTATACGTAGTAGTTTCCTTCAGTTGACACTGGTCTTGAAAAATTTTTTCCAGGGGAAGATTTTGGGTTGAGCAGGGTATTTATCAGGTGCCACAATTCCTGATTTCTCAGGTCTTCCACGGACTCCTTGTGTGACCTTGAGTAAGTCACCACACTTCCATTGCCATCTCTGAACAAAGCGTATCCTACTTATTTATCCCTCAGGGGCCTTGTGTGTCTTAATCAATCAATATTTTTCATGACATTCTGAAATCCGCAGATAATTAGAGATTCCATGACAATAAAACATAAGTATTGTACACAGCTTATGGGCTGTTTTTTCCCCCCTAGTGTCTTGTAACTCCAGTGAATATCTGTACATGTTTTTAGCATGCATTGAAAGGACAAAACTTACTAAAACAAAAACCCAAACAAGAATCCTAAACATTTCTTCTGTTTGATTATCCAACATGTCCTATGAAGAAAAATAAAAATTCTGATGAGCTCTTACCTCTAACTCCACCTGTAGAGTTACAATAGCAAAAAGGAAGTGAATTATCATTTTGAAAATGAAGCACAGAAAGTTTGATCGTGCTGGAAGTCTAACTATAAACTTAGAGTAGATTGACCAGGTTCTCAGAAAAACTGTCAATCAGATTCTCCCAAACAGTAGTATCATAAAACATTTCTTTGAGGGGAATACAAGGGAGGGTCCCATACTGTTTGTGTGGTCAGACACTAGGTGTTTCAGTGAGATCTGTAATTAAATGATAAATGATATTGTGGTCTGCTATGTTTCCACTTGCTCTAGTAATAAATCACTGGGACATTGAAATGTCCTAGGTTTTGCTGCCACCAGGCCTGTTTCTCCTTTCATGTATGTGGCAGAACTTTGAACAGTGAATTTTCTCATCTGCATTAGATACTTTACATTTCATGCGCAGTTCACCAGGACAGTGAACTTACCCAGGCACTGTAGAATTGTGGTTAAACACTTCATGCTGTAGGGTCAGAGTGGGTTCCGGATAATTCACAGAGAAAACAAGCAAAATATTTTTCACCTGTCACATATTGGAGCATATCATAGTGCTCCACTTAATTAGAAGTGAAAATATGCATCAGAAAGACAAACCATTATCAGAGATTTTTCCTTTCTGGAGTCCTACCCTTCTAGGGACTGCAAGAATAATCTTTGTTTCCAAAATAAAAAAGAATATGGATCCCAGCTAAGCTGAGATGATAAATGTAAAATTTTTGTTCTAGCCCTAAGCAAAACCATGTTCTTCATTGTAACTGAGCAATTTCTCTATTTAGAATAACTGAATTTAATAACAATAACAATGATGATAATAAAGTCATACCTATTATTCCAGACTGAGGACAAAGAAATGACTCCAGATAATGAGAAGTAAGATGCATATTTTTTCTCTATTGGTCTGAAAATTATAGTAATAATGAGCTATTTAAATTATCAAAGGAACCTCATCAATTTCTGGATATGCTTCTAGTCACATTTGCAAGCTTCTAAATGTTTAGTAACTAATTGGTCTTTCACATTACCCAGTGGCACAAGCGCTTCTTTAAATTTTATTTTAAGCAGCGCTTGCTGACACAGACATGGCAGCATTAGGTGAGGCAGTTCACAAATATGCATATCATCCATTTCACAATGCAAGTGCCTAAAATGCTGTTCTCTCAGAAAAGTCAACTATGATAATCAGATGTTGACAGTTAATTGATTTATTAATTTAGAAATACCAAACGGACCCCAAACTTGAATGGTTTGTAATTTAATTTATTATTTAATGCTCTGATTGTATACCTGCTAGTACCATATTTTTTAAAGTAGGACCTTTGTTCCACCAAACTTCTGCTGACAACAGGCACAGACTACAACTATCCCTGCAGCAGGTTAGTTATCTGTTTTCAAATCATGCATATAGCAGAACACATTTTGCCTGGCAGATGCAACTCTTTCAAGATTTCTGTTGAAATCAGATTCAGTTTGACTACTTTGAGAATTTTGTTACAAGTCCAAAACTCAGACCAAATTTATGGATGTTGTAAGTATTAAACTTGAGCCGAAAATGCGATCTTGAATAGAAAACCCATGCCATCAAGTTTTGATCAAAATCAAGCTAAACTTTCCAAGGTTGCAAGGTGATTTTGCCAGTCTAAAATTTGGCAAAATCTGTTGGGTTATGGTTGAATTTTATTTTGACATTGTTATTACTCTCTAGAACAGAGATTCAAATCACCTAAGGAAATAGAAATCCTTGCAAACAGAAATGAATAATAAACTAAAAATGTAATGTTTCATGCACCTCTTGTTTTACCTGACAGACCATAACAATTTCAAAGGAGCATTTATAGCTATTCAACTGAAGATTACAGAGAAAACACTTTTCTTGCCCCCCCCCGCCCCCCACCCTGTGTCTCTTAACACCGTTGGAACTAGTGAGACCCCTATTTATTTCCTCCACACACTGCACAAAACTAGCTTTCATTTCTAAGCTTTGTGAGGGAGGAGTATGTTCTCTTTCAGGGTTAGGCACCTCTGTAAGTTGGCACTGGAGAAGTCAACGAGGAGTACAGGTTAGTCTACAGAGTGAGAGTAGCACCTGTAGCTCTTCCTTTTTCTTGGAGATTATATTAATCAAAACCAGAACTTCTATGTTGCATAAATATAAACATACTGTCCCCACACATCTACTTCATCATATTAGGATCATCTGTCTGTGCTCAAAAAGAGACAACGGAGGGAGGAGATGGTGGAAACAGGTAAAATCAGGAGCTGATGAACTGATAAATACAGAACGACAAGCAGGGTCAGCCAACTAGAAGGTTTAAAACAAAGTACCTTGTCACAGAGGATGAACATAACCTGCAAACGAGCTGTTGGGGGAGCACCAAGCATATATGTATTTAAAAGAGGATTAGACGCATTCATAACAGATAGAGCTACCGAAGGTGAAGAAATACATGGTTCCAACACAGCTTAAGTCCCTAAATGGCTGATTGCAAAAAAAGAAGAGGGATCACAATACTTGCCTTTAAACTTTCTGTAAGCAGATGTGTCTGGCCACTGTTGGAGAGTAAACTACACCAGATGGATCTTCCATGGAGTTCTTCTCATGTATTTTACATTAGCTAATGTAGTTTGGTGTATAAACTGAAAACATCCCCAATCTGAAAAGTTTACAATCATTGGCCAAATCAATTATAAGAGCTCAGAGCAAGCTTTTGCAAAATTACAAGTCCTACAAAGTTACTTTCACAGGGCTATGATCTAATACTGTCCACCAGACTACAGAAGTAAAGGGGAGCTGAGAAGTCTCATCTGAGAGCACTCTGCTCCTGCTCTTCAGGCAAACACACTGCAGCTGATCACTCTGCTGAAGCGATCACACTGCTGCTGCACCTTACACAGAAAGTTAATGATCAGTGAAGGTAAAATAAGTCTGACCTGCATACCAGGACTTGTTTTAGGGCTTTTCTCCTTGTAGTCCTCCTGGATCTGCTGTAAACCTGATTTAGAGCCCTGTGAATGTTGTCCTCCTCCCATCAGCCTCAGGACAAGCTCTGAGGTCATCCATACCTGCTGTGCTCTGCTGATGTCATGGGAACAGTGAGGATTTCCGTGGCATCGAAGCCTGGCGCTGGGTGCTTTTTCAACTCAGTGACCAACTTTGTACTATCGACCTATGTTATGGCTCTTCACAGAGAAGAAACAAAGCATTGGTCAGAAGGGCACCTGCAAAAGTCTGATTGGAGAATAAAGAGGCCTCAAAGTTATCCTCCCTGAAGGAAGTGCTTGTTTCTACATGCAGTCCTTTTCTTGGCAAAATACTCTGCTACTCCTTCATGGTCTCCTTCTCCTTTTATCATTATTAATTATCAACCCTAGGGCCAGGTACAGCCAGAAGGGGGGAATGAACTTAACTCAGTCATGTGCCTCCTCCCCAAACTGGACCCTGTACCTCTCTCTGGTGGTGCCAGGAAAGCTAAAGGGAAGGGTAACGTGGGCATGGTCCCTGCAAGCCAGGGGCATCGTAACGGTGTATGGGGGCCACAGAACCCACGGCTCACTGCTGCTGGTTTCTCCTTATTTGTGTTTTTTATCATTACTCAGTTCAGCCGCACAAGGCAAATTGTGTTTAATAAATTAGCCTAATGGATTCCGCAAGTGGTTTGTGAGCGGGGTGCTTCCTCCAGTTAAGGAAAACATTTATATTCCCTCGCCCTTTGCTTTTCACAACCATGAGGGTAAGCAGAGGGCAGGGGACAGTGGGGAGGGGGAAGCGAGCCCACCTGTCATCCCCAGGGCCAGAGGGCCCATCAGGGCCAGCCCCGGAGGAGGCACGGGGAGCCCTGGGCACCGGTGTCCTTTGTGTCCCCACCGGCAGGGTGGCCGGGCAGCCTGGGGCAGCGGTACCTACCACAGCTTCCCCGGCAGGCAGCTCCCTCCCCTTCCCCGCGCTGCACATTACACTCTTCCAAAGGGGCCTCTTTAACAGCTCCCCATGAAATAATAATTCATTATGTCACTAGGAGGGAAGAAAGGGAGTGTAAGTGTCTTGATGGGATTAGCGGAAACCCCCGCAGAGATGATTTAGGAGCCGTGATAATTCATTTAATAGGGGCCTGGGGTAAATTGCTAGACAGGGAAATGTAACTGAACCAGCTTAGAAAGGGCGCATTACAGGTCTGTATATGATAACTGGCTTCATTAGCAATATTTAAGAGATTTCATTTAAGAATGAGTCATAAAATGCAGAACTATTTCATCCACCTGGTTTGGTGGCCTTTAGCTTTACTCTGTCTGAATATTAAATTGGAAATGGCACTACAGCAACACATTTTGGAAACTGTTCTTTTGGCTGTTATTTGTATGGTTGGTTTAGCTTCTCGTTTGTTAACCTTTTAAAATGAGTATCATCGAAGCGGCTAATGGTACATCCAGAACTCAGAGGGATGAGGAAGGTTTCAATGGCTGAGAAAAGACTGCTGCAAAACTTAGCAAAAAACTCCAGGTTTCCATTGCTGTACACACACAGGTCCAGAAAGTGTCGTCAAACAGCAAATGACTTCCGCAGAGCTCAGTAAGTTTGAACCTTTCCCATTGAATGCATCTGATTGGATGTATACAACAGCTTGGATGGGTGGAACAACATGCATGCATACAGAAATAATCGTCTCGGCTTTGGGAAGCCCACCATCCTGTACTGCGGAGCGGAAGTTTGCCTCAGATGCTATTATCAGCAAATGCTGGGTTTGATTTTGGAACAGGAAAGGTAGACACGATAGTTTTCTCCCACTTAGCAACATTTAAAAATCAATAATACTGGAAAAATTCTGCCTTTTTTAAAGCATGGTCCAAATGTGTTTTTTTTTTAAGCATGGCCCAAATAAATGACTAGAGTTTCCTACTCAGTATATATGGGTAAATATTAACATTTATCAGATGAGGTTAGAGACATAAAGAACCAAGTTCTGTAGAGCCTTGCAACTTCATTAACTCTGGGGCTGTGAGACGTAAACAACGGCAGAATTTGGCCTGGCATTTGTGTGGTTTGGATATGTGTGTGGTGATGTTCATTATTCATGGAAAAGGAATTGTTCAGGATAAAAGCTATTATGAAGTGTTTTATTCATCCTTAATATTGTGCTTTTATGCTGGTCAAGTACCATTTCAGTAATATTTGTCAACAGTACTTGTGAGTTACAAAATTCAGCTTTTAAAAATAATTATTTAGAACATTATTTTAATCCTTTGTCCCCTTGGATGCATTTCAGGAGACAAGATGCACCTCAAGATTTGGGCAAATGTTTAATAAATATCAAAAAGTGGGTCATAAGCCTACAAGCATTTTCAGTGCCCCCTTCTTATTTATCACTACTTTGTTTTTTTAATCACTGAAAACAAAGGAAATGCACTTATAAGGAAACGCTGTTAAATAAATTATCAAAGAAATTCTGTCATAAACATGTGTGCTGCTTATTCTCCTGAAATATCAAAATGAAACTGATATTTTAACATCACTGTATAGGTTTAGAGTAAGATTTGCTGATCATCTTTTATCTGGGGATGTTGTCAGCTGAATTGTATTGTAATTCACTGTGCAAGCTACTGTCATAGAAAAACAAATAACTGAATTCTTTTTAGCCCTCACATGAAGTGTGGGTGCATTAATAAACTCTTCTAATCAAAAAAGACAAGTAATTATAATAAAATGATGCTATTACACATATAGGGTTGTATAACTGAAGGATGAACTAGGTTTTCTTTAGATTACTAAAATTTAGCAAAACCTCCTGTTCTGTTTGTGTACCACATAAAGCCCAGTGATATTACCATCCTTTTTTTTTGAACTTTGAAATCCCACAATAAAGAGGTTGTACCTGATATAATATTGTAAGCCATTTTGAAATATAGCAAGCAGTATCTTTATCAAAGGTAGCTAAATATATTAATAACCACGACTGTTAAATGTAGGAATAAGACAAGTGTTTTAATAAATCTTCACTAATACTCCATACAAATATAAAAGAATGACTAGCTTTCTCTCTGGCCCTTTCCCTGGTGACCATTGCCCGTTATGACTTTGAATGATTCCCTCTAATGGAAGACAGCCAATACTGTCCATTATTCCAGATGGTCAGCTTGACTGCAAAGTTCTGGTAACGCTTCTCAGCATTCAGATATATCTCGCCAGCATTTTTTTTTTTTTTTTTTTTTTTTTTTGCTTTCCATGATAATTCAATCCAAGATCAGCCATCTAATAGCTGGCAGACAAAATCTGAGCTATGTTGCCGACCAGTTACAAAATCCATTTTGGTATTCATGTTAGAAAGTGCACAGTGGTTTCCTGCTCAGCTCGTATTAAAAGAAAGTCAAAACAGACCAACAGCTCTATAATAGCCAGTAAGTAATACATTAATCACTTGCTGCTGCACAGCTAAGAGGTGACAGGAAAAAATATAAGCAGACTTCATGGCCACATTCTGAACTGGGCTGTACCTGCTCGATAATCCTGCCCGTTACCACAGTTCGCACTACACACAAACAGGATTTGGTCCAGTATCTTCCATGTAGCAGGCATTGCTTTTTCACGTACTGTGGGTATTTGACATGCTCTGTCCTGATTTCTGTAAAAGCAATTCAAATCATGCAAATATTTCATGCTCTAATCAGCAGAAAGTAGATAAGTACTGGCCTGTGCATGCAATTTACCAAAGTTCAGCTAATTTTTCAGTTAGCAGATAATGGCTGGGTATTATAAAGTAATGCTCATCACTTCACACGGGCAGCATGTGCTTATTGCTGTTCTCTGTTAATACAAAGAGGCATTAGCAGACACTTGTAAATTTTCCTATGTACAGCTTACATAAAAACTAATGACAACAACAACAAATGACAACAACCGCTCACATTTAAAAGCACTGCACCTAGAATAAATATTGTAGGTGTCCTTGGGGACAAATATTTCAAGTGCTTAGATATCTTCCTGGTATGCCTTCTAGCATCTTGTCATCCGCAAAAGCGTTCTACAAAAAGTGGGCTTACACACTACTTACATGATTTTCTGTAGTGGGAAGCTTACAATGCTGCATTTCTGGCCTGGAAATTAAAATGATTTGATTAATTTTGCAAACCCAGAATAGCTCTAGTAAAAACAAACTGGTGGTTTTGACACTGAATTACATGGAATTGCTCCAGGTTTTTACCCTTGCACAGGAATACAAATTGGGCTGATAATTGTGCATTTCATTGCAATAATATCCACTGTTTAATTGTTATATTTTATTTCAGGCAATCAGATATTTCAAAATATGCAGGGAACATTCAGCTACAAGGCACCACTATTTGATTTTTTAAATAAAATTGTTTTCAAGAGAAAACGAACTATACATTTGACCTCCTGACTTCTTCAGAAATGATTATCCCTATAGCACTATCAGTACTTTCAATAAAATCAAGTTTAACTTGTGTTTGAAACACACATTACAAATAGATGTATAGATGGACGAGATATTAAGAAAAGGAATAGTACAGATTATGAATATTAAGATTTATATTAATCTATAAGCCTATTAAAGTACAGTAAAACCTGTCCTTCAGACCACCTTTTTAAAGATATCACCTCCCTGATGGGACCACTAAATTTCGGGCCAAATTATTTTCCCATAAAGAACAATGAAAAGAAAATGATTATATTAAGACTACTTCTACTATGGTTTCTTTTCATTGTTCCGCCAAAAATGATTCCAAACAGTAAAATAACATTGATTTTGACCTTGTTAATGAACCCGAAGAACTTCAAGGCATAGTTGACCATAGATTTCCCTTTAAACAGGAAAAAAATGGCATGTAGCCAGCATAATTTCATCAACCCTGGCAGAAGATACGTGATTTCTCTGGTATTTTGGATAGGCAGCTTGTCTTGATATTGTTAACGTTCCACAGGGACAGAAGCATGGGCTTTTTCTTCATACCAACACTCTGAAATGATTCTGTAATTTGTATAACATTGATTAAGTCTTCTGAGAGTTAGGAATATTTTAAAAGGCTGTGTTGTACAAATTTATATACTATTACGGGATTAATTTAATTTTTCCAAGATGTCCATCTTCCCTATGGTAGAAACTTTCCAGCGGTGACTCACTGGGACTTCCTCACTCCCTTTAGGAGCGCTACACCTACTCAGTGTAAAATGTAGGTGATCACAGTTTCTCTATCAATATGAAGGGTCCCGGAGACTACAAGTCTCAGAGTGCAAGGTCCAACCTTGATTTGAGCATCCATCCCTAGTCTGGGACCTCCAAACAAGACCCCTGTCTGGATTAAGAGAGCTCAAAACATGGGTTGCACAAAGCATATTGGCCCACAGCACATTATTACTGCTAGCCACTGCCTTTTTCACTTTTACCTTGCTGTCTCTATGCATACACAAAATCCGCTGTGTTTCCCACACGTCTTTGCTACATATTTTTGCATGTGTTCGTATCATTCAGTGTATCTACACCCTTACATCATTAGTTTATGTGGAGGATCAGCATCCTAACCACTGCTGTCAGTGGGAAGCTTGTGTTTTGGCCTTTACAAGCATTATACTAATAGCTTATTATGTTCTAGATGGATTTTTTCTAAGGCAGTGAGAAAACACACTTAAAAAACAAACAAGCAACCTCCTCCAAATTCAGAATACACTAGAATAGTCATTTTTCTTCTGCATATAACCTCAGTTTTCCTGGAACTAAAATAAACATTTCTAATGCTAAAAAACAAACCCAAATTCAGATCATTAGCACTATTATGCTAGCAGTTACAGCACTGGGTGTTTTTGTTACCATTTGGAGTACTGTCTTGCTGTAAAGGTACCCAGGGATTTGGTGATGCTCATAGATATAAGCAGGCAGGTGAGCTCTCACACACATTTAGAGAAGAGCTAGAGTTTGCCCTCATCAGAATTTCTTTGGCCTCTCAGTAGCGGGACATGCTTTTCCCAGGTAGCTACTGCTCTCCTACCCAGAACGGAACACTGAAGTGAATTGTTTGAGACCTGACACGGGACAGTTTAAGAGGAAAAGCTCTGTATACCTCAACTGTTTCAATGGAATAGCCCGTTCGTCTGAACTGGGGGTTCTCAGAGGACCCTATGCTGGTGCACCGTTCAGTCAAAACTGCCCCACCATGACTGGCAATACCAAAGAGCAGGGTGGCTTCTACACCTTGACTGATTTTCACTTGTCAACATGAGATTCAGTTAAATTATTACTCTGCTACATGAGTCACAGTCTAGCAAGCTGCCACTAATCTGTAATCCAATGCTTTCACTGGACTCGTTGTGCCCTATTCCCTCCAATTCACAAACTTCTTATTGTGAGTGCTGGTGGTATTGGTAGTGACTTTGCATTTGCGCTGGCAATCAAGGGGCAGGAATGCTTCAAGTTGGTGTTGTCACCAGACCCTTCATATAACAAAATCATGATCCAGATCTGCAGTTGTAGGAGTATCTGTGCCTATCTCATGGTTTGTTGATTCCCGAAGAGACAGATCTTGATTACTCTCCCTTTAGTCCTTTCTTCTCTCCTCCTCCCACTCTCTCTCACTCTTAGCCACATGATCCCACCACCTGCCTTGCACCATCTCCTTTGCTCATCAGAACCTCCCTCCTTTTCTTTCAGCTCATTCACCCAGCAGAAAAATCACCCCCTTTTAGCTGCATTAGTTTTCTGCCAGGCTGGCAAGCTGAATCAGCTCTCAGAGGAGCCTGGGGAGGGTTAGTGTGCATGGCAAGTGGCAGAAGTGCCTTGCTGGGAGCAGGGGGAGAGAGGAAGGGGAAACGGAGTGAGAGCAGGACCTCCCTTTGCCGGTGGCTGCAGGCTAGCTGGTTGATTAGCTCATCGCATCGTGTTGAAGCAGTCCAAAACATCAGGGCACTTTACAGGATGCAGTAATTGAATTGATAGATTTCTCACATTTCTTTAACGGATGTTCAACCTCACTGGTAAATTCTGCTTCGTTAACTCACATTATTAACCCTTCTAACCGCAAGAGCATTGCTTTTGTTAGTTAAGAGAATATTTGCAACTTACAGTTAACAGGCTAGCGCTCAAAAAACAGAGTGGTAAAAACCCAAAGATTAATAAAAAAGCTGATTCACTGAAATGAAACGCTGCAGTTTAGATCTTCCATGCTGAGATGTTGATTTATGCCATGACACTTTGTTGTGTACAAATGCACAATAAGGCCAAGCCCGTGTTCCTGCGTCAGCCCACCTTTCCGTAATGGGAGTTTTGGCAGAGTAATTTGACAGCCCTACAGTACTCAAAAGGCTGTTTTTTTCTTGTGCTTTTTAGACACTAGCCCCACTTCTTGTTAAAATGAGATTTTCTTGAAACCTGACATAATTTAAACCAACCCTCAACTCATATTCATCCAAACACATATTTTAATGTGATGTTTAAAATGTTTGTGTAGGCATGTTAACACCCCTCATATATTTGGGCTAAAAGGCAGACCATGATTTTCATTTTGTTTCATTACTGGTATTTGATGTGTGACACAAATTCATGACTGGTTAATGAGCAAATGTTAGCATGGCACAACTATGTCTGTTACAGAGCAATCAGTGTCTCAATAAGGGTTTGTTAAAGCCAGGGTTTTATTGTTTTTCGCTCCTCCACAGTTCAGTGAACTAAATGCAATTTATTGTCTTCTCACTTTTTTCCCATTCCTCCGAAAACTTCCCAGTGTTTTCCTTGCTGCATCTATACTGGGAGCCATGAGCATCTTTTTATTGTTATCAGCCATACAGCATGATAGACGCACTTGGATGATTTATAAATAAACAAAACGAAAAGTCTTTGCCCAGAGGAGCCTACAATCTAGTGCCTGAATACTGCAGTCGCTGTCACGTGGATGGGATTGCTGTGTCCATGTGTTATCAACTTGAAAATTGTGGCTGAAAGCTTTAATTCTGCAGTCAGCTCTGCTAGTGAGGAATAGATTCAGGCCTCAGTCCTGCAGTCGGCTGTGCTGGCCAGGAGCCCGGCGCCTGTGCAGAGCCTGGCAGCGGGCTTCACCAGCAGACAGGACGACGCAGTGAGGTCCTTCACTACTGGATGTAGCTTGTTACCACTGCAAATCAACCCACTTTTTTTTTTTCTCTCTCTCTCCTCTTTCCACAGGAAGGGCTCTGAATTCTCACACGTAATGCCCTATTCAGGTTTGTGGGGGAGACGTGGGCATTTTCCTTTGGGCGACACTATTCAGAGCTCCTTGGTGCAAAACAGTCTGGCATGCTTCACTGCTAATTGTGCAGTCCTTGTTCAGGCAAAATTCCTGCTCTCTCCAGTGGGCATTTTGCCCAAGGAAGGAAACAGGCCCCATTTTACAACAGTCTGTATAAACGAGCGTCTTCCAGCTCCAAGCTTTTTCAAATAGTCCGTTGGCTATGAACGGACATACATGGATCTATATGGCTGAAGGATATTAACTGGCAGATTTTATGTAATTAAAATGTAAAATATCAACATTACATACAGTTAAGAAAAACTATCCCTTGATTTATGAGTCTTTGCTGATATATTGAACAGTATGGCTATTTTATGATATATATCTATAGTAATTATATATTACAGGGTTGTATAGCTTTTTGAAACAGCAAAATGTAAAATGTATATTTAAAGCCTTTGGTCATCTATTGGGAGCGATGTTAATTATGATTTGTGAATTATTTTCTGCATGATATCACAATCTTTACAATAACAATATATAGATTATGAACTTCTCAGAAAGCCTAATGCCTGTGGGTGATATTTTGGTTGTTTAAGTACTGTCATTCTGGCAGAGCATTAATTTAGATTTTCATGCTCTAGTCAGCACCTTGGATGTCCTTAGAGTTTTACACTTGGATTAAAAATACATTGAATTCATCAAGCATATTGTTAGTAAAATGAACTTGGGACTTCCCTGTTGCAAACCCAGTTTTATGATTTTCTGACTCTAAATGAACTAAGAGAAAACCAGAAATGTTTGCAATTTTGTAGTATAAACCTCTCCTCCCTACCCTTGTGTAGTTTTGAATATCTGAAATAAGCTGTGTGTAAATAGCTGTTGGACTGGTTTCAATATTGAAAATTGATTCCATTCCTTCTCCAAATATGCCAATAGCAAGACCACGACTTCCTGGAAATCATTAAGCAGAGCAGATCAGATATGCAGCTGGTTCAATCCCAGAGATGGATATTTGAAACATTTCTAAATGAATCTACTGAAAGTTCAAAGCTCACATACCCAAGTACTGTCACACACACAAAAATCCTAGCTACAAGGCAGGAAAGATCAGGACGCAAGAGAAATAAGGAGAATTTGCACCAAAGTACATTATATTGTGGTACAAAAGAAATAAATCATATGTGTATGAAAATCATAAGCTTTAAGCTTTGGAGAGAGTTGTGCAATTGACAATCAAATGGAGCTTAAAGGAAATTACGAGGTTTTACACTAAAGTCCTGAAATAAAGAAAGTAATATTTTACAGCAAAAAATTGCAAATGTCAAGATTAAATCATAAGACTTTGCACCATTGAGCTACTAGCTAGCTCTATAGCTTCTTCAGTTCTTAACACAGGGAAAGACCAACTTTCATGGTCAATAAAACTTAAGAACTTTAGAAATACATTTAGAGATATAAATCACATATTTGTGACTTTTCCTCCTTCAATAGCTAATTACGGAAAAAAAAGTGATTGAATACATGAACTCCTTGGCTGCTAACCAATTCTTGCAATTGTTTTTAGGCTCATTTTTAATCGCTTTTGTTTGTTCCAAGAAAATGATGCTAATTTCTCAGCTTAAAAGAAGGTGGCTGCTGTCAATGATCAGCACAGGATTTTTTTGTCTGTCTTACCTCCGAAGAATTTATCAGAAGTAGTGAGATCTTGAGTAGAAATACCTTGGAACAAGCAAGCCAACCAGATTCAGAAGTGGAAAAAACAGAGCTCAGATGCCCAAACTGCTTCCTCCAGTCCAAAGCTGGACAGGTGGCAACCCAGATTGAATCAGTTGTTGTGGGAATGATTTGATTCACAAACAGGGTTATAAAATTTTATATGGAGATGCCAGTGAAAGTCACAAGATCATAGAGCAAAAGACCTTATTCACATAAATTACCTGAATGGCTATGAAGTATAAAGGAAATAAATTGAACAATATTGCCCATACTTAGTTTATGGACATATGGTATGTAGCTTCACATGATATACATACTAACGACAGGCATATTTGTGAATCCCGTGTAAGAATGGGGATACATACCTCCTTTAATAGTTCAAAGAATGAAACAGTTGCTTGCTCTGAGGCATTTGAATTCACACCTATGGATTATGTACATAAGGAAGGGTTTCTGAGCTCAGATGCTTGTCCTTCTTTCCTCACGCAGTATCAGCTGGTCTAATAAAACATATTACCTTTCCTTACAAGCCTTGCCTCTCATTACAGACACAATTACACAATTACACACTGAGCATCTTCATAAGGAACTAATTTCCAGGAGTCTGGGGGCATTCAAAGGGGGACATGAATTTCTGGAGGGGGAGTCTCTGCTGGTACCTGCCAGTACAACACACACTACACATAGAGTTCACACCAGGCACAGAAATGAATCCGTTTTTTTCCCTTTTTTATAGCTAGCTCCGCACCTGTACCATATGTAAATACATACAACACATACAACGGCAAAATATTTCCAGCCCTGTCTACCCGGCTGATGCATTGATCTCAGTGGATTCTGAGATATAAACTTCAATTTGGCCCCCAGTCACTTAGTGGACACTGCCACCAGCGGCTCTGACACCGGGTTATTTGTTGTTGCTGTTTGCTGTCCCTGTTTGCACATTAATCCAGTGACAATTAGGTGTCAGCGAGCGTTGTTTCTGCTCGCTGATAGCCTTGGGCTCTGCGCTTGAAGCCCTAATCAGGAGTGTAAACTCTGCTATATTTCAATTTGGAGAAGCGCTCTTCCGCTAAGAGGCCCCTGGCACTGCGATAAATAAAACGCCTATTTACTCTATTGCCACACTTAGACATCTAATGCACTTACTACCAGCCCCCTAATCATGGCCCACAGTTAAATCCGCCTATAAATCACTCCATTCTCATCCTGCAGATTAGCGAGGCCATTTTCCCCAAACCCCACAATGAGCACTGTTTCCTTTTCTTGTTAGTCAAAAGCGAGATGATTTTTATTAGGTTAAAGACGAGCTCACAGATGGTAAATCGTGTGGAGGGAAATGAGATGGAGAGTTCCATGGCCCAATGGGGGTGGCAGGTGGGATGGGTGGGGGGCAGGGACCCCAGTAGGTCCTGCTGGCAGTGTGTCACCCATAGAACTGGACCCGGGCGACGTTTCTCCGTGCATTGCACAAAATGGCAGTGGCCCCACAGGTATGATGAATGTGTCTGGTCTCAGCTGCCAACAGCGCA
>VZSZ01003584.1:75781-96881 GCA_013398815.1 Ibidorhyncha struthersii
AGCGCAGGTGGAGGGGAAAAGGGGAGTGGGGGGGAATCTTCCCCTTTTGTACCCACTGCTGGGTGGGTTTCTCCAAGGAGGCCTCTGGGTGTGCACAAATGAGACTGGCACAGAGCGAGGTCTGGATAAATACCCATGTACCATCCATACAGTCCCATCAGGAGCAGCCCGGCTTTATCCTCGCAGCACTGCTACACACGGTGGGAGCAAAGACACACCGACACAGAGCGTTTCATACAAGTGCACTGCAGTTTGGATCTGCTTAAAAATAAGACCCTCTATCAAACCTCCTTTATATAGCTTCAGATAAGTAGCACTATCTTGTATACAGCTGTTTTAGCAGAGCCGGGCATGTAATGTAACTGTAATGAACAACAGGACACATTTTGCATTTTTATTCTCAGTGGCAGGTAAGGAAGAGATTCTGACTTTTTTAATATAAGTTCATTATTCTCAGCCATTCACTGAATAATTTCTGTGAACAATTCCCAGTCTTGTTCAGGTGAAGTTTCTTGCAAGTATCCGGTATTTTAAATTCTACCTGGGTTAATTAGTTGCGTAGGTCATGCGTTTGTCTGCATATCCTTGATTGAAGGAGCACAGTGCTGAGATATCAGGTTTCCTGTGCAATAACTATAATGAATTCAAAATTCATTACCCATAAATATTCTGCAACATTTGCTTAAAATTTTGGCACAAGCTCCTGCCAGCAGATCCCTGTATTAGGAGGGCCATGGAAAGGAAGCACAGAAGAGAAGCAGAGCACAGCCTGACCAAAAGCCTTTCAGTGATTCAAAGAAATCATTGGGGGATCTTTTTATTTTTACAGTACTAGTCTGTTACCCCTGATATGTAGTAGAATTGCCTTCCATTTTTCGATAGGGAAGCTTTCATGTCACATACGTGAAAGCTAGCCAGAGGCATGTCAGAGATTTACATCACCCATGGAACATGATTTCCATCATACGTGAACATGCACCCATATGGGACATTGAGGGGAAAGCAGCACCTGTCATCGTGGTGTCACGGGAGGCCCACACCACTGTGGCCTCTGCAAATTGACCCTCTGCCACCCAGTCCCTGCTGCATCCCCATGGCTGCTGGGGTAAGCGGCAGCCCCTTTTTCAGCCTACTCTCTCTACTCCTTACTTCTCAGGCTCTAAACGGGGTGGATTGCAGTGAAGAGCTTCCCGTAATCTCTGTTTAACCATTTCCATATGACAACTGCTTTGGATCCCCGCAGCCCGATGAAAAGGCCAGAAGCCCTGGCTCTGTTGTGGGGGGGGTGGTCCCCAGGGAAACATATGTAAACAAAGACCAGCTCTGTAGCCTTTTGCACCTCACTCTCTTTTCCCATTCTTGCTTGGATCTCAGGTGGAATTAAAGGGATTAAAGCTGAGCGTAAATGAGGCGAGTGTGTAAAATGACTCCTTTCTGAACCAAACGGCATGTTCCGTGCTGAGGAAATGAGATGCCCATTTAAATCTCATCCATCCACCGCCTGTGGCCACCACCATGTACCTGCCTACTTAGCCCAAGGGTTAATTAATTGAGGCTTCAATGCACTATTGCAAGAGCATTATTGCATTTGATACTCTACATCTGTGATTTAAAACTCTTTCAGTCCCTTGTCAGCAAGGGAGGGTTTTAACTAGGAAATTAGCATTCAGATAAGGGTACGGTCTATTTGCTTCTGAAAGGAAGGAAATATTAAGGATGCTGGTGCACAAACCAAGCTGTAATATCCTGTCCCATCCTAGAAAGGGCTCTTGGGCCCCGCTTCCCAAGGGGACACTCTCTACAAGGGGAATGGGACATAGAAAAAGGAATTGCAATCTTCAGTGGAAATGCCATATAGTAGAAACCAGACAACCAAATGTGTTTTATTTTTCAGAAACTTGTTTTTATTCCATGATGATTATAGGTTTCCTATCTTGACACCTGACTCATTTTCAATACCTGATCACCCAGCCGGCTTATTTCCATACTATATTTCAGGCTTCTCGTGGAGTTCAAATATTAATATTACTCCCTGCCTAGTTATGAAGATGTTAATAATCGATTTTATTTTCTCTACATAAGCAGAAAAATAATCATTCCTTACATTCGCATAATGTCCTTGCATTACACTCAATGGCACGTGTGTGTAATCCCCAGTCGCTGAAATGAAACACACATTTTCCAGCAATAAAACACAATAGTTTGGGATATGAAGTGACAAAGGAAGTATCCAACTGAAACAGCAGGAAGAATTAAAGGTAGAAAGAATCCCCAACCTTGAGTCTAGCTACCAAACCTCGAAACTGTGAGAAAAGTGGAAGCCACGCATGAGCTATGCTGATTCAGACAGTGGGTCACCTTGATGCAAATTTTGCCTTGTAAGAGGACTGCTTAGTTCATGAGAAGCTTCACTCCTGCCTGCCTCAGAAAGGGCCACTTGGATGAGAAGGGAATTTCAGAATTAGACCCCAATGGGGGGTTTATCTAGAACCACGCCAAAATTGCTGCATGGTCTTGCTCTGCCTCTCCAGTACAGAGCTAAAAACCTAGGACTGGGTTTGGCCAGGTAGGAGGCTTGCAGTGGGATGGACAGCCACAACCATCTACTCCAGGGGATGGTTCATAAGGCATTGTGCCTTGGACAGCTGGAGTTACTCATGTGGCTCAGCAGGACATCCCACCAAATAACCGCTACTACCATTTGCTGGTGTTGCAAACATCGGTCTGCTTTGAAGAGTGCGTTCCCTCTCCACGTCATGTCATTTGGTCAAAAACGCAAAGTATGACTGTGTGATCCTCCTCCATCTTCCTTGGGGCACCAATACAGCCAGACACAGTTTGGTCTGTCTGCACCAGCTGTCACTGGAGCAGGGCGACCCTGGGATGAAGTGCAGAGGTTGTGTGTCCAAGCACAGCAACAGTTGCACAGTGCCTAAAACAGGAAGTGCAGATTAACTTGTCCAGTTGAAACTACAGAGGGAATTTAGGAAGACAGAATGCAATCAGCCAGGACACTGAGGTTAACACAGTTAATCTTGTGGAAAGTGCAATGGGACCTTTAATAACTGCAACTGGTCAAGGCCTCAGTTTTATGTCTCATCCCAAAGATGGCACTTCCCGGTGAGCGGTGGGGCTGTCGTGGCTGGAGGAGAGGAACAGTGCCACCTACCGCAACACCATCACCTTTCCCAACACCTGGGCTCACCTGGAAGGTGTCACCAGCATCCTGGGTTGTCTGGAAAATCAGTGCGCTAGTTTTATTCCTGGTTTTCATTTATAGGTGGTTCATTCTTCCTCAGGACCCTTCCTGTCTGCTAGTTATGATGTCTGACCTTGGCAAGCAGAGTTGTTATTCTGGGGGATGGCCAAGCACTGTCTCTGAGGGCTAATCCATTATCCCACTGGGCGTGGGGATGAGGACAACCAGTGCTCTTTTTGCCCAAGTCATGTCACTTTTGTTTGAGCTTCTTGACAGACAGCTCTTGAGTACTTTGCAGGGCTAATTGTCATTGGCTTAAGAAGCTTGTTAGATGTTTGCGCAAAGGTTTTTATCCTTTTAACTATTAATCTTTGAACTACAGAGCTTAATAAGGTACTATGAACTACACTGCGGTATTTTAACAATACATCGAGATTGCTATATGCAGTTCAGGTTTATGAACAATGACCCAGGACTTTATTTAACAGGAGGCAATCTATCCACTGTAAATCAAATATCTCTAAGGCAGCCTCAGAACAGTGGTGGGCATAAATCAATGTGTTGTCAAGTAGGCCATATCTAGTTTTAAAGACATATGTCTGTTCTGTATCTTTTTTTGGTCCGTGGGGCATTCATTCTGTTTTACTACAAGGAACAGTTCATGAGCCTGAGACCCTTAGAGTAATCATTGTATTCCTGGAATAGCTCTTCAAAGTAGGACTCCTTTAAGGTCTGTAAATATATGCATATTTTCTTATAGCCACTGGTCATTAGCAGCAGTGCAGAAGGTAGAGACGTACAAGCTTAAATGTGAAGAATATTGCAGAAGTCTTAAAACCAACAGGAACATTGTTTATTCACTCCCCTCTGATGCCAAGAATATACCAGCTCGTGTGGGTGCATCACATATTTAGCGCAGAGGTTAAAAAGAAGACATCATGCTTGAAAAACAGAGGTGCTAAGGCCTGGTCCCACAAGGGTTTAAATACGCTCTCAATTCCAAATGAAAAAGAGAGAAAATTGAGGAAGCTCAGCGTGCTGTACAGTTGGGTCCTTAGATAGGGTGTAATTAACAGAGAAGAAACCGATAGAGGTTATCAGATGAAGATCCACATCTTGGGGCTTTGTCAAGCATGGGGCACAGTGGAAAGTATCTAATACTCCAGAGATGAAACGGTTTCATGAGAGCCACACCCCCAAAGTTGCCTTTTTAGCAAGTGTAATAGGACTTTTTCAGTTTCATAAAGTATCTTGATAACTGGAAAGTGCCAGTTAATGGTACAATGTTCCAACTATGAATTTTACAAAGATTAATCTACCCCTTTAGGATCCAAAGGAGCCAATCAAAGGCCGCCCAGTCTTCAATGTTTTACAGTCTCTGTGGGCACAAAGCTCAGCTGAAACTACCGTTCAACATCCTAAACTGTCATCTTCATCTTCTTCTAGCATAAAAATACATATTTTCCCCCATAATAAAGATTTTTTATAATAGCAATAAAGTAACTCTAGAGAACATGGTTGTCTTGAGATAGCTTAACTGTGTGTGGTACCTCATAACGCCCTGGGGACCCAGCCACCTCATAATAATCTCTTTCTTTACCATACCTTGCTTAATTAAGGAGTGAAGCCAAAAGGTCAATGCAGGATAAAAACGTAAATCTCAAAGTTTTCATCTAGACCCTAACTCCATATCATAAAACACATATAGTGTGCTCGTCACAAAGCTTACTACATTAGCAGATAGAAAGTGGAATATGCTTTATGTGCTCGAAATTTTAGTGTTTTAGTGAGACAACAAATAAAAGCTTTAGCTCCTTATGTATAAAATTGTGTCTTTCTCCTCCAAAGTATAATTACTAAGTTATTAATTTATTCTCTATGTGAGGAATCTTCTTTAGCCTTGTTCATCTCTTTTATAAATATGATATATATGATAAATAGCACAGTTTTAGAGTGTTTAGGTGGACCTAACGTTTCTGTTATTTTTACTACATATACTGAATACTGTGTGTGCTACTCTAGAGAGACAGACAATACGGTATTACAGTCTTCTCATTGTTATTCCATGTCTCCAATGAAAGGAAACATAATTTTAATTCCAAATCTTATTACTACATTGGAATATTGATGTCATAATGGGCAACATGTTTTGGCAGCTGTTTGTGTTGTTGGTTCCTCAATCATTTGCTGAGCTGTTTTCCAATTGCCGCCTGATGTTAAAAACACACCTGCGTTCAAACTACATATTTTTGACACAGTTAGATATACATTTAAACTCAAATCTCAGATCCTAACTTGTTTTTTTCATAAGTGATGGTTGCAGACCAATAAATATTTATTTAGCTTTGAGTAATGGAGCATTCAGGTTTCATTCATGGCTTCAATAATCAATCTAATGGTGTGATTCTGTTAGGAAAGCAATTATGTGTTTTTCCCATTCTCTGATTCTAGGTAAATAAGTGGACAAGACGTGTGTTGTTCTGACTGACATTTGATCAGTTGATCTGGATTTAGATCAGATGGACAATATAAGAAATACAATGATTTTTCCTCTCAGTAGAAATAAGGCTCTTAATCTCTCTCTCCTTTAGAATAACAACACTATTCTAACAAGGCTTATTTAGTCTCACAACACGTGTACGGGGTTTTTGGCTGGATATTCAATTGTGAAACATTTGTTATTTGTATTTTTCTATGGAATCATTGCTATCAGTGACAGACTTACAAATCTGTACCAGGACCCAGAAGACTTTTCATTAGGCACTATATTGAAGTATGTACAACTGTAGCTGTTTCACGGATTGGCTCTAAAATAAAAGAATTTACTTTCCTTTTTGGTTCAGTTCCCTTTTAGGGACTAAACAGCTACCTTTACAGTTTTTATATAGGTTTTCCTGACAGCCAAAGTTAAGCGAATGTAGCACTCTGGCTGGATGTTTATATGCTTGTTTCATCTATTATTCAGATACATCACTTATATAATGCTTTCCATAACAAGTTGTGGTTGAGATGTTTGTACACCGCTTCTGTACAATCAGTCAAAGTCAAAGATAATAAGGAGACTAAAGGGACAGAGAACTGATTTTTATTTACTTATTATTAAATCTTTCTTTCCTCTTTGGCCTGCAATAGATTACCTGCTGGCCACTCCAAGGTTGGAAGATTTGCTTTCCGCCATTGTTAGCGTTGATTTCACTGTGAGAATTACTACAAGGTCCATAAAGTTCAGAGCATCTCCCCTCTATGTGAGGTGCTGGTGAGATACCCAGGAGGACTTTATAGGTTATGAGGTTACCAGATGTGCTCAGGCAAGTGCAAATTGATTCCAAGTTTCAGGTAGATGTAACACTTTCTAGCATTGTCAAATTCACCCTTTTGAGATACAGACTGTATACTAAGCAATGAAAAATATTCTAGTAAGTGTCAGAATGGGCAGTTCAAGAATCTGCTCCCCAGATGTTAGCTGCCTTGCCATTACCAGTCTGAAAGTTCCTTCAATTCAAAATTTTTAGATCCTTCATGATCAAATTCCTATTTGTATTCACAAGCAGAGCAGACCGCAATCACATAAGTGCCCTTAATGGGCCTCAGCTCTGAACTGAAGCAGGCCACATTCTGTTCAGTCACCCCATCTTCATGCCCATTCAGTCTTTTCTCTAAATTGCTATGCAGTGTAATAATTGTTTCATACACAGTGGACAATTTCTCTACTGGAAACTGAAACAATACTTCAAACGGTTTGGAAGAGGCCACCAAGCCTCTTTATCAGCTGCAGGGTTGGTAGCAACAGAGAAGGCTAGCAGTTCCCTGCTAGAAGGCTGGGGAACCCCCCGACCCTTTAGACCTCTCCATTCAACCCACAGAAGATTTCAGCCTTTGCCTGCAGTTTTAACATTAAGAAATTTTAAAACTGTAAATCACGTACTCTCTGCTATGCTGGCTTTGCATTATGATGTGCTGACAAGCAGAAATATTCTAGCAATGCTAGGAAGAGGTTAAGAAAGATATCAATAATTAAAGCAAGCAGGTAGAAGACAGCTGGAAGGAAGAATTCTTTCTGTTCCCCAAACAGTAAAAGATAGCAATGGTGCTGGAAAATTAAAGCATCTACAAATTTATCACAAAAACCCTCAAGCTACTTCAAACACACACATGCACAACCACATGCATTTCTTGAAAGAATCTTTAAAAATGGTGTTAACATCCCCCTGGATTTCAGTTTAGAGCCAACCATTCCAGAAGTTGACAAGATATTAGCCCACAAAATTATTTTCCTGTCATTTTATACTCATCTCTTGTTTCAGAAAGACCAAAACCGACCGATAAAATTGCAAAGCAGAGAAGAAACAAATGAAAGAAAACCCCGCACCATCACCAACATACCTCCTTCCAGGCTCTGTTTTCAGGTGTTAAAAAAACTATTTTTGTTATGTTTTCTAAGCAGGTCAAAACATAACAGAGAGATCAAAATGTAACAAAGGTTATTATTTGTGCATTTTTATTTACCTACAAAAGACTGAGAAGGCCTGAAGCATTAGGACCAGTTTAGTATGGTACTAGCAGCATTATGACAGCACTTCTAATGACGGATTTCACTTTTTTGACACCTGTTGAGGTGATGGTCCATCTGTGCCTCAAGTTTGCCATATCGGCCCTCAAGAAAAGCAAAGCACAGCAAAACTTGAACTCCAAACAATTCTAATGATTCAGTGCATCTCCAAAAGAGACAACATGCTGGCACAGTTGTATTTGTTCCCTCCTTTTCAAGGGATCCACCTTTGAAATCAAACCATTATCTTCGCAACCCAAAGTACAAAGCCAATCAGCTACTGTATGGCGGCAGGTCATATTCCTAACTCCAGTCAACAGTGGCTTGTTAAACATTGTTTCTCAGAAGTTAATTACTCAGATGTGGTTGAGAAATTAGGATTCCAGTTGCATTTCATGGGCAGTGGGAACAGTGTCTCTTGGCTAATTAAAATCCTTTTTTGTAATGCAGAGCACAAGAAACAAATAGGCCTCTGATTTGATTTGAAGGCCACTGATTTCTTGTGTGAGAATCTGATAGGGAGTTGTCGTATGTTTAGTAACATATTCATCAGGTACAGAAGATGAAATTGTGTAAAACTTGCTTAAATTAAATGTGTGCACTCTGGGGTACCTATGTGCTTGAGAACAAAGAGCTGAAAGAAAGTGAAAATATCCTATTAAACCCCATTTAAGAACTGCTTTAGCATTTGTGAAGCGTAGGGCCTCATTAAAGCCGCCATTCCTGGAATCCAGGCAAAACACTTTGCACAATTCAATTGTTGTTTCTACAACTAATTATTTTTATTTTCTAATAAATGCCCTGTGCCATGAGCAAAGAGCAGATTTTTTTTTTGCCCCCCTTTCATTTAGCACAGCTTCAAATGCTTACAATAAAGGTGAGTGCATTTTACTGCTCTTTGGCTTCAGCTAATTTTGTTCTATAACAAAATCAATTAGACTGGTGTAGTCCCAATTTTTTTCCCCTCATTTCCAGCTGCTGAACTTGAATCTCTCTCAAAAGTACTTTCTTCCTCAGCCACAATATTTTTTTAATGTCATAATAAATAGATTGTTGTTTGGTTTAAATAGAGGAGATGAGAAAGCAACCAAACAGGCAGCTTCAGAACAAAAATTGGAACATGAAGAGACACTTCAAGCCTTTGCTTTTCTACTGATGAGGCATTCCCTATTTATGAAAAATAAATTAATTCCCTGCGTACGTTTGCTGTTTTCCTAGTTATATGTATTTTCACCATTAATTAATGGAGAGATGAGAGACTGCAGCACAACAAGCCCTAAGCAATATGAATGGATGCTTGGGCTGACTGAATAGCTTTTCTCCTTCAAGCATTGTTTTAGGTGGTGGCTGCATCAAGGAAAAGACTCTTTCTCCCTCTTTGTGATGCATTCTGAGTAGCCGCTAGAGACCTGGCCATACTGAATAAAGGGTAGGAATCTTATCAACATGCAAATCATTAGCAGGGCAGATAATATAATGTTCTGCATGGAAAAAGATAACAAACCTTATTTTTGCTTATTTTAATGCAAAAAGAAATATCTGTGGAGACTGTGGGAGAGAGGCAAGACCTTTCTAGCTGTCCATCTCCAATGTGCATTTACTGCAAATGGTTATGCTTGAGTACTGGCCTGGATTACAAACTGTCTTGAAAGTCCTCCTCTGCAGGGCTTTTGCCTGGTTTAGATTTCATTTCCTCTTAGAAACAGGTGCTGAGACCTTGTCTTATGCTAAAAGTGCAGGGGTCAGAGAGGCAGCAACCAGCCTTTTACCATCCATGTGCATCTTGCATACTAGTTACTTGTTATAGTATTAAACTATATTTTTGGTAGATACCAAGCAAATTTCATCCCTGTGTTTGGTTATGATCTGGCTAAAAGGAGTAAGAAGCTACAGCATCTTCAGGTTTTCCAAGAAAACAGAGTGCAATAACTGAAGAGGGGAAAATCCTCTACACAGCTATACCTTATGCTCTCCATGCTAAAAACTTGTCAGATTTTGAACATTGTTCTACATTATGAGGCCTAAAACAAAGATGAGACTTTCAAGAATGACAGCAGTATGTCTAAACCCCAATATTAATAATATAAAGAATATATCTGAGCAGTAGAACAAAGGGAGTTGCAAGCTTCTAGAGAAAGTTCCTTAAAAATGTGAGACTACTTTGATCCACACAAGCTTGTCACGGAACTATGTAATAAAGCTAAGTCATGTGAATTTGTAGTTAAAAGATGAACCAATTAGAGACTGAATAATTTGTGATATAACTGATAACAGGTCAAAGCAAGGTTATTGCACAAAATGGACTTGACTTTGCAAAGAACATTGGATATTTGCAGGGCTAGTGAAAACTGCTTCTCAAATTAAAGTGTTAGTAAGCAGTGGAAGAACAGAAGTGCATCTCATAAAAAATAAATATCAGGGCATACAGTCTGAGTAGTAGACTACAGAAAACAGTCGGTGGAACAAAAATAATATAATGAGGAGTGCAATATTACATATACGATCTGAAAGAAACCATAAGTTTAGTTTGCATTCAAATGTGGACTTTTCTTAAATAAAGGAAAACGTTTTCATATGCCTTTAGTATTTAAATAACACAAAAAAACCCAGCAGAAGTGGGCAAAAATTATGGCTTGATTATTCACAAAACATTCAAAGCTGTCAATGATATGAGACAGAAAGTCATACTAAATCACCCACAGCACAACAAGAGCAATCTCCCCTGATGGACATTCAGACTAATAGCCCTATCTGTGACAAGACAAAATTAAAGCCTGTGTGGTTTTGTTCGCTTGTTTTTTAGAAGACGTTAACAACAAAGCAGCTCAAAAAATTACACAGATGAAGTGATGGGTGAGTCAATGCTTTCCCCGTCCCAAAGCAGCTCTCTGGATGTGTCTACCATGAGAAATGTGTGTCCATAAAAAAGGATCTCCACCTTCTTATGGAACTGATCTTCCATATATATGGAAAAAAAAACCCACCACACTTCCCCCTGTCTGTACATTTTACACACAGCTCAGGACAAAAACCCTGCTGTCCATGAGAGGACACAAGGGGGGTATAATGTAAAAGAACCCTGTATCACATGCATAAGGCATGATACTTTTTATGTAAAATTCCCCAAATGTACGATTAAAACCTAAAATATGTATGTATATTCAAATGTGTCAAAGTACACCACATATTGACTGTAAATAAAAATGGAGACACCTTCCTTTCCCACAGCTAGGGCTGGAGGGCTGGAGAAACCCAAAGGGCTGTAAATACACTACAGAGGTCTAAATAACACATACAATTTTTCCTTTAAAAAATAAAAGCAGTGAAGGCATTTTGTTTCTTATTTAGATTTATTTAGTGACCAGTTTGATAATTTTCCCCACAATTTTGAGCCATTGATCCTAGACCAGCCTATTTTCTTTGCCATGTTTGGGTGCTGTGCCATCATAACATATTGGTCTGTTTGGCTCTCCCATACCTGTACTAGTATAAATGTAGTCAAGGTAACAGTTATTTCATATGGGAGAAAGTAAAGAAAATATACAATCTACAATTAGTGTGCAGGTGCATGACAAAAAGCAAGAGCTTTTCAGCCAAATTTTACTGGGTTTGCGTGGCAAGGTTTTGGTAGCAGGCAGGCTAGAGGGGTGGCTCCCGTGAGAAGGTACCAGAAGCTTCCCCCATGTCCAATAGAGCCAGTTCTAGCTGGCTCCAAGATGGACCTGCCACTGGCCAAGACTGAGCCTACCAGAAACAATGGTAGCACCTCTGTGATAACATATTTAAGAAGGGAAAAAAACTGCTGCACAACAGCAGCTGAGAGAGAGGAGTGAGAATATGTGAGAGAAACAGCTCTGCAAACACCAAGGTCAGTGAAGAAGGAAGGGAGGGAGGGAGGTGCACTAGGCACTGGAGCAGAGATTCCCCCGCAGCCCGTGGTGAAGACCACGGTGAGGCAGGTTGTCCTCTTGCATGAGGCAGGTTGTCCTCTTGCAGCCCATGGAGGTTAATGGTGGAGCAGATATCCACCTGCAGCCTGTGGATGATCCCACACAGGAGCAGATAGATGTGCTTGAAGGATGCTGTGACCTAGTGAAGAGCTCGTGCTGGAGCAGGATCCTGCCAGGGCCTGTGGCCCCATGGAATGAGGACCCCACGCTGTAGCAGTTTTGCTGGCAGGACTTGTGACCCCATGGGGGACCCACACTAGAGTAGTCTGTTCCTGAAGGACTGCACCCGGTGAAAAGTATCCATGCTGGAGCAGTTCGTGAAGAACTGCGGTCTGTGGGAAGGACCCACATTGGCGAAGTTTGTGGCGGACTGTCTCCTGTGGAGAGACCCCACACTGGAGCAGGGGAAGAGCATGAGGAGGAAGAAACCACAAAGACAACGTGTGATAAACTGACCACAACCTTCATTCTCTGTCCCCCTGTGCTGCTGGGGGAAGAGGAAATAGAGAAAATCGGGAGTGAAGTTGAGCCCAGTACGAAGGGAGGGGTGTGAGGAAGGTGTTTTTAAGATCTGGGTTTATTTCTCATTACCCTACTCTGATTTGATCAGTAAAAAATAAAATCCATTTTCCCCAAGTAGAGTCTGGTTTGCCTGTTACGGTAATTGGTGAGTGATCTCCCTGTCCTTATCTTGACCCACAAGCCTTTCATTATATTTTCTCTCCCCTGTCCAGCTGAGGAGGGGAGTGACAGAATGGCTTTGGTGGGCACCTGGCATCCAGCCAAGGTCAACCCACCACATAAACCCACTAACTGCAGCTGAAATGAAGCACCAAATGGGAAGCACCATACAGCAACTTTCACTTCAAAGCATGTGCAAAGAAAAAATAACATCTTTTCAATAACACAACTGTGCTGTCCCCTTGGAGGTGAAGCCAGATACTGCAGCACCCTACCAGCCACACCAGTGCTCGCTATGGTTTTTACGTTTGGATACTGCTAAGCACCACAATTCCAGTGAGAAGACTGCTGGAAGCATTTCACTGGCAACAGCTTTTCTCTTTCCCTTGTGCTCTGCAACTCAGTCAGAGGAGTTGCCTTCAGAAGCGGGGCAGTGAACTGAGACTTCCTTGAAAACTCTGCTTACAGCTATTAGAACTCCAGAAGGAAAAAATGGTAAGAGAAGATGGATGAATGTGCTCCACACATTATGAAAATTGAAGGCAAGCATGAATTCTTGGAGGAAAATATGCAATAAAAAACCAACCATGTTAAAGGAACACTGGAAATTCAGCCCCCAAATTCATGCATGGTTAAAAGAAGTGTTTTGAATAAGTCAACGTAAAAGATAATGTCTGCCTGACTCTTTAAGAAGAACAGTTTTTTACATATCATTTACTTCGAACATACCAAATCTGGTATTTGGTAAACAAATTGCACCTTTTTGAATAGAAAGATGCACAGAAAACCTGAAGCAATCAAAATGGATACCAAGCTATAAAGAACTGCTTTGCCAATAGGGCCCTGAGGAAAGAACCTAGCACTAAGTTTTCGTCAAGAAAGACACGATAAAATGTAGCAACAGTGAAATTTATGTTTGTTGGGAAAATTAGTAGTAGAGATTTTGTTATGCTACTCCTTAATTGTTCATTACAAAGCTTTTACACCTCCCAAGAAGCATATAATTGTGGTCAGCAAAATAGGTAGATACTGTGCTACAGAAAACCGCCACAGAATTGCTTTGTTCTCTGAAATGGCAGGAGCTGACAGCACTTAGTGGCAACATCAGTTGCTGGTGACTACCACTAAGTAGCAACTATCTGAGTACTGGAAAGTAGGTAATCTTAATTCAAAATATATGCAACTCCACATCTTCATAATTGTGTGTTTGACCACTTCACAGACCAGAGAAAGAGAAAGGCAGAAACTTGGCCAGAAGGTGGGAGCATGGGAAAGAGGAAAAACTGTTTTTATTCCCTTGTGACATTGTTCAAGTACATAAACCTAAGCAAGGAGTATGTAGGATGAAAAGTCAGCTAGGTTTTAAATATTGCTTACACATTCACAGGAAAAAAAAAAAAAGACTGGGTACTATCTCATCTGTGTCCTAAAGCTGGATCAGCTGTACTGTAAGTCATTTCTGACAAATTGTTTGCTTAAGTTGTAATGATTTCTAGTTCTGGAGCCTCCACAACTTCTCCAGCCAGCCTGCTGGGTGGCTGCAATGTCCCTTGTGTCAGATAGCTTTCCTGTGCTTAAACCAAGCCTTGCTGTGTTACTTCCTATCCATCACGGACATGGGAAACAAGCTATTCCTTCATCTTCCCACAGGTCTTCTAGGTATTGCAACAACAGTTTGCATGTTACCTAACGTCTTTTATATTATTCTCTGTGTAGGAATGATATAGCCTCTGTATCGTCAAGCTGGACCTTTGTGATACTATGTACACAGGGAAAGTGATCTCTTCCCTGGAGAGTACAGCATACAAGCCTGCTAAGTTAAAATACCGCACACTGACTGTGGAACTGTCTTCCTGCTCATAGTGTGCTGTTGTATGTGCATTTGTGCATGCAGTCAGATCCTCTCCCTAGATGACAAATATGGAACTATTCTCTAGCTGTCACCCACAAAACTTCTCAATTGCATAGCCAAAGAGGAAATCTACCCTTGAGCTGGTTCAACCCCAAAGAAAATAAATTATTGAGTGCTTCTCATCTCCACTGAATTCCTGTGAGGGATAAGCAGTAAAGTACAACACGGACGGCTCTGTGGCAAATTGAGGTGATGCAAATGGAGTGGCCATGGAGTCTGCTTGAGATAATGACATTCCTGACCACACTTGCAGTGAGATGACTTTCCCTACCTGCAAGCCTTTGGGTACAGATGGATGCAGACTTTCGATTTATCTCAGCTTTTAAGGCGTCCAGCTGAAGAAGGCCTAGGGATTTTCTTCTCAGAGGACTATGAACTGAACTGAGAAAATCAGGTGCTGTCTAAAGTCTCCAGTGACATGTCATGCATTTAAGATTATTCATTGCTTCTGAAAATGAACCCCATAAACTTTTTCCACATAAACGTTTGTTCTCCATTTGTCAGTTCTTCCTCCTGATGCCATGTTAGTATGTATCTGTCACATCTCCTAAATTACTTTTAAAAGAACGAAGGCTTAGTTTTAAAAGCAGAACAGCAGCTGATCCCTCCAGATTAGGATTTACTATTTTTCTTAACTTCTCCCTGTTTTCACTGATACATACATGGTGCAAGACACTGTGGCAGGATGGTTACTACATAAAATATTCTTACACTGTTATCGAAGATGGTGACATTTTGGTTTCTTGAACACAATGTTTCCACATATTGGGTTTGAAAATCTGCTTTTTCTAGGTGAAAAAACCCTATTTTGTTTTGGATGTTGCTTGTGGCTGTGACCCAGAAAGAAGGTACTTGACTTGCCGTAGTATCACAGTTGGCTTTAATTTTAAAGTTATCAGCATACCCTTACAGCCATTTCTAAATGTATTTCTAGTGAAGAAAGACTGCCCTTTGGTTGCTTGCCAGTGGAAACAATGGAAAGGCCTTTTTTTTTTATTAATTTGATCCAAAAGGAGCCTGATAAAATGCAGTTTCTGCAATTTGTTGAATTATTAAACTATGCAGAAATTATTAATCATTCTAAACATGAGAAATAACTCATGGGTTTCTTCTCTTCATCTCACTCAACTTCAACTGCCCTCTTTGAATTAATCCCCAAAGACAATTATTATTTATATTACAGCAACACCTAGAGGCTCCTACTGAAATCAGAGCGCTATTGCACAAACTACTGTACACACCTACAGAAAGGCATGATCCTGCCTTATATTCTGTAGTCCAAATTGGTCAGGAAGAGAAAATGAGCAGTGGAAGCAGTAGGAGCCAAGGCAAGAGGATGCACCCACACTCACACAGGTCATAGTGCTGGGACAGACCTTTGGCACCTAAACATGAACCCGTTTCATCATCCTGCTCTCAGAGATCATAGCCAAAACCAGATGGACATCACTGCTGCTCTGATGCCAGGAGCCAAGCTGCAGGAAACAGAGTGCCGGGGCAGTCCCCACCGTCACTGGTGGAAGAAAAGCACCTATTAAGGCAAATACACCCAAGACCCAACACTATCACATGTCAGGAGGATTTCTGAGTCCAGAGCAGTGGTTGGAAGGAGTGTGAGGAAGGACAGTAGTTTGGCAGTGGTTTTGCTTACCAAAACATATTGCAAGAGCTCTGCTTCTGCCATTTAGTCTGTGGTATCTGTTTTGGAACTGACCAGTGAAAAATCTCTGGGCTCGTTTTCTCCCACTCCATTTGGGGTTAAAGAGGGCTACAAAATGTAACAAGGTTTGGAAATCACCCAGCAGTATTCATTCATTGTTGGCTCCAGCCTTTATTAGTGGAAAGAGCTTCAGATTTGAGGCTAAATCACTGGTTGGAGAGGACAGGAGCAGACAAAAGGCAAGGGGTACCACATCCGACCTGCAAGTTGGATGTGTAGTGAGAACGATTTGGAAATACTGCAAAGAGCAAACTGATCCTGGTGGTAGTGTCAATAGCCTCCCCTGTGAGCACTAATTATATTATTACGAAAACAGACTAACACAAAACTAAAGCACAGAAACATACATTTAAGATCTGGCCGGATGCCAGTGTGCTCAAGGCACATTCTTCATACCGGCTGAATTATGATACTGCGTTATTTGTTTTGCTGGCATGCTCAGGAGCAATAATCATCAACCCGCATCCTGCCATGGTCCATGCCATAAAAATATAGCCCAACATACCACCCCAAAGAGCTCACACTGAACGTGAGAGATCAGATGGGTACAGAGAGCCTAGGATGGTGTAGCCCAGCAAGATGGGTATTTGTTTCCAGCTATCCATGGTGCAGCTCTTGTCAAGGCAGAGAATTTTGAAAGAGGGTTTTGAGGGAGAACAGTGTGACTTTACTGATGTTTCCAGTAAGACTGTCATTAAGGAGGAATATAGATTTTTTTAGTTATTTCCCCTTCTGCCTGCAATCCTCTTACTCCATACCTACCAGGTGAAATGTTCCAAAACAAATATATTGCAATCTATTATAAAGAAACAGGTCACTCAGAGAAGCATCAGCAGTTGCTTGGGAGCAAATAAGAACATTACAAACAACACATCAGGCCCTTGCTTGATGCTTCAAGTTTAAATAATAGCACCTTCCATTTCCTGGGTTGCAAATAGCAAGTATTTGCTAAGGATACTTTAGCAATTCACAAAACGGGGAGGAAGGGGAGAACGCCCACTTTATTTTTGGCAGATCAGATGATGCTGAAGAACACGTTTGTGCATGTGAGGGGAGTGCAGGAGCATGGGGCCAGAGCCACATGGAAGGGATTTGTGTGCAATGGGAATAAATCTGTGAAAATGTGTAAGTGGAGCTGCAGAAGGAAATCTGCAGCCGCCTGAGCCAGGCGGTTGAATGGCAGAGAGGATGGAGGCTATTTGAATACTGATGTGGCCCTCACTTTCTTCCATTTCCATTAATGACATGCTCATCAAGGGCAAACAATGGGACCGGCTGCCTGCGCCTGTCACACTGTGTGGGTGCTGGGAATGCCAGGCTGTCATCCTGGGGCTGCATTTAGAGACCTGCACGCTAATAAGAAGTGCTCTGTGCCGTCAATGCAGACGGGTGCTTCGGAGGGTGGGACATGCTCCATTCCCTTCCCCTGAAACCCTCCTCTCCCGGCCCCCTGACAGACACCATGAAATGCACAAATTAACAGCCCCATCATGTTGGGCTGCTGCTGCCTGCGGTGAAAGCAGAAAATCAAGTTGTCACCCAGGGTGCAGTGATAAAGCCACAGCCTCATTTCTCTGTTGGTGCCCTATAATAGCAAATGCCAGACAGCTGGATGGATTGGGAGGTTTTAGATTAGGGTCCTGATGCACTTTGGCCACTGAATTAGCAGTTGCTGTTTTCATGCAGATTATTTGTGTGCAAAGCAAACATCTGGAGGAAGCAAAGGCTCCAGGGTCAGATATTCGATGCTTCTTTCCTCTAATGGAGCAGAAATAACAGAAATTATACAGTACCTTAGAAAAAAATTCCCCCCATCAATGAAAAAGCAAAACCCCTTCTGGATTTGCCTTTAGAGACCTTCCCAGCAAATGCACAAGCCTGTGTTTGCAATCATTTGCCCGTGGCCAAACTGAACAAGTCCCTCAAACCAAGATGAGCTCTTAATTTTACAAGAAAGGTGGCTGGAGAAAAGTCACAGCAAGTCTTCCTGGGAAGATGAAGGGGAGGGTGAACTGTCTAAAGGCATTTTATTTCCATAGCCCAGCATTCCTCTTTGGCAGCACTCTTCCCACAGCCACCCAAGACCCATGGCAATAAGAGAGTTTAGCTGTTTTCACATGTGAGTGGCTCAGCCACAGGTGAGAACTGATGTCCAGAGCTCAGAATCCAAAGTGGGGCCAAAGCCACCCTGAAAAGCCAATTGTCTCCTCACAAAGGCAGGTACTGGGCTTCTGAATGAAAAACAAAGCCAAAATGGAATGAAACAGTGTCACCGACAAGGAAGGTGATGGCGACAGAGACTGACCATACAGACGTTTGCCCCTCAGCAGGTGCTGCACCAGCAATAAGGAATGGAGGGGCCTGAGCCCTTCAGAGTCCAAGGAGTTTAATGACATAACGGCCTGAGAACTTCAACATAAAACAGGAAGAGCAACTAACGAAACTTACAACATAAAACCCCCCTCCTGTCATTTTTATAGTAATAGTAAAACACTTTATTGAATTTATGAGCTACATAATGACTATGAAGAATGTAACTTGAATTAGAACCAACTCAGAAGTATAATATCAACTATAAACCCTTTTCTATTACTCCATCCCTTTATCATCATCCTATCTGGCTCTTTTTAAAACAAGGAATATTGCGTTCTTCAAAATTTAGTCTGAGATCCATCTCCTAACTTCGCAATAAATCAAGCAAACCCCAAGCGTCTGTAATGGACATGGAGCCAAAAAATCAAGGCATGGACCACGAACAGGTTTTATAGCTAGAGTTAAGAAATCTTTGGAAAACAAAAAAGCAAGTATTTCTATGAAGGTTGTGCCTGGGAAGGTGTGGGTAATATCCCGAGGGCTTTGGTTGTGAAGTTGCGTAGCAAGGTGCAGCACGGCGTTATTAGATGGTGCAGACTCCAAAATACAAGTAATCAGTACAGACCTTCAAAAGAAAAGCACAACCCCACGACGCACCCCTGTGCAGGTGGGAAGTCCATTTAGGAGCAGATGCATTAGCAGGACTTTGAAGCACCCTCTCCGGAGCCCTTTCAGTCCAGGGTTTTGACATAAGCGATAAAATCTGTGCAAAGCCAGAGAATGCATTGAGGGGCTGTTTATATCCAGATCCATTATTTTTGCGGAGGAGTTTGTAAATGAATGATTGCGGGGGAGGGAAATGTACATAACACAGCTAAAGCAGCATGTTTTACTGTGTTTTCTGATTCCATTTTACTCCTTTAGTCTCTTTGGTCCCCAAGGATTTTTCTGAAGGGGCGATAAAATAAAATGGGTGAAACAAAGCCATAAGCCAGTTAAGTCTGAAAGACATGTCATCTCATCTAAAAAGAAGAAACGGACCATTTCCATGCCTAGGGCTGACAGCAACGCCTGAGCTAGCAATAGCGCTATTCCATTTGATTTATAGAATAATGGGGTGACAAATGATGACAAAAATAAACTTTTACTGCACTGAACTGCTCCTTTATTTATGAAATTTGGCCAAGTAGTGAAATCTTTTATCTGCAAGTTGTAACATGGAGTGGAAACGAGCGATTATGGTGTGGTAATAGTAATCCAGTGATGGAGGCCGAGTCAGTTGGAAATGGATTGAGGTAAAATAACTACCGCACCATGATAAATGTGAACAGCGCTTTGCTGACAGATGATCTAACAGGTGTTCATAACAACTATATAAGAGGATTTATTTATGACTAGCCACAGCCGCAGCACTGTAAATCAACTCCAGCAGCTGCACACCGCTGAAACCAAGTCCCTGATGGAGAAACAGTGCAAGAACCCAAAAGAACACAATTCACTCCAGAATCTTAATCATCAAATAACGTGTTTTTTTAAGCAATTACACCACAGTGCAGAAATCAGAATGACTTTCAATTACATCAAGCTAAGTCACCAACTAACTTTGCCCAAATCCACACATTGGCAGAGGCCCACAGATCTGTTCGGAGCAGAACAGTTTCTTTTGGACCCAGTGTCAAATTGCCGTTGTTGGTTTTTTTTCTGATAAGAGAAGGCACTTCGGTGCTTTTATGACATGGTGCTGAGATGGTAAGGGCAAGAGGAACAGCAGGGACTCCTCTCTGCCTCACCAGGGTGTAATCCCTCTTAGCTGTGCCAAATGCAAATGTTTGGAGGGCTGCGCTCCAAGCTCCATCAGTGAAATGGTCTGATCACCGAAACCAACCCCAAATCCCAGCAAAACACTGCTGCCTCACAGAAAAGGTAACAAGGCCTTTAATTCCAAATCATCCTGCTGATTTGCTTTAGAGCATTGATCTGCAAATGTTTGAAGACAGACAGCTGAGGGAGGAATCAACAGTACCAAGTGGGATGGATACCTATTTTTTGCCAGAATTGGAAAAAAAGTCTAAAAAAAGAACTGAATTGGTAATTCTTTCATCTCTTTAACCTCCCTCACAACCAATATTTTAGAGTAATACAGAATACCATTTACTTTCCAAGCAGGATTCAGCAAGTGCTGGTACACTGTGCATTGTGGGTGCGCACACAGAGTGCAACTAAATGCCTAAACATCCTCAGAGAAATACATGAAATCAGGTCACAGCCAAATGAAATGATAGGAAATAATAAATACTGCAGGATCATATCATTCTGTGTGTGAAAGACCATCTGTAAAGGGAGGGAAGCATCCCCTGCAGCGATCTATGTTACGTACAAGCCTCCAGGCACTGCTCAGGAGAAGATGAAGGGGTCTGCAGCGCCCCAGGGCAGAGCCAACTGCCCCTCGTGAAGCTGCAGCCCTGGTGCCCACTCACACAGGTCTGCTCAGGGTCCCCAGGAGCAGAGGCGGTCACCACAGGGAGGTCTCGCACCTGGGCAAAGCCTCCTGGGGACAGCAGGAGGTTGCTCAGCCCACAGCTCCCCTCCGCTCAGGATTTCAGTACAAACCTCCATTAAAGCTGCATCCCTTTCTAGAGGCCACTACCCTACACGACTCCTGCCTCTGTGGCCCGGGGAAGGGGGCTTTGCTGCCTCTCCTCCAGCCACGCTGCCTTCCTCCTTTGCCCAGGCAGGCTGCTGGCACCTGCGGCCTCTCTGGCACCCCGGCCTGGCC
>VZSZ01003584.1:113547-126559 GCA_013398815.1 Ibidorhyncha struthersii
GGTAATTTATATTTTTTTTATATAAAAAAAAAAAAAAAAAAAAAAGAAAAGAAAATATTTCAGGATGCTCTAAAGCACTGTGAATACTTCTGCCCAACCAGATCATGCCTTCAACCACTGTTTCTGAAAGAGTGTACCCAACAGGAAGTACATGACCAATTTATTTACTGTTGGTCATAGACTGTTTTGTGGAAAACCTCCTTTTAAAAAAAGAAAAAAAAAAAGAGCAAGAGAAAGCAAGATCAAATTAGAAACTTATCCACAACCAGGAAACCTGTGGCTGAGCTAGGAACTAAGCTGTTATTTTAGGGAGACTTTTTGAGACTCAGTCCCAAAACAATCCATCCCTATGTGATAAGTCTCATGTGATGGATAGGGTAAAGATGGAGAACACCTGTATACAGCAGACACTTCAGTCTCTCTTGATTGACACTCTCACCTAGTCTTTGAATTGATGTTGAGAACACAGGCTGTATAGATCCCTCAGGGATGCAACAAATGAGGACTCTTTCATGGAGGAGCAGGTGTCAATAGTGACAATCATTTCAGTGCAATTGCACTAGCTGTACCATGTTTTTATGGTGAAACAGAATTTTATCATTGACCGTATCAAATACATAGGAAAATCCAGCTGGGTTAATGTTAATGCAATGCAATACAAACGCCCAGTGATGCAAAAAAACCTAAATCCAACAAAGAGAAATATCAGGTTATTAGTGCTGTGTAGGCTACAGGATTCTCACCATTCCAAACAGCCATCTCAGTCAGCAAAATTTCAAAGAAAAACATTGTTCTTGGCTTTAAAAGGAGATACTTTGTTGTTACTAAAATAGCAAAATTCAGGGGGCTAAAGAGATAATTGACGCTCTGGAACAGTTTAGTAGATGCCAGGAGAGATGTATGCATTTTCTTATTCTAAGACCAGGTTAACAGCTTCCAGTTACCTCTTGCTGTTATTATTTGTGTCCACTTAGTTTTACACACGTGGCAATTTTCCCATTTGGTCCTGTCACAAGCGAGAAGCTGTACAAATGCATGGGACAAATATTTTGAGTCAATCACACTAAAAGCTGTCATTAACCAACAATCATATCAATACCACTGACATTCTGTACATCAGCTTTTGGATGAAATGGATTGATCTACAAGTAACATGTGGAATTTTAGACAGGGCCAATGACTTTCCTGGCTGATCGCTGTTTTTCCTTGCATATATATAGGAAGGACAAGGAAATGTTCAATTTAATGTTCAATCTGCATTTTAAAAGACCTTCACCCAACCAAAAAAAAAAAAAAAAAAAAGGGTTCTAGGTTTAGCTGGATATCGTAGGTCAAAAATTAATGTGGGAAAAAACAAGCTGCTTCTCACAGATGATAAACCTGAATACGGCCACTTACTTTTGGAAACAGAAACAAAAGTAAAAAACCCATACAGATGCTCTTGAAAGTACTGTGCTTTAAAAGCCTACCTTCTCCCTTTGAAACAAAACCAGGAATGGATAACTCCCCTAATTGTGTACAGTAAAGTCTAGATAGTTGATTGTTCTATATATATTCAAACAAAGAGCTGAGGAGTGCTTACACTCAAGTTAACATCTGCTTAGGGTTGTATGTTACAGTATAATTGGGTACCATATCTGTTAAAGTGGTGGATAATAAATTTTTCCCTAATATTATCAGATGTTCATGAATTTGGAACTAACAAATTCATATTAAAGGATGGTTCCACTACGAATGACATGTAATCTTACCTGTGTATGTTGTCTTGACCAGAAGGGACTACACCCAGGTTTGCTGCTTTCACTACCCTCTCAATTATTACAAGTCTAGTAGAGTTCTGTGGAGCAACAGCTACTGTAGCAGATGTCTCATTCATTCCTGTCAGCATCCCTGAAACATTAAGTATTTCATTATCAATACTTTAAGATTTGCTCGCTTATTAAGCATATAACCAAAATAAGAGACTTCTAAACAAAAACACACATTTGCATTAGAAGTTAAATCATTCGTCAAGAAAACAATTTTATAAGAAATGATATAATTACATTAGCTTAATGTATTACTTGCAATCCCCTATTATTAGAAACAAATTACTAATAACTGAACAGCGTTACATTTGATACTAACGCAACTGTGAACCAAGATTGTTCTTTTTTACAAAAAGCATAACTTAAAAAAAGAGTGTAATCACAGAAATTAAATATTAAGTAAGACTAATTTGAAAAAGTCCAGCCTAACTAAGACCATATACAAAGACACCTTCTAATCTTTTAATCATAAAACCATTGCATTTAATTATAATTCCATATCCAATTACTAAAAATAATCTTGAAATTCAGATAGTAGTCATTGGTTCAATTTAGTTCATGAAGATAAAGTCATAACATTAGAAACTGGGAAATTCATTTAGTATCCATCTCTAAAATGTCATGATAAACTATTTGATTAAAATAATTTGAATATCACTACAAAATGGAACAGAAATGTCAAGATTATATCCAAACATATGACAAAAAAAAGTAAAGAAGGAAATGTTGTCCAAGGTCATTTTAACAAAAAACCCCCACTTTTCTCCTCTATCAACATCCATTGTTTAAGAAGAATGATTTGCCAGATGCTCCTGTTGATTAAAACGCAACAGTAACTACAACTTAACACTATGTGTGTATTTTTACACTATGTTCAGAAGCTGAAAATGCAGACGAACAATGGAGCACAGTACTTTATGCAGAAATATGAAGCATCTGCAATCCACGGTAACATTAACAACAGAAACAATGCAAAAGTCTCAAAAGGCTAGTATTTTAGGGCTGCACATACAGTTCTAACCCAGAGCAAACAGCACTAAGATGTTTAATAGAGCAATTAAAAATTAAATCAAACATTTTAATACAGTAGAATGTGCATTAGCTGCTGTCACAAAATAAGAAATACTAATAAAAAGAAATATTAAGAATATTAAAAAAAGGAAATATTTAAAAAACTGAACAGCTCATAAGTAAATAATGGGATATTTTTGAACCTAATCTGCTCTTGAAGAGAACAAAAATAAGCATGCAACTTCTACAAAGATCAGCTTTATCTTGGGAATAGAACATTCTGTTTCAAATTGTTTAACTTCACTATTAGGCAAAAGCTTTAAAAAGTACATACGCAGACTAAAACTGCTTTTAAGCAGAGCGCAGGGACTGACATAACACTGCTGAGAGATGTGTGTACTCATTTAGGATTTAAACCTTCTCCATTAAGCTCTATTGAAGAGCAAATGCTGAATAAATGAATGCAACTATGTTTATGTTAAAAGCCTGTTTCCCGCAGCATGTAATTAAAGGAAATGTTGTACAAAGCCAGTACTTTTGTCAAGCTCCTGTAAATGGAAAGATGGATAGCACTCAGAGAAGTGAATGCATTGCTTCATATTTAACCTTAACACTCTTGTCATTAATGGTTTGTCTAACTTGTTCTATAAAAGACAAGGTACTGCTCCATTGAAGTAAAATTAAAAAAATCAACTAAACCATGCTTTTCAGAACAGAAGATTCATTATCGTCGACTAATGTATTGGCATAAAGCAAAGTAACATCCTATCAAGTAAGGCACACATTCAATCTGCCTTTTCACCCCCCTTTATTTTTAACTCATGCTGTTTTATTGTTATAGGCAATTTGTACCACTCAGCATGACAGTGTAAACTGAATCAAGATTAATTTACATGCAAAAGAACACTTAGGAGAGCAGCATGGTAAGCAAATGTATTGTCTCGATTGCTGAGGTGGAAAAGAACCTGGAAAGAAAAAAGGGTGCTCTAATTAAGGGGCATCAAATATGATTGCTCGTGGTAGTCAAGGGCCAGAAAATAGTAAATGTCCAACCATTTAAAGAATTAGCATCTTGCTTGTTAGGAAAACTTGTTGGATATATAAATCTTAATAAAATTAGGTAAACAATTTGTTTACTTAACCAAGGTGTTTGGTTTTTGTTGTTTTTTTTTTTGCTTTGGTTTTTTTTTTTACATGTGAATCAGGAATATACTTCTTTAAAAAAATTGCCAAAATTATTTTAAAACATGTCTGTAGGGGGAAAAAAAATAGTCTTTATACTTAAAGTAGTTTTAACTGGCTATTTTAAAAACACCTTCATAAAAATTCTGATTAATAGCCAGCTATAACAATTGCATGCCAACTTTAACATTGCTCGAAACATGAGAATCTAAGAAAACTCTAGTCAGAGCAGCAATTAATCTGGGTTAACTGATACAATGAAATAACTGTACACATTTTTAATAATAAAAGGAAATGAATTTGGAAAAATTACACTGGTAGGCAATAAGGTGTATTAGCTACCAGACTAGTCCTATGCTGAACTAAGGAAAGGGGAGTTTTGCTACTGATTTTTAAAAACAGCAGACAAGTAAAAATCTGTATACAGAGAACCCGACAGTCCAACATGTCTCACTCAGGCAGAATTCCTGCTACAGAAACCGGACTTTTCATGGGGATGTGATGTATAACAGGGTATGAAATACTGAGACCTGAAGATCAGTAAAAATATTTAACCAGAAAGGTAAAGAGTAGTTTGGCAATACCATTTTTATCCACTGCTTCCAAATTGTCAACCACAACGTCAACTACTAACCCAGCTGCTGCTCTGGGGAATTACCTCACCAGAGGATTCCCCAGCTCAGGAGGGAAGGGATGGGAAGGGGAAGACGGTGTAGCAAGTCTAAGCGTATCATGCACAGCATGTGGATAAACCAGCTTTCAAGGTTCTACTGCTACAACTAGATAACCTTCACAGCTATGAATATTCAATAACCTGTCTGTTTCCCTCTCCTCATGCCATCAGGAAGAAAATGGACATATACAAATGTAACAGACAATGCAAAACAGCAGAGTGTAATTGAGTAAAGCTGTTTAGCAATGAATTGTCTTCTACATAGCAGTATAATACCGGCTATTTCCTCTTTAGCATTCTTACTAGGTTACACATGCAATTTAGATGTAAAAATCTTTAAAACACATACATACTCTCATTCTCCCCCAATATAATCTTGCATTTCTAATATTTTCCTCACTCCTTCACTAGTTTTACCTATTTGTTTTGGTTGCAAATAAAATAAGGCATCTCCAGGTACAAGACTTGAAACATCTTATGTCCAAAAACAAAAAAAAAAGCATGACAAGTGAAAAATAAGTTATATAAATCAGATTCATTTGGAGAATACAAAGAAGTCAAAGTTAAACACAAAATAGAATAACATATACCAACTTCTAAATTGCCCTGCATTTATTATTGTAATTTGGATTTTTCATTTAGCAAGATCACATAGTAATTCTCCCCAAATGCTAGCTGCTCCTAGGTCTTTGTAATAAATACTTCTGTAAAATTTAGAACTGAGACCTTTATTACCATGAATATTCTGAAACAGCTGATATCTGTAAGAAAAAAGATGCAACAGAAAAGGTTTTTAAACCTGTGGTAAATTTGCCAGCGTCAAGTCCTGCATCAAAGAATGAATTCAGGAAGACAGAGAGAGCGATACAGAAATGCCAAGAGACCTTCATGGATTTACAAATACTTCATATAAACAAATTTTCAAATAGCTTTATTCAGAGTAGCCTTTCTGCTCTATTAAACATAGCAAACAGCTGCCAGATTTATTCAGACAAATAATCAACAACCATAGAAGTAAAATGGCAGAAGAAAAAGGAATTTTGGCAACAACTCCACAGAGGACCACAGCTATTCTCCAAGTACACTTCTTCTATGTGCTCGTGGTTCTGTATGGCCAGTCAGGAGGAAAAAAAAGCCCTCAGTCACAGTAAAACATACAAAAACTCTATCAAAATATCACAAAGCAAGCAAATATAAAAGCTGGGAGGGGTGGGTGCGTGGGGGGTGTGTGTGTGAGAGAAGCACAGTAACCTGCCTTCCTTTCACTACAATCTCAGCTACAATTTTTAGAAGGGAACAGTTTAAAATAAATGTGCCACAGCCTCATTCAATCACTCACCTTGGTTTGCTGAGCAGGTATAAAGCAGAGAGGCAGGCTTTAGCCAGCAAAGGGTAAGAACAGCAAATAAGTATCAATTGGTTAAGAAAACAAAGCACAATCCTAACTTTTCACTGCAGCCATAAGCTAACTGAAAATGATCTAAGCAATATTTAAATTACTTTCGTATGCATTCAAAAATACAAAAGCGAGAAATGCTCAAAAGCAATAATTAATAATACATAGCATTACTCATTGGTGTTCTTGACTGCTTGATGGATATACTGAGTTTCTGAGCCTTACCACAGCAACGAGGCAGGATCCCATGGGTATATTCTCATCTCAATATGAAGAGATTTACACATGTAAATCCCCATGCATTGAGATAGATGAGCAAACACTATTACATTCAAATGCATCCAAAACGTATTTGTTTATATTTTAAAATATCCAAGAATCATATCCAAATTAAAGGCATCAGTATGGACTGTTCCGTTTAACATGTGGTCAAAGCTAAGTACAATTTTCTCTAATTATTTTGTATAAAATATTGAAGTCACTAAAAGCTCCTGTGGAGGTTTCTGTTTGCACTAGCATCAGAAACTTGCATTCTTTAAAGAAGCAACATTAGAAGAATGCAGTACATAAAAGATGTCACCTTTCTAAAACAGTATTCCAACAATAACATTTTTTCATATGAAGTGTTTGAAAGGAAAAAGATTAGAATCGTCTTCAAACTAGCTGAGGAACAGGTACAATAATAGTATTTAAAAGCAGCCTTGGAACAAAGATGAGTAAAGACAGACACTATATCAATGTATATTTCATTTATTTCCTTAAGCTGGTGTTCCAACTTTCTGCTTTACTGCTAGTAGGAAAGACAGTTACACTTCATGATAGGAAACCAAAACTCTCTGAGCCAAAAGATGGTTTCACAGTAAAGAGTGAGCTTTGTCCTTTTAAAGGCACACTGAAAAGCTGTCGTATACCACTGCACATCTTCTTTTAAAAGAAGTTTTAAATTAAATAATTAGTATTAGACTGAATACTAACAGAGATTAACACAAACAACTACACTGGAAGCACTTGCTGTACGCTTGGAAATTGAAAGACGCACAGCCCTCTTCTCATCCAAATACACTTACTGAAGCTGCTGAAATATTTCTCACCTTGCTCCTTCTTGAAGTCTTTCTCTGACATAGTGACAGGTAAAAGCAGTTCTCCAACAGGGGGTTGAATGTTAACATTGAAATGATCATCCTTTGTGCTGGGAAAAGAGAAATTACAGAGAATCAAGCAAGTGCTTCATAGATTGATATATACATATCAGCTCCAAATTTACTATGCTATCTATAAACAGCGTAAGAACTACCCGCATGATTTCGACGTTGTTAATCCAAAAGCCTGCTAATTTCTTACATCAGTAAGGCTGATCCATTTCCTCCAGTCCAAATGTAGTATTATTATGCATGCTCTTGTATTTCTGAAAATGTAACTTTTACTCATATTAATGTTTATTTGTAATCTATAAGGCATCACACTCAAACCAAATCCTTGCAAAGGACAAATTATTACTATTTTACTATTCCTTTGAAAGAACAGTTACACACAAATTCCGTCATCAGCCACAGCTGTCCCAGAAACAGGGCTAAACCTAGGCAAGGTGCAATTTTAGACAAAAGGGATTATTATTGTCTGGAAAAAAAAACAAATAAACCAAACAATAAACTTGGGAGTAAAAAAGAAATATATTTCATCACTTCAGTTTCACAACATTTTGTATATTTAAACAAAAACACACAGCATACTGGTTGATGTAAAAGCACACTGGAAAATCACAGAATTTGAGGCAGTATTCATAATGGCAGACAGTTAAAAAAATTACTGTCAGTAGTAGCATACTACTATCAAATGAAGTGAAGTGAAGTTGCTTTCCCTATCTATTAAATTATCTGAGTTTCCAACTATCTCCTCTTGGAGTTCTCCACGTCCACAGAAACTCAAGATATATTCAATCTGCTGTGTTTGATTGACTAACTATACCATAAGGGACTCAGCTAACAATTCAGGATTAGTACAACCAATCAGAATATTTGTTAATGCTTTGAAGCATGAGAAATTTTTAGAAAATAACGTCTTTTTTTTTTTCCAGATGTACCAAATAGTCAATACATATTGATTGCTGATATGCCTCAGATAACCTACTTAAATATAATGCTATGACCATTTGAATGGAAAGTATATTTCCATTAATTAATTAATATCCATGGTATTTAAATTAACCTCAAAAACTTGTTACTGATTTTTTTTTATAACTCTGCAACTTCAAAAATCTCAAATAACATAGACTGATGGAAAAAACAGCAGTAGATCAATAATACAGAAAACATATGCGTCTCCCTCCTAAAGACGCAAGATAAGCCACCTGAAAACAGGAAAGCATTTGAGGGTCCTCTTAGTTAAAATTTTAATAGTTACCATAATTACCCAGTTTCACAAGGAAATGCTGAGGAACTAGTACATTCTTACTTTCTGACTTCTGGTGTGTTATAATTATGCTTATGGATGCAATCTCAAATATGAGCTTTTCAAATAAAATTCAGCATTAATGCTAACTTTGTTGAAAATTATTATTTAGTAAACATACAGTGAAATAATCACTTCAAACTTAGCTAATATTTACAAAGAGTCATTTATGAAGTGCTGCTTTTAAAAATTTGCTCGGCTAACAAATTCTCCCTTTCCCCCCCCCATATTACTTTAAATACCATCCATTTTTAAAGACACTAGCATACTAAAAGAACAGGGATTATTTGACTGGCTGGCCTGATCAACTGCACTGTAAAATAAGAAAGTAATATTTTTTTCTTTAATTTTTCCTTTGAAAGCTGATCAAGAATTCCATCAGCTTAAGAACTGAAGGAAGGGTCTTTAATCAACTGCCTCATTACTTTTTGCTGTTTATATATGATACTTGGATTATATGAGTAAAACTTTTAGCAATACCTTCATTGGTGGTGTTCAACTCATAGTTCAACCAACCGTTCAACCAATGTTATCTTTCATATTTAAGCAAGATGTGCACTACACAATCCAGCATAAAACAGGTAAGCGCTTTTGTGTACAATGATTCATGTCCTACATTGACTGGACGTGCCATTTGTACATAAACTCGACTTACAACATCAATGTTTAGATTGCTCTGAAAAGCTTTTAACAATCTTTTCACAATAAGAAGGAATAAAAGCATGAGCATAGCTTGGGTTTCCTATGGCTGTAACTGCTCAAGAGGACCAGTAGACACCTCTGCTGTTAACAAACATTCCACTTCCTTTTCCCCTAGTGATTAAAAAGATAACAGATATTCTTCGATAAACCATGAACTCTTCATAGTCTGCAAGCAGAAATTCTGATTGCTAGTTGTTCTTCAAAACCACTTTGTTCTTAATTTCACTTTAGCCAGCATCTGGTTTACTTTGCATTACTTTAATTTCAGTGTACTTCAGTAAATTTAATTTTTTCAGCCAGAGAAAATCAACCTTCCTTTTACCATTCTCTTTATCACACACTTTACAGGCTAAAGATACAGCTTTTGTTTATTGATCTGCATCTCTTTTATTACATCTTCACATTAGAGATCTAGTAATATCTAATTTAACAGAAGTAATTTCATAGTTCCATAGAACCATAGAACAATTCAGGTTGGAAGGGGCATCTGGAAATCACCTGGTCCTACACCTCCTGCTCAACCCAGGGACACCTCAGTTCACACTGCTCAGGGCCTTGTCCATTTGAGGTTTGAGAATCTCCAAAGATGGAGATTTCATCAGATGTCTAATGGATAAGTTTAATAATAAAACTGAGTCTTGCAGTACAACTACATAATTTCCCCCAATACCTAGTGAACAAAATTCCAGTGTATTTAACTTGTTTATGTATAATATGAATACTATAATTAGTATAAATGATGTTTAAACAAAAAACTGCAGAAATAGTTTGAAGCTTGAACATTAACATTTAAGAATCTGGCAGACAATTGGTTCAAGCTGCACTGAAACTTCTCTCAGGTGGTGTTGCTATAACTTTCCTGGAAGATCAAGCTGAACAAGCTTATCCGAAAAAAAGCAAAGTTTCTCAGGCAAATAAAACATAACTGGTTTTAATTTTCAAAAGTTAAAGACTACATTTTCTGGCATTAGCAAGTACCATTGAAAAGTTACACCCTTAGTAGAACACGTATGCTTAATAAGAAGCCTGCAGAACGAAGCTCTAAAAGAATCAAACAAATAGGGATGTCTGAGAACAGAACTTCAACACTAATTTGCAAGACCTGTTTTGTATTTAATTGTGAACTTAGGGGCAAATAATGTTAGACATCATTACTCTTGCTGCTGCCTTAATAAATGCTAAACTGTGCATATTGTATTTTTAAAAGACTTACACCACTTTCATGATGTAATTCCAAAGATCACATGAATTTATCTTCCGATGTACCCAATTAAGATGAACAAATGAGAGATGATAATGCTCCCACAGGAACACAGCGAGACTTACCATCTCCATGATAAATGACACTGCAAGACTAACATTCTATCCTTTAGAAGATGCACAGTTTTAACTCTTATTCAGATGGCTGCAGTGGGAGCAGCTAGCACCTGTCATTTGAAACCAGTGTCCATTTTCCCTATTCCATCTCTCTTTCTCTCAATTTTTTTTTTTTTTAAGGATTAGTTCCAAAGGGTTCCTGGGAAAGAAGTTCACTGCCATAACAAAAGGCTTGAGGACAATGACGGCAATATCTTTAAAACTAATACAAATAATATTATCAGTTGTAAATTAATTCTTACTAGATTCCACAATGGCAGTCTTTGCAGTTTTAACTTTCAAAGATTTTTAAAAACTATTATTCTAATAAGAGGCTGGGGAATATTCTTCTTGCTATTTATATCATCCTTTTTTGTTTCACTCCTAGTGAAATATCTGCTTGACCCACAATACAAAACCAGCTCACTATTTTTGTCTTGTATTCAAAAAATCTCCGCAAATGATAAAGAAAAGGAATGGAAGAGGAAAAGCAACACACTAAGTTCCTGCAAAACATGGAATAGAGAAGTATAGGAGACTTTGCTCATAGTCTTGCTAAAGAAAGGAAAAGATGGCATCCTGCTTTTACAAGAAAAAAGGCCAGGGTGATAGAAGAAATGAGAGTAGATGTTCATGCCCAGCCTTGCTTTTTCCAGGTCAGTTATCTATCTTGATATATTTGCTCTCTGGAACTGGGCCAACTGACTACTTTAGAGTAATGAAGTAAAGAGAAGAGTATCAGATTGCTGGTCTTAATATCCAACATCTGTAAACAACTTAGTGATCTGCTGACAAAGCACCAGGGAGGGAAACAGCAAGAAACAAGTGAATATGCAAGTGACAGTGATGTGAAGACAGTTCTGGATCTCTAACATCAGCTTTTAATATATTCCATAACATATTCTACTACATAATTTTAATCAGATGCTTTCGTGCTAGCACCTACACCTGAATGCATGCTTGCACTCAGTACAAATACTCACTGCTACCCAACCGATCCTCTTCATTTATTCCTCTTTGCAGGTGTAAGTTCTGCTTGGGAAGATTCCTACATCAATGCAGAGTGAGGTAAGAGAATTTCATGCTACAGAAAAACTCTTCCTTGGAAAACAAAATTTAGAGCAAAAGCTTTTATGGTAAGGTAGAACCTGCACACAGCAGACTGAACAAGGTTTTCAAATCTCAGTCTTAAATGAAGTAAATTCCATGAAAATGCTGTATTGTTCCTGCTACACCAACCTCTTCTGGAGTAATCGGCAAAATGCTCATTTTATGCAGTCCAGGGCAGATGAGGTGAACAGACAGCTTGCTTTTCTATCAGCATAACAACAGCAGAGGAGTATGTATCTCAAGGACTGGAACAGGCTGCCCAAGGAAGTGGCTGAGTCACCATCCTTGGACATATGAAAAAGATGTGTAGATGTGGCACTTCGGGACATGGTTTAGTGGTGGACTTGGCAGTGTTAGGTTTACGGTTGGACTCGATCTTAAAGGTTTTTCCTAACCTCAATAATTCTATGATTCTATGTATAGGGTTCCCGCTCTTCTAATAATGCTGGGACATAGGAAACGCCAATATAAGGTAACCAGCCCACGCTAGTAAAAGCCTCTGTCACGTGTCACACTATTTTCCCATGAGCTCATTATCTGAGCAAGAATGGAAGGCATAGAAGTTGTTGCTTTCATTCTATTTCTTATTCTTCTTGGGAGCTCTGACTATATTCTTTGCACTTAAACCTTGAGAAAACTAGGGGAAGAGATGCATGGCATAGACACGTTCCCTATGCCAAGTAATTTCAAAGAGAGCTAAACATCCTGCATACTTTTCAAAAGAACGGGGAGAAGGAAACAGCTTCTCTGTAAGATAATTTTATTTTCAAAGCTGTGGTTCTTTCACGGCTTTGGGAAGAGCTAAGAGAATTTGGAAAGGGGATGAAAAGAACAGGGAAGAGGTAAGGACAAGCTTCCTTCTCCAGCTCTCAGTGTTGCAAAGAGGACATCTCCCCTTCACCTTTAGTCACTCACCAGACACTTACAAGACACCTACAAGAAGCCTCACCTCCATCCCTAGAAAGGTGATGGAACAGCTCTTTCTGGATGTCATCTCTAACAACACGGATTCACCAAGAGGAAAGCATGCTTGACCAGCCTGATAGCCTTCTATGATGGAATGCCTGGCTGGGTAGAGGAGGGGAGAGCAGTAGCCATTGTCTACCTTGACTTCAGCAAGGCTTTTGACACCGTCTCCTGTAACATCCTCATAGGTAAGCTTAGGAAGTGTGGGTTAGATGAGGTGAGGTGGATTGAGAACTGGCTGAATGGCAGAGCTCAGAGGGTTTAGATCAGCAGCACAGTCCAGTTGGAGGCCTGTAACTAGTGGTGTTCCCCAGGGGTCAGTACTGGGTCCCGTCTTGTTCACATATTCATCAGCAACCT
>VZSZ01003584.1:131664-144164 GCA_013398815.1 Ibidorhyncha struthersii
CACTGGGGAAATTTGAGATTGGATATAAAGAAAAGTTTCTTCACCAAAAGGGTTATCAAACATTGAAACAGGCTGCCCAAGGATGTGATGGAGTCACCATCCCTGGAGGTATTTGAAAGACGCGTATATGTGGTGCCGAGGGACATGGTTTAGCAATGGACGTGGCAGTGTTAGGTTGATGGTTGGACTCGATCTTAAAGGTTCCTTCCAACCTAGATGATTCTATGATTCTATGAAATGTTGCCATTTCAATCTTACAGTGCTGCCATCAACAAAATAAGGATTTTTATAACAAAAGCTACAAAAATTATTTCCAGAAAAAAAATATATTAAAGTTATTTTACTTGTGTACAGATCTACCACTGAGATTTCATTCTCAGTAACACCAGTTTGCAAATTTAATTAATAAATAGTATAACACAATAAATATTAATAAAATTTATATTACTACACGCAGTAACGGAAAAAGAGCCAAACTTAAAATATTTCATAATTAGTGTGGTTTACTTATTTCTCAGTATTCCACCTGCATTAGTTACAGAAGGGAACAGAAAGATTATGAACCCAAAATGAAAGACAATTTTATGCTTTACATGAAGTGCATACTGAGGCATTTCTAAAATCAAGGCATCGAGAGACATGATCATTCTCAGTTTCTTGCCTATGTGACTATACTGGTTCTTCCATGTTGTAGACATCAGGCTTTGTTTTGGTAGGAAGAAAAGCTCTTTCTTTACATAAGAAGGAGATACTAAAAACAAGCATTGGAGCAGAGTTTGACTTCTCAAGATTACAATAAAGAAAACTTAAAAGCACAAAGAGAGGAATTCAAATAAAAATAATTGTGCAGGCAGAAAAATGTCCGATTTCCAGTTTATTCATTAATGTATCTGATGCTTTTCAGGAACTGAAGCATAAGCAGCTGCTCCATAATAAAAAAAAAAAGCAAACAAAACTTAACTACATCAAGGTTAACTTCTGAAAAAGATGGATAACATGGAGGTGATTCAGTTAGGCAAAGACTAAACTAATACTAGGGAATGAATAGAAAACAAAGTATTTCAAGAAAAGAAGTCTGTGTATAGCATCGAAAGATTACAGACTTCAGCTCAAATTCAGACTAAACTTTACCGAAGTCTTTGAGCTTAATGTTTTCAAAAGGGGTTTCAAAGGTACCTAGCCAACAAGAAAATACTGCACACAGGAACTCAGGTGAAATAATTTGGCACACTTCTACTGGCAAAATCAGGACAATTGTCAACAGTAATTGCAGTGATGGAGGCAAAACTAGACTTATAGTCCAGCAAGAATACCTGTCTACACTGACAATTCTTCTGTTGGTTCTGCTGGGCAAATTACAGGATGTGTTTTTCAAATGCTGGAAACACAAAAGGTAGTAAGAAGAACGAGGCATATAAATTGAGTTCTAGATAAGGTGACAAAGAATACAGAAAATTTGCATTCAAGCAAGAAAAGCAACATTTTTGGAAGGAACTACAGACGGTATATAGCTTATTTTCTGCAGAAGAAACCAACACAGGACAGATACCACAAGAATGTCTTTCTTGGGGAAATAAATACTTAAAAGGGTAGGATTCTGTTGTGGAACTCAAGAAACCTGAATTGGATAACTTATTAATTCTAGATTTTTTCATGTTTTTCACATGAAAGAAGTGAATGCTACTGTTCAGTGACTATTATTGTGAGTACGGTATCTCTTGATCTGATTTATAGTATTACTAGTTTTCTACTGGTAAGTCTTTGTGACTTTATTTCTTTTGATGTTTAGAGGGAATGATATCAAATTAGGCTGAAGGTCAAAACTACCTTGAAATCAGAACTCTGCGCTGGACTTCTTATCTAAAATCTTCTTCTAAACACTAGGCAGTTCACTAAACACAAAATTTAATATATATCCTAAAAGTAAGTGTCTTGATCAAGTATGTATCATTATCAAAATGCAAATATTTCCAAAATTTTAACTTTGAAATAAACTGTAGCATTGTACAATTGCTTTTGCAGCTATTTGATGTAAATCTGTATAGCCTTTCAAATGCTAAAAAAATAAGTATTTCAATAGCATAGAGCAATTTAATAAACACTTTTTAACTACTGAAATCTTTACTTCACTGTTGTGCTTTAAGAACTTGTTTCTGTATTCTTCCAACATGATATGGGTTCACATAGTAACGCAGCTCATTAAAACAGAAGAAATGTAGTATAGGAGCTTGTCAAAAAGGAGCTATTATCATTTCTATTATGAAATAGAGACACTTTTGTTCCTTCTGATTATATCACAATGTCCTGAAAGAAAGAACTGCTGAGAAAAGAAAGCACGTTGTGTGCACAGGTACTACCCTTGAATAAAAGTTGCTATGATCTGTGTTCTTCTTTCTCAGGTTTTCTACTCTTCCTAACTAACAGAAATTTAGCTAAAAAAACTCCAAGTCAAGCAGAAGGTAGAACGTAAAACAATTTAGGTTAGGACTGACTTCAGCATTGCTTTCTACCTAGTCTAAGCAGCCACACTTTGTGGAAGTATGGCAAATGGCAAATTGGACCAGAACCCACACTTCTCCTCCACTGCCAAAAGCTCACACATGAAATGAGAAAGCTCTGAGCCACCAAACTAAATAATACACCTACAAATGTTCTTTAAAGCTTGGAAAGAAAATCATTGTGAATATATAAATCAAAACCTCATACTTAATACTAGTCTGTTATAGCCGTTCTGGACTAAGGGTGTAAGAGAATTAAGACAAATAAGAGTTTGTGGGGAGACAAAAAATTTATACATCAATGTATGGAAATAATATAATTGATATTTGAACAAGCAGGTAAGCTTGCAGGCATAGAAGTTCTGATCTACGGAGTTATTTTTGAAGTCAAACACAAGTAGGAGACAGTTGAATTAAATTTTTGTTAAAATCAGACTATCTAAGAAAAAGTTGCACGAGTGTGTGTGCATGTATGTATACATGCATATGCACGTATATGTGTGTGCACGTACATATATTTAAGTATACGTATGACTATACAAAACCACTTTCCTATATTTGAAATTTTGGAAAAGATTAAGATTCTGTATTTATAAAGATAGGATACGATTACCTATTGGATTAAACTCATGCATCCTCATGCCTGGAGGTAATTTCTTCTCCCCAATGTGAATATTCTCTATCTTCTGATCAGTTGTATTTGTTATTGTCACTTGCACAGATACCATACGATCACCAAAAATGCCTGGCTGTCTTGAGAAGTGATAATGAGCTGCTAATCCTTTTCCACTCATTCGATGAAGCAGTTCACGTGTTTTTGTTGGCACAGAGACTTGGGTAGTGACCTGTTAAGTACAGAACAACAGTTGGTGAATGGTGTAAGCGAAGAACAGACAAAATGACAAATATTGCACTTTTCACTCAGCTAGAGTGCCTGCTTTGAAGTCAGAATTTCAGTGAACTAGAAACATATCAGGACATATTCAAATGTGTAAAGAAATTGCAGTAATAGATATCAGATAACAGGGCCTAAACATAACACTTCTGGTGCCGAGAAACAGCAGCTTTAACTTTGTTGTATTTGCCTCACTTTCCATTATAAATCTGTTTTCAATATTGTAACCCTACAGTTATCCATTAAATTATTGGAGTTTTTTTTAAGAGTTACATTTAAAATAATTATGTCGTTCCCAACAAGAAGTCACTGTTCTATGCATCAGAACTCAAGGGTGATCCCAAGCCCACTGCATACTGTGAAAGTATAGTGAGAAATTGTCGTCTTCTGTTAAAACGAGAAAAAACGTTGCCTAACAATTACGCCAGTTGAATACTAAAATCACAGTTGTATAGTGCGGAAGGATGTTGCCACTTTTTTGATAGTCTTGCTGCCACAAGCAGTAAGAGAAGTGCCAAGGATGTTTGGGTCCATTTTATCCTGAAGAAGTAGCATGAATAAAAGACGTTCAGTGCACAAACAAATTCCCAGAAGATACCGCTGATAAGGAAATCCGTAATCATGAGCTCAAAAGTGCAAAGTAAGGAATATGCAGAAAACTGCAGAAAAGTGAATTTGAATTCTTTAAACATGTTTTAAGGAAAGGCTAGGCAATTACATGAAAAGTAACACCACACAAACAGAACACAGAGGTTGAAAAAGCCAAATGCTCAGCACGAAAATTCCATTTGTCTGGTCAATACTCTATGAGCTACTGAACTTTATAGTATATCTGATGGATATATCTGTTTATCTGTTTCCACTGATGAGTGTCCATCTTCTCTTGCCCTACCCATAGCCCTGAATGTGTAACTAAGTGAAACAGACAACTGCAAATAGCAGGATGTACAGGACTCCAAGCAGCTAAGCAAGGAGAACGGGCTTTTATCTTGCCTTCCCTACAGAACACTTACAGGTTGCTACACTTTCCTGATCGCCACATTTAACATCGAGAGGCTGATCTGAAGACTTAGTGAACACTTCCAGTAACATAAGAAGCTGATAAGAGCTGGGATTTAAACCCACAAGGTGTTACAGTAATGGGAGAGTATCTGGAAAACATAAGGCTGTAAAGAATCCTTTTGAAAAACTTTAGAAGTTAGCAAGCACGTAACAAACTTAATCTTCATCTCAGAGTACCAGTTTCTGAGCTGGAAATCCAGGCTAGTAACATCCACCACCTCAAATGAGTAGCTGTAAAGATCAACTAATAAATGTTTAGAAGTGTGAGCATTACATTGATGAAAGCTGAAGAAAACTACATGAGGAACTAAGTGAGTCTGTATTCAGTGGTGGCTTTGGAAGGTGCAATAAGTTTCACAATATCATACTGAATGAAGAACAAGTACTGAAGGAAAAAAGGCAGAAAGTCTTCCCTTCCCCTCAAAACTCAACCACTATGTGACTGTAATTAAAACAACACATACAGGACTCGTGATCGATCAAACACCTCCGCGACACTTCCACATCAGATTTCACTTTCAACTTTTTACCTAGTGTTTCTTTCTCTAATACACAAAAACTGTGGTATCAGATTTTCTAGAAAAAAATTAATGATTTACCAGTAAGCTTCAGTGTGAACGCTACAGGCAGTTTCAGAATATGCCTGAACTGAGGAAACTCCACAACCCCAACTTTGAATCTGTACAATATATTAATACTTTTAAAGTAAATTGGTGAAGTTCAGACATTTTCTTCCCCCTAAATGTAATGTTCTCAGGGACAACATTTTTAGTTTTCCAATATGGTCAGAAGAAAATACAGCTGTTTACAATAGAATACATAGCCAAATATTTAAATTACTGTCCATCTTCAAATAATAGCAGCAATACAACTTGAGGAATAGAGTCACCATATTTTTAAATGCAGTCAACTCTTTCAGTTCAAGTTACTGATCTCTGACAAGCATGAAAATATCTAATACTTCTGTCCAAGAACACAATTCAGTGAAATTTTACAAACCCCAAAATGACCAGGTAGCTTTTTACTCCAAAGCCATTTTATGTGCATAAATATATGATAAGATTAGGGTTACTTTTATGTAGCTTATATTTAAATTATATTTACAAAATAATTACTCCTGTGACAAGATTTCTGGCTAATGCAAAAAGAATGGAAAAAGTGAGAATTGCATGGACCTTCACAGTTCCTCAAAATTCAAAACATCTTTGAGTACTAAACCCAAACTTTAGTAGATTAATACTGTGCTTTGATTTCTAGAAATAATTGACAAGGTAGAACTTTCAAAAACCAACTCAGTTGTCAGGAAATAAGAAAGGAGGTACTTTGAATAGTAAGTATCTTATTGGTACATAAAGACAATAGCAGTAAGAGGTTATTAACAGAGCCACACTAGCACTTGTTACTTAAACCACTGATGAAATAATGATTAAAACTTAAGTTTTAAGACCTAATTTAAATCTTATTTTTAAGCTTAAGCTAAGCCTTTAACTTTTAACATTTAATTCAATTTGAACTGGACATGCATAATAGAAAAGTTATTTCATGAAATGGTTCACCCATTTTTCATTAACAAGCTTAGGAAGTATGTTTTATTCATGTTAAAACAAGTATTTTGAAGTATACTAGCTTCTCTGTGTTAACCTATAGATGGTTTTATTAATACTATTTATTAAGAGGAATGAAAACATAAAAAGTTACTAGTCAGAAGTCCAAAATGTAGATACATATGCATACAGCAAAAAATCCCTCACTATGCTTAAATTGTAACACTGACTCAAATTTTACTGAAACCTTCCTGTCCTGTGATTTTTAGAAATTTTAATCTATGCCCCTTTCAGCGTTGCTTCTCATGTTTCAGTCATAATTTCACACGTGAGCCCGTTCACTTTTATTTTCAATATACTATAAGGAGCCACAGACACGCAAAGGAGAGGCAGAATAATGACCTTATGTTTTAACCATGTTCCTTCTCATAGAACATTAATTTTCAGTTGCATTTAACGTGTCAGTACTAGAAATAAATAAAATGTATATATGCTGAACAAAGGAATTTAGTTCTGGAAGATGAGAATTCTCAAGCCCTTTACTTGTTCACAAGGGTTTCAGGCTGCGAAAGGTTGGTGTGATTGTAATGCAGTCTATTTACAGTTGCATCAGTTTGGTAAACAGTTTTTTTTGTTTTAATTCTAAAATTTTTAATGCATACAACTGCAATACTTAAAGAAACACATAGGGCAGATACCTGCAATCACTCTAGGGTTAAAATAATCCTCCAAAGAGTTAACAGAACAAGAAGCATCGTCTAGTAACCAGCCGATAATCCCCTACAAATCTTACACAGCATATGTTTAAATAACAGAAGTCGTTTGTGTACCTTTGGATGGTTTATGAAAATAACCAATCAATTCTGCAGACACAACATTATTTCTAAAGGAAATCTATGTGACTCATGATGCCTGCAGATACACAGAGACAAACCACACATATTTTATCAGTTTATTACAGTAAGCAAATAAGCGTGGAATGAGAGTGCACATAACTGTCTACTTAACGCTTACTGAAACATTTATAAGAGCTGTTATCTCCCTAATAACAGACAGACAGTGTGCAATTTTAGAGAGGAGAAAAGCTTCATATTTTTTAACACTTCACTAAAAAGTAACTGAAGAGTGTAAAATGAAAAATACTCTGTGCAGTTAGCTGGTAATGGACCATATTATCAACTCAAGTTAGATTTATAGGATACAAACTAGTCACTAATAGTTATTTTATGACATAGCGTGTCTGCTTTTTTTGGGTGAAGATTATTAAGATTAAACTTGCAAAACTTTTTTTTTTTTAATACAGTTGTTTAAAATGAAAGAAATAAAAAAATTAAAATATAGACTGTCTTCCCACCCCATTTTGACTGAAAGCCACCACGAATTAAAAGTCAGCATAGGGACTCCAGAGTGCTATCATATGGGAACACCATATTGGTATGAGTCAGACTGGCCCCCCACGCTAACTGCACATGTTGAAAGGTGATCCATCACCCTAAAAGAAGCTGCAAATATTTTTAAACTACTTCTTATATAAGAACAAGAAGTGGAACATTAAGATTTTGACTTAAAAGTCCCTCACTCATTAACCACATAAAGGGAAAAGTGCAAGATCACGGACAATAGTTTTGGCTTTCTTTATCACAACAGAGCTGACTAGTTACAAACCACCGAATCCTCGGCACATGAACATGCTTCTTTTTGCCAGCTCAGAAGTCCTTAAGCTTAAGTTAATGCAAAAATCTATCTTCTGTAATTATTTAAAACAAAAAGCAGTACAGGACTTATTAAACCTACTAAAGAAAACAGAGCTGGACAGACATTTCTGTATAATTATTAATGTTGAGCACAAAATTATGTCTGTTGTCTTTTCTCTTTTGTATTTATTCCTTAGCTTAATAATGCTGTAATAATAAACAGAGATTAACTTTTGATCCTGACTGAGAAATGTATATATGTTTGGATAAAATATACATTATTGGAAAAACATATTTGCTTCCAAGAATGACAATAATTATAGTTCTATTCTTCTAAATTACATTCTGTTAAAGCAGTGGACTGAATCATTTAATCTAAGTAGCCCTTCTACTGCCCTCCTATTGGCAATATCCATGACATAATCCAAGAATGACCTACTGAGCTGTGAGAGCTATATCCTCTCTTACACTCACTGTAAGGCTATGCTCCAGTAACTCCGCAACAGCTAAGAGAAGGGCTATCATGTAGCCCAGCCACATTTACAGGATCTTTCAACTGAAGCTATGAGAGCAACTTAACTACAATTTTAGAGTATTAGGAGAAAGATGGAAAACCAGACAAACAAAGGAAAGACAACTACTGGCAGGAAACAGTATATTCATGATCTTTTGCTCCATTACCAGTTACATATTGCTCACAGTCACAAGGAACTGTTTTCCTTATACAGCTCTTACAAAAATAAAGAATTAATAATTCATAAAAAGATGTAAAAAAAGAATTGCAAAGAGAATGTCAACATCCTACTCTGCATTATTTCAAGAGGCCGTAGCAAATCCCAACATTACAGCATACTTAAGTCAAGCTAGTACGGACTGTCAAACTAAGGACAGCATCCCTCTGATAGGGGGTGGGGAAACCAAGCAAGCAAGCTCATATTTGCTGCAGTCTAGGAACACAACAGGATGCCATGATTCAATTTCGGCTAATTTATCTAGATATACAGACACTTGAGGATATCATATCAAATTCCAGAAAATACTTACAACTTTCCACCAAAGGCATATTTAACTGCTCTACATCTATTAACTCCCTTCTAAAAGCCATGTTTGCTAGGAAGTCCTTAGATTTCATATATATCCTAACTCCCTTCTTTATGCATCATCACCAACTTTTAGGCTCTGCACTTCCCTAAATGATTACTATGTCAACGAGGCTAATTGAAAATTAGCATATTAATGATTGTATCTTTAAACTAGTATTGGTTTCTGACAATTTCAGACATTAGAAAGTGAGTTCCAAAAATTCTTACCGAATTACACCATTGGTGGAATAATACTTTTGTTTCTAAAAACTTGCAAGGAAAAATAAAAATCGAAACTCCCCAAATAACTCCCACCAACTTTTAAATCACACCAAGATGAATCTCAGACAAAACAGTATTTTTATTATACTGCCCACAGTCTGCCAAAATTAATCGTTTTCTCTGCCTTTTTTTTACTCAAATATTCGTATGGTCTCAAACAGATATAAAACCATCCTTTCAAAGAGTAGTGTAAAACCATCCTTTCAAAGACTAGTGTGCTCAAGGTAATCTGTGAACCTAGAGGTGATCAAAGTCTTCTGTAATATTAAATTATCCCTTTTCTAATACTTTTATGTCCTTTAGATTTTTCTACGGTTCTCTTAAAATATACCCAACTATACAGATTTCCAGTAACTCTTTATCAATAAGAAGTATTGTTCTTGGAGCATAAAAATGACTACATGATATAAAGGAGGCAGAATTAGACCTCAACCTGGAGTTCATGAACAGCAGAAAACTCTATTAAACCCACACCAGATAATCAAGCACTTCTAAAACTGAGCGTGCACTTGGTTTATATTTTATGCGTAACTGGGGCCCAGCGAGACAGATTGCATTTTGCGTGTACAATAGAGCTTAAAGCTTTATATTACAACAACACATTGTTTTGTTTGAGATTTGGCATCTTTGCCTCTTCCTTCTGTTGAGCGTAATGAATCACATGGATAATCCAATGAAAATATTAGTGAAATCTTTTAAAAAGCCACACAAGAAAGAATTTCAGTAGCAACAAAATGGGAATGTTCTCATGATTAAGTCAGGGTTATTACACAAACATGAATGAAAGGGCTGGACTGTCATAATCATGGACCACAAACCTTGGTATAAATTCAGAAGTGCACATTCCTCCCCCACAGGTAATCTCTGGGATCACCAGTGGACTATGAAAAGGGCTTAAACAGATCATAAGTGAGAATCTTCTTTTAACTTCATTTGCAGAAATTTCCTACACTTGAGGGCTTAAACTGTATCCCAGTCCCTGTTTTAACCAATGGTGAAACCAATGGTGATCAAATCAAATGGTGAAATTCCTATCTGTGCATGGGAGACCTCAAGATTTACTATCATTTTGTCCTACGTAAGGTTCTATGAAGTGAAAAGCAAAGGTCTGGTGGCTGATGCAGGTGTGTGACTTTTCATCAGGCAGCATGGTATTTTAAACTCCTTTGCAATAATCATAGGTGTTTCAAGGAAAAGGCATTCTTCCAATATACAAACAAGTAATTTACTTCAATTTAGTGATTCAGCCCTTCCACTGACCACCTAACTGCAAAGTCTGAGGATTACCTGAAGTAGTTCAAGAGTTTGAAAAACAGAATAAGGTGGCAGCCTCACCTTGTGTCCTAATCATGAATTTGAAATAGCAGATGCTGCTGAGAGGGATTAATACAGATTTTGGCATTGAGTCTAAATGACTTCAAAAAAGTTCCTACAAATGGTTTCTGATATATTATTTTGATTTTGGCAAACAGCCAGTACTCTAGAGACCTCTAAAATGAAAACATACTGAACCCTGCTGGCTATAATGTATAATTTTACAGTTAAGGTTATACTATAACAACTCCTGCATATTGGTTTCTTCCAACAGAAGCACCTAGTTCAAACTTTCCCCCAGAAAAACACCTCTTGTGTCAGGATAAGTGCATAAGTTGAAACACTTACTACACAGCATTACCTACAAGCCAAAGTGAACTCAGCCTATAATACGCTATATTTGAAATCTACCAAAGATATTTATGAATGCTAAAATGTAAATTACCTCTTTGCTGCCTTAATACAACTATATTTGATTCTTTGTCACTACATTTTTGTTGAAGAATGCAACATGTTATTTTGGCCTCTGTCAGGATGATCTTAATGCACACCAACCCACCTGCCAGGACAAAAATGTGAAATCAGCGCAGAACCCACTGCGCATATACACCTATATTAGAACTTCCTCAACGTGGGTGTAGAATCTCTGCATGTACTGGAATACCTCTCTTATACATGATATTGATGTGCCAATTTCCCCCAAGTTTTATTTCATTTTACACATAATACTTTAACCTGAAAAATTCCATACTCCTTTGTTTGCGAAAATTACAGTTGACCTAACTTGAGACCACTGTTAAAATACAGCTTCTCCATGTTTTGTTTTCCTTAAGCTTCATTTTTTTGGCCTTAAAAATAAAGCAAAAAATATCACCTGATACAGTCTGTTGAGAGGTTTATTTATAAACAGTTGCCTTCAGTTTCTTTGTTTAAATTCAAAAGCACATTTGCTTTTTTTGGAACTCGGAAACAAAATTCACGGCATCAAATGACATACTGAGCCTCCATGAGGAAACTTCTTTTCACGCTTATTCAGAAGAAATGCCACCCAGTCCCATCCACACACAGCTCAGAGTAATGTAAGCAACAAAATACATCTCTAAGAAAGGCTCTACTGTACAGACACAGATCCTGGACGTAAGCACGCTGCTTTACACAGTAGCTGTGGCCATAGTTAAGTCCCTCAGTTGACGACTAAAGGCAAAGTAGGTAGGTAATTTCTTCTCATCTACTTCTGAAATTACCTTGATACTAACCAATACGGAGTATTTCTGCTACTATTGCCTAAATCCTGCAAAGATTGTTAGTCAACTGAGCACAAACGTAGCAGCAGGAAGACTGTGACAATGACCATTTATTAAAACTTATTTCATTTTAAAGCAACTTCTAATGCACAAATGTATTTAATAATAGTTGAAATTTATGATTTATGTAGGAAGCATATGTTCTAATGCTGTTAGTGTTACAAAGCTTTTTCAGCAGAAATGGGTATTGTACATTTTTTCATAAAAACTTTCCAAACTACTAACAGTAAAAATTTGTATGCAAACCTTCTATTACAGCCATGAATTCCTAAACTCCACTATACGATTAAAAGATGTATTTTACAGCTCTTACAAATGTACTTTTTCCCAATTCTTCTGGCACCTTCAAATCAAGAACACAGATGCTAGGGACTAGAAACACCAAGCGACACTGTATGCAGCTGTATAAAAATGGAAACATTTTGTAATCCAAATGAAAGTTTTAATTTTAAACTTTTCTTCATCAACTGCACAGCAACCAAAACTAATTCAGGAAGATTCTAGAACGGCCTTTTTTAGTCTTAATACGTCAATGCACTGTTCACCAAATCATTAGCAGAAAAGCATGCAAAAATATGGCGAAAGTCTGCCACTAAAGTGAGCTTTTTAAAACCTGTCTCTCCGATGGTACTATATTTAATTACAGCATTGTTCAACAGCCTTTTAAAGAGTCATCTGTCTCTCCAATATGCTCCAGAGTCTATGGCATAACAGGACTGAAAACGTTTCTAAATGATGCTGGTGTGAGAAAACAGTGGGACACCACTTACCAACTTTTTTAAAAACAACCTTAATATGGGTTTGGGGCGGGGGCAGAGGGGGCAA